>VFLP01000007.1:600000-925541 GCA_007182795.1 Xylaria flabelliformis | reverse complement strand
TATTTATTTTTTTTAGTTTAAAAGCTTTTTTTTTTTTTTTTTTTTTTTATATTATTAAAGTTTTTGTTTAAAAACTTTTAAATAAAAGTTAATTAAAGCTATATATTAATAGCTTTTTTTTTATATTTTAGCTTTATTTTAATTAATAGTTTAAAATATTTAAAACTTTTATTTTTTTAAGCTTTTTTTATGCGTTATTAAATAATATTATTATTTAAAAATTTAATAAAGTTTAAATAAGTGCTAGTTTTTTTAAATAAAAAAATTATTATAAAAAAAGCATATTAAAAAAAACTTAATAATAAATTAAAAAACTTAAAAAAGGTTAAATTAATGTTTATATTAACGTTTAAAGCTTATTTTTAATTATTAAATGTTATATTTATAGTTTTAAGCAGTTTTTTAAAAAGCTTAAAAAAAGCTTTTTTTAAACTACTATTATTAAACGTAATATTTAAAATTAATAAAAAAAATAAATTTAAAGTAAGTTTATTTAAAGTAAATTAAAAAAAAGTTTTAACTTTATAGCTAAAAAAATTATAATTATTTAATAATAAAAAGTAAATAAAAACTTTTAAAAGTATTAAAAATAATAAATTATTTAAAAAAAGATTATTAATATAATTAAAGCTTAAATTATTATTTAAGTTAATATTTAAATGTTTTAATAAATTAAATAGCTTTTTAATAAGCTAAAAAAAAACTTTAATATTAAAAAAACAAATAATAATAAAAATAAAAATTTTATGTTTTTTTTAAAAACAATATTAAAGATTTATAAACATTTTAATGTTTATAATACTTAATAATAATTAATGTTTTTAATTTAAAAAGCTAAAAAACATTAAAAAAAAAGGTTAAAGTTAAAAATTTAAATAGTTAATATAAAAATAATTTTAACTTTTTAGTTTAAATTAAGAAATTTATAAGTTTATTTTTTATTTTAATAAATTTTTTAATACCTTTTTATAAATCATTATATTTTTAAAAAAAAAGTTTATTTGTTAAATTATATAAAATAAGTATATTTAAGAAAATTTTAATATATATATTATAAAGGTTAAAAATTAATTAAAGATTTATTAATAATTATAATAAAATCTTTAATAAATTAAAATGCGTTAAAATAAGCACCTAGGTTTATAACCTATTAAAAGTAGTACTTAATAATCTTATTAGATTATTTAAAAGTTTAAGTTTTAATATTATAGTATAAGGTAGAGCTTATTATTATATACTTTTACTGCGTTATAGATCGGATGTATCCCAGCCACCTGGTTTTGACATCACGTTCTTCACGAACTTGGTGCCAACTATTTGTATGGATAGAAACTCATTTTGGCGACTTGAATAAGCTGCTTCGGTAATTATACCGTTATGTCTCCTCATTGGTATTAAAATCGGTAGACATGGCAATAGCTCTAGTAGCCTCCAAGTCACTATGTAAAGATCCAAGCTTTTGGTCCATGGCCGCTATGCAATCCGGTCCCAAAAGCATACGAAGATAGTCATGCCCGTTGTCAACCGCTTTGACTATTTCACGACTAGCCTTCTCGGGGCTACCTCGTAGAACAAGAGCAGGCGATGCCGCACTGGGGTTCTTGAACATACTAATCATCTTGTCAAGGGCAGTTCCCTTGTAAGGTTCACTGAACCCTCCTGTGCTTTCATGTGCGGCTGGAGTAACACAGCGAGTAGCGAAGGCGGTTCGGAAAACACCCGGTTCCACTATCAGGACTTTAATACCCAACGCTTCCACCTCTTGGGCAAGAGATTCATGTATTGCCTCGATTGCAAATTTACTCGCGGAATAGGGACCCCGCCCTGGGCGCGCTATGAATCTATTTTCACACACTCATCAGCCGACCATATCAGTCATGGGGATGGAAAAGGTTGAGTATACCCAGCACCGCTACTTATGAGAACAACATGCCCAAACTTCTTTTCGCGCATGACTGGGAGACATGCCTGGACGGTGCGAATAGGTCCGTAGAAATTAACCTCCATCTGGTTACGGAGTTCCTCCTCGCTATGACGTTTTAAGCAGAGCACTCTCGACACGCAATGGGGCTTCGCGAAACCAACCTAGTATCCTCAACGCCGCCTAGCAGTCCGTAGGCGGCATTATTAACCAGAACATCAATGTCGTGCTCCCTAGAGACCTTGGCAAATTGGTCATACGCATCTTTCTGCGCAGGATCTAGTTGTACCCAGATGCCACCCCTATTCGAGAAATCAGGGTTCGCTTTCTCCGCCTTCGAGATATCTCGTGTAGCTCCGACTACTTTGTGGCCCGCTTGCAAAGCTGCTATGGAGATGGCCTGGCCGAAGCCAGATGAAGCACCGGTGATCAGCCACGAAACCATTTTGACTTCTGTCTATTTTCTGTTCCCAACCCGTGAGACTGCGTCGCTAGAGTGAAAAAGTATGATTAATACATTAATGAAAATGAATCAAGCTATCAGCTATACAGTGCTAGTGCCCCGATTCTAATATGTACCGCTATAGCGGAGATAGTGAGTTAAGACCGTGACATCCGAATGAGGAGTTTTGATACAATCGCCGCAATCTCCCGCTTAAAATTCCTTGGGGAGTTAATGATCAGCCTTGATATGTAAGTTGGCGATGTTTTCCCACTCTATAGGAGCTTGTGTTGGTCCAAGGAGCAAGCTTGGTTTTATCAGTGACATGTACCAGGTGGAGCCCTTTTGTTCCTTGACGACCTACTTTATCATGACGTATATAATTAAGCTGTATAAACTAGAATTGTAAATTGATTCACAGAAAGTATGAAGAATTGGGCATGTTCTGAAGAAATCATCATCATGTCGATGCCGACTTCGTCGTGGAACGTTCTTTCGCTAGGTACTTTCCGAGGTATGGTTGCTGAACGAGGATTTGCCGTATGAAGCCCTTATTGCTACCGCCGCATTGCATTCAGGTTACTTATAGTCGAAAATGAAGAATCGCCAAATGCTACGTTTTTCACTCAAAGGCCGACTGACGTTGTAGATAAGGCAAACATCTTTGCAGTATACCATAAAATCAAACAGATTATGAATCTACATACCTGCTCCTTGTCTATGGTAAATTTTAGGTTGAGAAGTGATAATATGTAGGTTGTCGAGTTGATTGTCGCCTTCTTCTCGTACAGTTTCGTAATCTTGCCTAATATTCTTTTGATAATTTTTACTATATTTGTCTGCTCGTAGCTTAACATGAATGCCTATCTGCGATAAAATTCCAGGCTGTGGCCGCGAGATCACGCTGTGTAGCTGGAAAACGAGATTGCTGAATTGATCATAAACTAACTTTTATCACTGATAATAGGACCTCGGAGAAACTCATAACCCGGGAATGAAGGCTCTGTTTGTTTGCCGTGCCATGATTAAGTTCAAACAGTCTCTGTAAATCCTATTTTCAATATGACAAAACATCAGTTCTTTGCAACGGTCTTTCTCGGGGGAAAAAGTAGCGCAGTATCTATCAACCCCTTTTTGTAATGTTTTTACAATTCGAATGAAAGTGTCAGGACTACGTATTTTGGGTAGACGATCGACACTTCTTGTTGCGCGAAGAACTCTAAATACCTTTGTGGATGTTATCTGGTTATTTATAGTTGGTGTCTTTGTTCCTCGGCTGCGAGCCTGTGCTTTGTGACAGGAGGCCTTCTGACTCTAGGAACATAGTAGACTCTAGCCCGGACGAGCATCGTATCCGAAAAATAGCGTATGTTTAATTACTTTCCTGATGATAGCTCGAACCGAGCTCAGTGCATGGAGAACTACATGATTTTCTTCTGCTTATGTTTTTCCTTCCCTGTCTGTCCCTCCTCCTCGTCGCCCACGTTGTGTGGCCAACCGTCAAGTATTATTCCACCTATAACCATCTCAACCTGTCGACGTTTTGGTGTTTGGTGGATAGATCGTGGAATAGAACCTTATCAGTTTACCGTCTTTCAATGATCAGCTAAGACATGCAGATACGATTGGCCAAAAGACTCTCTGTAACTTCGTGAGCATCAGCTAGTACTTTCTTCATCCGTCTTAGGTTTTAAAACTTAACCTCCACTTTCGAAGGTCGAAATTTTGCCCATGGTGTCGAGTCGTCGAGCCCAATTCACACTGCTGATTATTCCAGTACCAATCATTGATGTTGCAAAAAGAGGGGAAAGCCCCTACTCATTATGTAGGATTAATGGACTGATATATACATAAGGGCCGGAGGTCCGTACTCAAAACCCCGGGTCTCCATGGGTTATTCCGTAACGTTCCGTGACACTTTACCAGGTAGAGAAATTGAACGGTCCTATCATTGCATAACAGTTTTTCATATTTGCTAGAGTGCTGGCAGAAAGTATATTGTAGCGAGAATGCAATATTAAACTGAGACGTAATTGGGCCAGTAAATCACAATGAGTCGGACATATCTGAACCTCCGATGAAGATTAGACTTTAAATTTGCAATATTCGCAATCTATTAGACGGGAGGTAAAGTCCGTAGCCTTGTTGCTCTTGAATACCAACGAAATAGATCTCATTTCGGCCAACATGTTGCTTACATTCATCGAGAGAACTGCCAATAATATCTGGTATAGGAAATTCTTCCACCTAAGAAGCTATGTACAGCAGTCTACAGGCTCCATTAGGGGGTGGCCCCACAAAGCTCAATTGATATCTGACTAAGTACATTAGTTTCCCATGCACTGGATCTGGAACTCACATGAGCTAACCTGGCAATGGGATCGTGATAGGTGAGGGTTGCTCCGGTATGCAGAAGTGTGGTTCGGCGGGTCGATCATATTGGGGCTTGCTGACCGAGTTGGGATGGCGCGGAATTAACCCGTCATATTGAAGTAGGAGTGGCCTTCACCGAAACTGGAAAAAAAATATATGAATAAAAGAATAAACTAGTCCCGGGCCTGGAATGCTGTATAGAACTGGTCCTATTGATTAGTTATTCAAATTGTATAATAGCGCAATTCCTTAATGGCGTTAGAAATCAAAGCATGCTAAGCCACGTCGAAGTCTAGTACCACACAAAACTTGGTCTCTCAATAGAAGAGTCTTGTAAGGCGACTCAGGATAGCTGGGTCTGAAAGACGTGTGGTTCAAACAAAACGATGAAAAGATATAGCCTGGCCTCTATATGGTCTATGGCTGATGCTGATCCGGGTCGGCGGGACTCCAGACCGGTATATACAACTTTTTGATCTCCGAAGCGCTTTGCAGCTTCAATTCGTTTCGACCACACTGGGAAGTAATTTGATGCTTTATAATTCAGGGAAAGCAATAGGTTAGGTTGAAACTAATGATACCGATCCTTGGGTGCTCCATCTACCAGTGGAAGCGCCGTTAGAGCAAAACTGAATACTAGCAGAATATGACTGAACCTGTCAAGTGAACACTAAAGCGAAGCGTGGATTCCTACGAAGTCAATCGCCATAGATTTAGCCGCTTGTCTCTTATATTGTTCGAGGCACCGAGAGTAGCCACTCTTGCCGCTCAGCAAACCAAAAGCCCGAAGGGTCAGCGTAGTGCCTCAGGTATCCTCTGGTATAAACCACTCATAATACACATTGTCGTACACTTATAGATACGCCGTCGAGCTGAATCCCACTCAATCAACCTATTTTGCCACCCAAACACGTTTTCTTACCAAAATGCTCCCAACGCCGGCCGTGACTCTCAGGCCCATAAGATACCAAAATCTTCACCATCAGTACAAACGCTAATTGCGGAAGTATTATTCTTGCCCAAAGGATGTTACCATCTGATTTTTTTCTTCCATTCTCAGCTAGCATCCTCCCATGACATTGAGCGGGACAACCCTGCTTGAGCCCACCATTCGTCGGGAATATCTCCCCGAGACGCGAGACCCCGGACGATCCTGTGCATGCCTGATAACCATTCTCTGTCATGGTCGATTGTGTCAGCGGACTCTGGTGATTGCCTCGATTGTGGCTCCGCTACAACGTCAGCGTAAGAGCGCCGAGCACGGGGTGTAGGTTGTCGCGAAGGTTCAATTAGCCGCCCTCCAACATCATCTTCGCTGTCACTACCAGAGTTTTCTATAACAGGGTCACAAGGAGGCTCAATCTCTTCGTCTGGAGCCGTTATCGAGGTATTTGCTGAGTCGCTTCCGTGGGCTTGAGATGCTGTGGCAGAGACAACCGTGGAGGCGAAAGACGAGCCGACGCTGGGTGGTTGGGGATCGGGAGTCAATGTGGATTGAAGCGTATCCCATACTTCAGGACTAAGACTACGATCTCGATCCCCAAGCCCATCAAGATACCTAGCCCGTTGTGCGCGCCTCAAAGCAGCTTCTCTTCTGGCGCTAATTTGAGCTTCCAGGCTTTGAGCTTCACCCTGAAGCTGAAGCTGACGTAGCCGATCCCTGCTACTGCGATGGCGATAACGGGACTCTTCACTGTCACGATTGCTCTCACGCCTCCATAATGAGCGCCCAGGTATGTGTGATGTCAATGCGTCTACGCGTTGGAAGCTATGGGGTGACAACGACCACTCGGACATTTGGGCCCCACTCGCCTCAGGGCTGAAGTGAAGATGGGGATCATCACTGATAGGGTCGATAGAAAAGACTCTTGGTAGTTCAGTTGTTGACCGACTAAGATAGCGTCGCTCTAAGTCAAGGTGCTGGGTGAGCTCGGAGATCCGTGGATTTTCTAAGCGTGGACTTCGGCGTTCTGGCTCACGGGGCGCATCGGCGGGGCGAGAAACGGACCGCGTGGATGGAGGTTGCAAGGCACTTCGGACATGGCGTGGTGATGCGTAGTCGGCGGCTTGCATGGCATCTACCATGCGAAGGCGCCGTTCGCGCGCTTCATTAAGCTGGCGACGGCGCTCGGTGCGACGTATTGGAGATCGCGTGTGAGATGGGTCTGCAGGACGTTTTGGTTCAGGCTTGGCTGGCACGTCAGATTCGACCGGCGGGATGAAGAGCCTGAGCAAGAGCACATTTTGTTGTCAGCTGATGATGCGTAGAGGGATAGGTAATTGATGCGCAATATCGGTGGATGCACGCATTGGTTGGCCTCCATGGCGCACAATGCATCCGCGTAAAGCAGCTGCAGTGAGTGGGTGTACATATTTGATTGTAGAAAGACATGTAATAGGTGGTACGGGGGCGCTTGCGCGCCGCGCGAATCCGACGACTTACGGGAGACCCATTTTGGTAACGAGTTGCTTTGCGCGCAAGCGTAAGCGCGTGTTGTCGCAATAAGGTACGGTACTTATAGCGGACAATAGGCAGCAGATAACCGATACCCGACAACTTGACAACGAACAACGCAGAGCGGAGCCCACGGGTGGCAACCGGGTAAGGCTGGGAATAGGAGGCAAGGGAGTCAGTCTGTCGGCAGGCGCGTGTGGACGGAAATGTATTATAGAGATGGGATTAGAAGAACAGCGCTGTAAAAAAGAAATGATTAAGGAATGGATGATGGAATAACAGATGATAGATGAGACGGCGCGCAAAGCCGAAGATATTATGCGCGCAGGGGAACGGCGTTGGTTTATGGTTAGTTGCCGATGGAAAGATTGACTCCGTCGAGGGGTCGGGGCGTCTTGGTGACGGGTGAGTGGTGAGAAAAGAAGACGGGCGGCAAGGAAACAAGGAATCAAAGACAGAAGAGAAAACCCCCAATCCTGGTCCTAAGTATACTACCTAGTACAAGGGAGGCGGGAGCCGGCCAATGACACTGTCCCAGAAATACGTAGAAGTGGAGACGTGGCTACAGTTCTTTGGGGTACAGGGGTACAAGAGGTAGCACAAAGAATGGAAGTGTCCCGCTAGTGGGCTACTTAGAATTCCCGTGAAGATCATCAATATCTTGACGTACTCCTTTAACGTCGATGAGTTCCTGTCAATAGCCACATATTGTACCTACCCCCAAGAGTTGCAGTACTTCAAATGTTCCTACAACAGGTCCACATGGGGTGCTGCAAGAGCCGCTAAACTGCCGGCAAGACATGAAATGACAGGCTAAGAATTGCTGGATACTTTCTACGTGCAGCAAGACGAGAAGATATCTGAGATCCGAAACGCAACAAAAGGATGACTCGCTCTCAAGTGTAAACAGCAATCAGCAGAACGGAGTTGACAACGAATGAACAGTCTTATTAAACGTCAAAATGACCAGTCACCATTAGCGGCATCAGAGTAAATGGGAAGATGATCGAGCTGGGGCTGACACGCATCGCCGCCCTACTGAGGAACACCCCGCAGACCTGGAAAGCCATTCATGTTGCCGGCACAAATGGAAAGGGCTCGATATGCGCCTATCTAAATGCTATGCTGTGCGCCAATCGCTTGTCCTGTGGCAGATTCACCTCCCCTCACCTTGTCCATCGCTGGGACTGCATCACAATCAACGATAGCGCTGTTTCCGAGAACCAGTTTCGTCACTTCGAAGAACTAGTCAAGAAGCGAAATGAGGAAGAGCACTTAGGTGCCAGTGAGTTTGAGCTGCTTGCGGCTACCGCCTTCGAGATCTTCGAGGCTGCAAAGGTCAAGTTTGGTGTTATTGAGGTTGGACTGGGTGGGAGACTGGATGCGACAAACGCTCTGAAACACAAGGCCGTGACTGTTATCTCCAAAATTGGCCTTGACCACCAGTCTTTTCTCGGCAACACTCTCGAGGAGATTGCCCTCCAGAAGGCAGGCATAATCCGGCCAGACGTGCCTTGCGTGGTCGATGCGAGCAATCCCTCATCCGTAGTAGCTGTCATCCGATCCCAGGCTGACGCAGCGGGCGCCAACATCAAGCTTGCGGACTTGCAATCCATCGATCTCCGAGGTAAGCTCAGCGAACAACTTGAGCCGCACCAGCAGCAGAATCTGCTCTGTGCATACGAGGCTTTCCACCTCGCCTACCCCGGACATGCTATGTCAATGCAGGATCTTCTTAATGTAGGTGCAAACGCTGTCTGGCCCGGTCGGTTGCAGTCCATAAGCATCGAAAAAGTCACCGGAAGGACTGAGCCTATTCTTCTGGACGGTGCTCATAATCCTCAGAGCGCAGATGTTCTCTCGACTTTCGTTGAAAGGCGACTGCGGGCCTATGGTAAACCTGTCACGTGGGTTCTTGCTGCGTCTGCAGGAAAAGATATCTCTGAGATTCTAAAAGTGCTACTGCACGAAGGTGACAATCTCACCGCTGTTGAGTTCGGTCCCGTTGACGGCATGCCCTGGGTCAGGTCAATGAACTCAGCTACCATACTGCAAACGATCGAAAGCATAGGGGTTACGATCTCAGCAAAACAAGACGCACAAGCCGACATAATGGCAGGGCTAGACTGGGCCAGCAAAATATCCCATGGTGGCCCCCTGGTTGTTGCAGGGAGTCTTTATTTGGTATCCGATATTCTCAAACTTCTTCAAGCATAGGGAGCTATGGAGTACAGTGACTCCGCAGCTGATGTATTTGGGTCATATCAAGCCTTCACGGCCAGGAGGGAGGCACCAATGAACGGCCATTTCGCAGAAAGTTCCCGTTATATTACCATATTCTTCTATAATCACGTAACAGTTGGGCTGCCATTTTCATTCACATGATGTTGTCATTCCGGATAGAGTCTACTATCCTTGCTGTCTACCTTTCAAGCTTTGCTATCTAGTTTGGCCTCTTACCCCAGACCCTGTTCAGCGTCCAAAAACACAACGCGCCTTGCTCAAACTCCTTGCGAATTTCGTCAACAGCCAACTTGGCTTGTGCCTCCGTTTTCATCTCCTCCATTGTGCCACTGGCGACCATACCTAGGAAAGATTGGTACGCCAGTCGTAGCATGGACTCTTTGGTGGCTACATCCAGTTTCTCATGAGGCGATGTATGGTAATCTTTCGTCTTCAAGTCAACGAATCCAGCGTCCTCTAAGTGTTTTGGTAAGGTTTCTGGCATCCTATGAGCAAGTTAGTACAATCTATCAAGGTATCAGCTACATAGGACGCGAGGTTAGTACCTGAGATCCATGCTTTGTGCGTTACAAAAGATCCAGTTCAATCTCGCATACCTCATCCAGCCCGGAGAGATAGGGAGAACTCTGAACGCAAAGGGTCCTGACTCTTCCCATAGAATCCAACCTCCTGGTCGCAGTAGTGTCATGAGATTGCGTGCTATGGGAACCCAATCTTCCTTTCTCAATATTGCTACCAGAAAACGAGCGTGGACAAGATCGAATTTCCCCAGGAATTCGGATGGGAATGGACTCAAAATATCCCCATACTGCAGTTCAACCTGCGAAGGCAGGTTTGTCATAAATTTAGACTTGTCTATGTCGAAACCTCGAATCTGAGCATTGGGTAGCTCTTGGGCAACAGAGACTGCCCAAACACCTGTCCCCGTGCACTGCGCGCGGGAAAAAAAAAACACCATATTAGTCGTGATCTCTATATCAGGCACATGAGGTTTTATACACACCACATCGGCAATTGCAGGCGAGGGCTCTGATTCTAGCTGTTCCTTGATTTCACCCGGCAGGAGTGTGTTGCCTACCAGAGGCATTACCATTTCATGATGGCTCCAATTCAGGCGACCCGCCTCCCATCCTTCTTCACCGTTGTTTAGGTAGTAGATGCCCATGTCGCAAATCAATTGAAGAGAAACAAGTGTGAGACTATTGAATGTGGAGGAGGAGGAGGGGCAGGCAGACCTTGGGTATTAAGATCCCTTGTCTAAATAATCCCGGCTTCACCCCGCCGCAATTCTCTGCTGTCACAAGTTCTTCGTCCTATTTATCAGTGGCACAGCTCGTCGTTCTACTCACCAGCGACATATTTGCGTTGGCAACCTTTCCCAGTGAACTAACTAATGCATGATACACGTGAATCATAGTGTTGCCACCATCAGGGGTAAGAGACTCCGCTTTGCCTACCAACAATAGATAGGTATGTCATGCTCTAGACTTTTGTCAATTTGGAACTATTGGCTCTAATACTACTCGGTCATTGCGTTGCGGACTTGGGTATTGAAGCTGTCAATTGATCCGAAGTCACGCAGACGTTTCCCGCAGCGAGCCTGTCAATCACAATGTACTTTTATTACAAGATTCTATGGCTGAACTAAGTAAGGTATACCTACCGGATGGGGACTGGGGGACTTCCTTCAACCTTGGGTTATCACATCTGGACTTAACCCGGGGATTTGCAATTATCGGGCCGATAGCCAATCAACATTAAACGTCGAACACCAACAGTATCTACCGATATGCAATAATCGTGTGTCTTCAGGGCTCACCAATGGTGCAACTCTTGCTCTGACCACCCAAACTAACAACTAACAAGCAACCGAGCCAACAACTAGTAAGGGGATCCAATCACAACTCTCTTCCACCTTTTCATCTCCAACAACAGCTGTCATGTCAGCAGAGCCGCCTGATCATCTTATTATTGTTTGCTGCCACGCGATCTGGCTCGGTGGGGCCACCCGCGGCGTCGATGAAGGAGAGTGGCTGATTGCGGATTTCCAAGCCGGGGAAACACCAACGTTCGTCGAACACATCAAGGCTGGGCTGCGTGAGCTCAGGGATATCAACAGTTCAGTGTTAATATTTTCAGGGTCAGTCGCCGGCATTTCCCCTCAATCGAACGTTACACCTCCAGTTGCGTGTGGCTCAGCCAATGAGAACTTGAGACTTGAGATGGCCTTAACATGAACCATGACAACTAAACACCCATGTAATACCACTATTTGTCATTGTTCGCGTCTACTCTCAAAGGGCCAACTCTTAGCTGACATACACCGCCACCGAACTAGCGGCCCTACACGCAAGGAAACGCGGTCATCTGAAGCAAAGAGTTATGCCAACCTAGCTGCCGCCAATTCCTACTTTCATCTTTTCCCAGAAGGCAGTGCACCTGCAAGAATATTCTGTGAAGAACGAGCGCTAGACTCATATTCGAACGTGCTTTTCCCCATCGTTCGATTCTGGGAAATGTATGGGAGTTGGCCAACCCAGTTGACCATTGTAAGCCATGCCTTCAAGCGCGAACGCCTAGTTAACTGCCATTGCGGAGCTATCCGCTTTCCTTTGAGTAACGTGAACTTTGTAGGGTCCGACCCACCAGGCATGAGGGACGGCTCCAACAAGGCTGCGATAGCAGGGGTCGTGGAAGCTGTTACGCAATGGACAAATGATCCCCACGGAAGAGGGGTTGCTTTATCTTCCAAGCGGATGCGGCGAAACCCGTGGAGTATTTCGCAGACTATCTTCCTGACAGAAGAAGATCGCAACCGTAGCGGCGTCCGCTCTTATATTTCAGAAGACGGGCAGGAGTATCTCATAGACGGCGTTCCTCAACCGTGGTCAGATGACTTTTGAAGCTGCCCCCATCATAAGGCTATCTAGATTTTCGGCGATGCTATTTTGTCAAAAGACCCTACTGTATTTAGAATAAACCCGACAGCAGCTTGACGCATCTCAGCATTAAACTCGTGACCAACCCCGGGGTAAACGTTATCTTCAATATAGACATTGCCCTCCTTATACCACCCACTACTAGCACCTTTGAAGAATTCCAAGAACTGTCGACCAGCGTTATATGGTACCAGCTTGTCGGCACCGCCAGATAGGACCTGGAATCTCTTGCCTCGAACCATCCGATCCAATACTACCCGTATCCGGTCCTGCTCAGAGGGTGAAGGTTGGGCAGAGATCTCTCCTGTGCTAAAAAGAATTGCCTTCGGATCATATTTCCTGCAGGCCTCGATGAGCGCTTTAGGAAAGTCTTTACTGCCTAAGAATGAGACACCATTGTCGGCAGTAAATGTCTGCAGCTTAGAAAGTCTTGCGCGGTCTTGAATTAGATCTGGGAGACACGGAAGTCATCAGATTCTTATCACGTTTTCCTTTCTCAGTATTTATAAGACGCTTGGCACTTACTCATATAATCTGGACATCCAATGACAATAACTCCGGCCGTTACCCTAGAGTCTGCGAAGAGCAGCTGCCACGCACTGTGGCCGCCCAGACTTACACCGAGCACTAAATTGGAATCAATGTGTCTGTTTTCCCCGCCGCTGGGCGGAGCTCCGGGTCCATCGCCAGCCCCAAAGAGATAGCCCTCGAGGACATCGAGCAGATGCATGGTGTCCAGAACGGTGCCCGAGACGATGCCGAACATATCCTGGGCATGGGTGGCGTTCCCCTGACGCCAAGCCTCGTTCGCGACCTCGCTTACGAGTCGCGAGCCGTGGTTCCGCTGGTCAAATGCCACGGCGATCAGGCCCCTCGTGGACGCGGGGCACGACGACGACGACGCGTTGAACGCCGACACCACCTCGTTCGCGACGTAGGCCATGTCCTCCTTTCTGCGCAACCGTGGGTGGTGGAGCCATAGACATGATATCGACGTCGCGGTCGCCGGCAGCTCCGCGAGTCCGTAGATGTCGACTTGCAACCCCGCTATCGGTAGCGTTATCTTGGAGACGGCGGGGTGTTGCGTCGTCGAGGGCGCGACCATGGGGTTGTTTGTTGCGGCCATGGTGAACGACTTAGGTAAGTAGGTAGTTAGTTAGTCAATTACCTATTCTGCGCCGGGGTCAGTTAACTAGCTGAAACAATTAAGGCCGTTTTTTTAAATATCGTGACTACCTCGGTACGAGGTTATAGCGGGGTGTACTTAACTGTAATGGCGTCGCTGCAGTACATACCCCTACTCATTCTCCAACCATGAACGACTTTTACCATGCACAAGTTCCAGTCATAGCATACTTTCAAACCATGCGTAAATGATACCTTGTAAATTCAATAGACGACGTCGGATAGATCCGAAGCTCCACAATCGGTGCCACCATTAGCAAGTGAAAACTGCTTTATTGATTGGTAGGTATTCTAATTGGAGTTGTCAGTTCCTTATATACCTATCTTCGAAGTTCGTTTTAGCATACCGGAACTGAACGCGTAAATTACAAACCGCTACAACTATCTTCGGTAACGGTACGGTTATGTTATTGGCAGGGCACTTAATGGTGTTCAAACCTTTATCGTTGACTGAGATATCGGGCTTTTTACAGCAACGGTTGCAGGAAGTTCGGTTCGAGGGCTTATTCAATATCCGTATAAAAGGATCCATGGCATTCAGTGGCCTGTTCTACTCTATTCAATGTCCGACAAGGTTTTTTGCATTGAGAAATAAAATAGTTAACCCTATTAAAGTACTTAAAGTATACTACTTTTTCTGTCTTCACAATGCTGCTCTTGCTTAAGCTACCTTTTTTAAAAAGCACTTTAAGCTTATTAGCTAATCTTTTAATAAAACTGCTGAAACAACCCGTTGTTTAGCTTCTTGCACGTTCATATAATTGCAACAAGGAATCGCGTTCAGTAACGGGAATGTTCCCTTCCGTATCAACCCCTATTCTCCTGGTGCCTGAGACACCCATCATTTCCCCGAACGTGTATTTCTCGCATGGTGGCTGTGTGAGAGTGAAGTTCGACACGACCATATTCTGTATTAATTGCGAGTCGCATACATAATAGGCAGTCCCGGCAATTGTCCGAACGTCTGCTGGAAACGGCGGCCACGGGATAAAGAACGAACCCAAGATGATGAGCACCATAACCGCCATGATCCCGACAGGAATCCAAGTACTGACAACTGCAGCACGATATTAGCTAAAGGTTGCTCATATAAGATGAAGAGAAGTCCACATATGATGGGTAGAGGTAGGTGTTGAGTAATTGAATACGTACGGTGAACGTTCAGAGTTTGCGTCACCTGATAAGGAACGTTGCTAAGAAGAATGGGCAAGAATTCAGATAAAATGCCAAATGAGGATACGAGGCTCATATAAGGATCACGTTCCAGGACAGCCGAGACAAGACCGGAGAAATAATTGGTGGGTGGGGATATCTCTATCGAGTGCTGAGCCGTCTGAGGGGATCTGGCCATCCGTCTGTACGTGCTGAGGTGCGCCACCGCTGAAGACACTTAGAGTGAGCTTAATTATCTCTGACAGTTAGAGTTCTCTAGATTTATTCCTCACCTGTATGAAGCTCATTCCATGCAAATGTGATGATGACGCCGAAGACAGTGAAGAGCAGACGAACGCCAAAGGATTCGCTATCGAGGAAGTGCTCGAAGAGATGGGACGTTCGTGGACCATTGTAATACCCTATCAGAGCTATCACGCCTGACAGGAACAGAATGGTGATGATGCGCCCTACGATGCTCAATGCGAAAAACGGCTGCAAACTTCCTCGTCTCCTCAGGCCTATTTTCTTGAACCTCCTTGTGAAGCCGTAGCAAGAACTAAACAATGGCACGCGTCTCTGTACCACACCAGGTTTTCCTTGTCTACAGACCACAATACCATAGTGCATCTTGCCCGCAACGACGAAGTGGTCTAGCTTGAAAGCGTACGGCTCCAGCTCGCGCTGTACCACGGCATTGGCCAGCTCTGTGCCCCTCGTAGGTAGTGGTAGGAGGACCTCGCGAATATCTGGGTGGCCGAGGAGCGAAGCAGTGCCTGCGATGCTCCAGGGGCTATTTTCGACGCCAGATTGCCACTTTCGTAGAAGTAAGAGCGTCAGGACTATCAGTGCCGCGATGGAGAAGAAAAAGGCTTGCGTGATACGTGCTCCAAGAGCCGCCACCCCAATAGTATAAGCACAGTTGCTCGCGGAACCTTTTCCCTTGTAACAACTTCCGTGCAGGACGAGCACGAACACCTCGGACGAAAAGGTCGTTGCAAAAGCCGAAAGAACAACCATCGTGGTCGTTAGAAGTGTTAACGGCCAGCGGCCTCGGAAAAGAAGGCCGACGTCTTGAATCATACTGTGCAGGCTCCCGGCTTCTCGACACAGCGAATATGCCGCCGTCGTGCCACCAGAGCTCGCCAACTCATGGAACGGCTGCAGGCGCTGGGCGTTGAGGTCTATTATTCTGATGGGAATCGAGAGCACCGTGGCTACAACGATTGCCGCAAACGTCCCAAGGAAGTAGTCCGCCTCAGAGATGAAAAAGAATTCCGTGGAAGTGGCTGAGCTATCCCCAGGCTCACTCGGAGGCGTGGATGTGGTGTTCTGCCACCCTGTTGTATTGCTTGGCTCCGAGCTTGTTGGAAGTGGTGACAGCGGAACGACAGTCAGGGTTCGCGTTGGTGATCCTTTAGCGTTCGTTATTGTTACCAGCCTTGACGTTATAGGCACAGAAAGCGTGGCGGTATCCGTTGGCTTGCCGCTCTGGTCGGTGAGTATAGATATGATCGATGTCAATTCGGCGACCAGAGTTACAGTTGCCGTCGGGGTGCCGCTTGCGTCTGAGAGAGTTTCTACGAGCGAGCTGTACATATTCAACGTCGTGGTCGCCGTCGGTGTGCCGTTCAAATCGGTAAGCGTCGAGGTGACCGGCGGGGGGGCGATTGCTAGCGTTATTGTCGAGGTTGGAATGTCGGAGGAGACCTGCACGATTACGACGATAGGTGTGTCGGAGGATGTCCTCGGCAATTCTGTCCCTGATGACCTGGTCGATTCCTCGGGCTTCTTGCCGGTCGAACTTGTAGTTGAATGATAGAGTGTAGTACGGAGAGAATGAGGGACCAGAAAACTTGTAGGAAGCCCTGACGAATGAGCAGCTTGGCTATAGGCTGATGATGTTGTCAAAATCGTTGATGGCAGGTTTGAAAAGCTATTAGTGGCAGTAACAGGCACGCTACTCGACAAACTGAGACTTTCAAAGAGAGTGATGGTCAATGTAGAATAAAGTTGATCATTGCTAGTGCTGGGGGGCGTTGAGAATGTAGAAGTCTGACTACTCGAGTCTGAGGTAATTAAAATGGTCTGTGTCGGTGTCTTTATAGGTTCACCAGACGGGGCAGGACTAGAGGAGAACGTAACAGGAACTCTTCCAAAGGAGCCCCATGCCGAGTTTGACGGGATTCTCGGCTGTAAAGGCCATAGATGTTGCCCATACTCACGCAGCGGTCTCTCCGATGGCTCTTGCGTCCTCTCTGTTAAGGGGCTTGGAAGAACCAACATTGTCTGCTCAGTACCTCTGGTCCATGTCACGCTAGACCTGGTATCCTCAAAACCACAGTAAGTGTTTGAAAGTGGTGTAGTCAATATGACATAGCTTGTCGAGGAATTGGGAAATCGTAGTCCGGCTAGCTCTGATGGCGAATCCTTCAACAACCTGGTCCCATCACTGTTAAAGGTATTTGCGCCCTTTCTATCATAGCCTCTCGAGAAAAGAGTGAGGCCAGTTTCTTTTACAGGAAGTTTGTGAATCGCTAACTCGATGAGCCCGCCGAAAGTGGCGAAGAGGATTCCCAGGCCAGTCAAGAACCACCACTTTACTACAGGAAGGCATGTCAGTCTCAACATTATCAAATACAATAGGGATGCCCGGGGCAACCTTTGGTGAAATAAAGTCAATGATTGCGGCGACTCACAGACGATAGGCCGGTAATCAGGCACACTGGTAGATGGTTTTTCATAGTCGCTTGACTGTTCGTTAAGACGATCTGTTGAGCTATATTCCTTGTAGGTACCGTATTGGGTAGACCTCAACGAACCAGCGGAGTCAAGAAACGAGGTTGCCTCGGAATTCATGGACTAACCACGAAGTTTGTAGGGTGATGGGGCGGATCAGCTGGCGTGAATGTGACTCGCGTTACAGAGTCTAGAAGCATGTAAAGGAGAGGTGGAAGATACGTAGCATCTAGTGACGGAATACTTGTATCGAGCAGAAACGAAGATTGGACGTCGAATTGACAACCTGTTTCTCATCTTGACAGAAGATTTTACCTAACTATGTGGTTCACTGTGAAACGAGAGCACTTATTTTGGGAATCTCGATGGCGCGAAGCTCTCTCAATCCTCTGACCCCCAATATGCAGGGGCTAAGTCCTACGTGCAGAGTCTTCTTATCTCGCCAATAGGGCTGTCCGAGATCGAGGTCAGCTCATGTAGGGTCCTAGAATCCCGATTGGGCTTTGGGCCCCCAATTGGTCAAATTAATTGGGATTTGGAGCACCAAATAACTGGCTGCATAATAGAGCCTCAGACTTGACTGGGAGCCTGGCGTCTGTTGTAAAGAACGGGTCTGAAGTCTCTCATTGTTTCTGAATTTTGCCACTGAGACCATACTGGTATGTAAGGACCTCACGGCAAGATACAGGGACTCCAATTTCGGATGCCAAAACCTCCAGTTCTGGAGGCTTCTATACCAACACTTCACCATTTGTATGCAGAATGGAGTCTCAGGTTTTTTTTTTCTTTTTTTTTCGGCGGTATACAGAAATCGAATCTGTTATCTTGTCAGGCTGGTTGATTATCATGGTTCAAGGGTTCAGTTTATGACTCACAAACTCCAAAACATTTCTCAACCGTTCACTCAAAGTATTTATGTATTGCTCTGCGCTCTCAAGCTTCCCTGTAAGGAAGTTCAAATGGCGGCCAATTAGCATCTGGTGAAGCTTTACTTGCTCCGGAGACTTATCCGTTTGATCTAACAAGGCCCAATAATTAACAATCCATTGCCTGGGTGACCTTGTGGACTATATGAAGCCAAACTTGCGGCCTATTTTTCAATACTCGCAATTGGTACTCAAGAGCTTCTCGAAACAAATCCTACAGTTCGCATGTTTCGTTTGGAGCTGGCTGCATCGTATCAGACTCGATTGTGCGTACCTGGTCTCCGGTATAAAGGATGATCTGTTGGTTTTGAAAAGCTCATGAGCCGCTCAAGGGGTTGCTGCATACTCGTGTGAGGGGTCCATCTCACGTATCCTAATGTAATCTATGTTTCGACCGAGTACGAAAGAATAATCTCCCATCCTTGAGAACGCTTTTGCTGCCGAGCTTGGGAATTACGAAAAATAAGTTCTAAAAGGTCACATAACAACTGGTAGCTAAATATTAAAGGCGATTGAGTAATGTATATTCAACGCGCCCTGACAAAGGGCAAGGATAGATAGACTTGCAAAGGTTTGGACACCTTGGTGACCAGTGTGCGTCCACCAGAAGAAAGGCCCGACAGTGGAAGATGCCTCCACTGCTATGAGCGGTAGTTTCATTTCCTGTACCAGGAGTATACATATGTCCGAACTTAGGGCTGTGTCACACGGACCAGCCTTGGGTAGGATAATGCAACTACCCGTATACCAGGGTCTGGTCAGCGATATCCCGTACTCAATCTGCCAGGCGTATCTATTCTTGGATGTCATGTTTGCTATTATCGTGGATTCAAGCACACACGATAATTGCAATATAGAAGTGATCCGGAAGACCTAGAGTTACTTGATTCAGTAATTCAAGAATTACCGGAATTTGGATGATCTGGAGTGATCTGGTTCGAGAAGAGCGAACCCATTCGTGTGTAGAAACCCTAGATTCGCCGCTGGGCTCGAGAGAGGAACTTAAACTTCTATGCCTCCTTGACGCCCAAGAAGATTATTGCAATATTGAATAGATACCCATCTAAGTCCCAGTACTCTAGCCCTTGTGACACAAGGCGAACAAGGCGGGGGTGTGTGCAAGTTGCACAGATCAACTACTGATGGCGGTATGAAGAAATGATGCCAGTTCACAGAATGCTGAAAATCCGAGTGGCTTCGGATTTAGGTAGAAGGGTGGGTAACAGTTGGCGAGATTGGCCTTCCTCTATCACCATGGGTTGCGAGGCCAGACTAAACGTAATTGGAGGGGTAGAGAGAATTATTAATTACTTCAAAAACCTGTCCCGAGCCCGAAACCCCTTTATTGACGGGATATCGGGCTCTTTATAACAACAGTTGCAAGAAGTTCAGCTTGAGAGCCGACACCCGCGTCCATAGCATTCAGTAGCCCATTTTATACTATTTTGCGAGCGGCTCTGAGTAACGAAGACTTGGCGTTATTTTGTTAACTATGTCAGAATTCAGATCCTTAGAAGAGCCTTGTCCCATTAGTAGGCTATATAGGGGTTGACTCAATGGCACATGATGATCCCTTAAATACTGGTGGGGATTCTTAACCTTCGTGATAGTAGGCAAACGATATCCGTCGTATCCATGCGCTTTACAACAATACTGCCTTTATTACAATCATGATTGATATAACGCGGGGTAAAATACAAAGTCTGCCTGCGGGGAACTGCATTAAGTGGCATGAGGAGACGGAACACCAATCGGACAAGAGGAGTAAGGAAGTGTTGATAGTTACCTGCTTTTTTTGGACACACGACGTAATTTTCCCCGAATTTAGTCGACTTGTTGTACAATCCAATTGCATTTTTCTTCCTCCCTGTTCGTCATTTTACCACGAAATCACATCTTCGCCACTACTTCACTACTTCACTATGGCTACTACTGGCAGTTGTATGTGCGGCGACATCCGGTACCAATTCACCGGTAAGTGAAGGCTAAAATACAAGACTAACTAGTGGCTTGCCATTTTGCTAATCCAGACGTAGGTGAGCCTGCGGTTACTGCGCTATGTCATTGCGTAGATTGTCAAAAGGTGCCTTTTGTCGAATTCACATCTAAAAGTGATATTAAGTATAAGCAACGAAACTGACTATGACTACTGCTCTAGTGGACTGGCAGTGCTTTTACTTCGAACGCCGTGGTGCCGCGCACTGCGTTTTCAGTCACCCAAGGTATGCGCATTGCAAGCAGATCAGAAATTCTTGGTCTCACCGGCCTCAGGAACTCCGCGCTCGTATGATGTTACAGGAGCTTCTGGCAAAATCAACAAGCACTTCTTCTGCTCCAACTGCGGCTCTAGCCTATACACTGAACTTGAGGTCATGCCCGATATGACTTGCGTTAAGGCTGGGGGCTTGGATGGGGGTGCGGCCAACTTGGGCAACAAGATTGGAGTTGAGTTTTATGTTAAGGATCGCCCTCAGTATCTGAAGGCTTGTGATGGCGCAAAGCAAGAACCACAGTTCGGGTAAATATCGAGGAGAGTTCAGTCAATTATTGGATATTGTTGAATTCTATGACTTGAAGTCTGAACTGTGCGTGAGGGATCAGGATTAGAAGCTGAGATTGGAATGGGATTTCTACTGCCACATCGTTTGGCCAGGAAAGACAAAAGCAGATCTAGTGCGAGGAATACACACGAAATGTTCTCATACCAATGCCGCATTCCGCTGCGAGGCTATGTTGTCCCACCTTCCCCAAGATCACACACATGTGAGTTAAAGTTCGAACCTGCTCTTAAAAATTAGTGGGTCACAGCCATACCTTCTCGCGTCTTCTCAACCTACCTTGGTAGTTCCATATCAATCACCTTCTGGCTGAAAATCTAAGCTGTCTTCTCGCACTCCCGCATCTTCCTTACAGCATGTTCGTTTTACGTAGAGTCTCGCAAGTAACAGGCATTCCTGTTGCAAAACCTCGAGTAGTGGCATCCATATCGAGTCGCTTTCGTCGATCCGTTTCCCAGATGACATCACACCCTTACGCCTGTGACATTGATGCTGAGCCCATCCATCGATATCGGCCTGGTGGCTATCATCCTGTTAGTCTTGGTGACCAATTGAAATATGGGAGATATAAGATCCTCCACAAGGTTGGATGGGGCGGTTACTCAACCACCTGGGCTGCTCGAGACCAGATGTAAGCAACATTGAATTTCAAGGTCCGTCATCTACGTTGTATCTTTCTGACGAATTTGAAGGGACCAGCGGTATGTTGTTCTAAAGATATCCGTGTCGGAAACGAGAAGCAGTCGTGAGACCGAGGTCTTGCGATTGATTTCATCACTCGCCAGTGATACGCACGCCGGTAGAGAACACATAGTTCAGCTTCTCGACGGGTTTTCCATTGACGGGCCCAACGGGAAACATCAATGCCTTGTTCTGGACTTGTTAGGGCCTAGTATCCCGGACATTATAGATCTTCACTACCGAGATGAACGGCTCCCCGCGCAAGTAGCCAAATCTATTGCACACCAGGTCTTGATTGGTGTAGATTTCCTCGCACAATTGAAGATCGGCCACGGAGGTAGGTCAACAAAAACCAGCAATCCTTTTCGTACTAGGAATACTAACGCCCTTTCTCAAGATATCCACGCACGAAATATAGCATTGGCAATGCCGGAAGTCGAATCTCTAAACGAACAGGAATTTGTAGACGCGCTAGGGCAACCGGAGATCGGTCCAGTGCAACGAACTGACGGTCATGCGCAAGAGATTCATGTGCCACCTTACATTGTGCGACCTACCACATTTAAGGCAAAAGAAGTTCTCCAGAGTTTACGAGCTCCTGTTGTCAAAATCATAGATTTTGGAGAGTCTTTTCTTCCTCATCAAGCCCCTACTACACTACACACTCCTCTCGTAGTACGGGCCCCGGAAGTCTTATTTCATGATCGAATAGATCGTCGCGCTGATTTATGGAGCTTGGGTTGTTTGGTACGGTGTACTTGCTACGGGCTAACAAATCATGTGTGTGCTGACGAGAACGTGTAGCTTTTCGAGTTATTCACCGGTCAGCCTCCCTTCGACAGCATTATGATCACCCCCGCTAGTTTAATGTCACAAATGATACAGTTTTCTACCGACGAATTGCCGGACAGGTGGGAGGCGAAATGGCAGAACATGAAGAAGAAATTATCACATGATGACGAAGAGCCTTGTACACTGCAAGAATGGTTGGAAGAAGTATATTTTGACCCAGACAGGCGCTGCGAGCTCACAAAGCAGGACATAGCTAAGATCTATGATCTCGTGAGACGTCTGTTAAGATTTGAGCCGTCTTTAAGATCTACGGCAAAGGATATAGCAAATGATCCGTGGTTTCGATAATTGATACAGAGAGCCCGCAGACTTATTTTAGAGGAGAGAACGCGCTTGATTCTCGTTACAACAATGAATGTAGATAAACATCAATAAAAATAATTACTATCAACCTTGCACCTCTTTACCGCACCTCTTCACTGAGCCAAGTTCACGTAGAAGACCGCAACTAACAAGTGTCACTGTCAGCCTGTTTATCAAAGTCATCGCCACTTTTCAAAATCAAAGATTAGGGTGCGGCTATTTAGTTTAAGATAAGAGAATAAGAGACGAGACTTATATGAGATATTCCAAATCTCTCAACAATAACCTAGCAGTCAAGCTATAAAATAAAGGCTCATATTAAGGGTTGGTTTGTTCGACTTGAATAACTATCTGCACCAACCCTCCCCCACCTCTAAGGATATGGTCTGCTGGCAAGTTTGATACTTGTTCTGTCTAGCCCAATTCGTCAATCTTCTCAACCAAGTACTGTTGACAGTGCTTTCAGCTAAGGACTTTAGTTGTATACTAGTGTTTGGCCATATAATGACGTTAGACACATCTGGTGGTAACTGGGTTGAAAACCATGCCCCTGAAGAATAATGTTTGCTTGACTGTTCTTGACGACTTCTTTTGCCTCTATTGTGATCGATAATGATACTTTGATTTCGATATCTTGTGTGATCTTTACCGAAGATTAATTGATATGCTTTAGCAATGAAACAGGTCTTTACACATGCTAAGTGAAAGCGTGCAGTCGATATACTCTTTAGATTCGAGGCCCTGTAATTATTTTTGCAACTTATTTTGGTCGTTGGCTTTGGATCAGCGTCTCTCTAATCACGAGGCCTCCGCGACTCATTCCAAAGTCAGGCCTATGGTCACCGCTAACCTATACCTATTCACTATGAAGCGAACGCACGACCGGCTATCTAATCTAGGATTTCAGTCGTGTTCGGCTGGCATGTAGTAACACTAAATAGAATGCCGACCAAGTTGCTCTACTGCAAGTGTCTTTGATGTGGTCTAACGCGATGTGACATTTCTGCAGGAGGCGCTTCGAGGTAGATATGCATGTATACAAGGGGAACAGATACACCGACGACGGAGTCAGCCGTAGATTAATGTTGAAATTAGGGGGCTAGTAAATCCAGGTGGCTGGGTACAACGCCCTACACACATTCTATTATATAATACGAGGTACTACTACACTTTATTATACTTAGAACTTAACTTAATGCTTAACTAATATATAACTCCTTAATATTTATTTATAATTTTAATAGGTTATAAGCTTAAAAGCTTATAATTGCTATTATTTTTATAATTATTATTAATATTATTTATTTTAGCATTTATTTAAGCTGCTTGCTTTTTTATTAAGCTATAATTATAAAAATAATACTTTATAATAAAAGATTAAGGTATTTATTGTAGTATTATACTATTATAAGTGCTTTAATTATATTTATTAACTATTTAATATTATATTTAAAAGCAGATTTTAAATTAATTATATTTAATTATTTTATTGCTTTTATTTATTAAAATATTTATTTTTGCTATTAAAAATTATTGTTAAAAATATTGCTAAAATAACTTTAAAAATATTTAAAGCTTATGTTTAAAAGTATAGATTATTAAAAACACCGAATTTAGCTTTGTTTTTTTGTTAATAAGAAATTAAAAGTTCTAAAATAAAATAAAATAATGTTTTAAATAAAAAGATTATATTTAAGTTTTCGGCTAAATTTGTTTATAAAAGCTTAAAAAAACGTTATAAAATATACTTTTAAAACTTAACTATTTATTTTTTTTATTTAATATTGTTTTTTAAATAAATATAATTTTTTTTATTTTATTAAAGCTATTAATAACGAACTTTAAGTTTGTTTATTTAAAGAAAATATAAAAGAACGTAATTATTAATTAAGATTATTTTAGCTTTTTAGCTTGTTTTTAAGCTTTATATTATTACTTTTACTATATAAAATATTATTTATATTTATATTTAATAATATTAAAGTTAGCTTATTTAAACTTAAAGTTATTATTAAACTTTTTATTTTTAAGCTAAAAATATAACTTAGCTTTATTTTACTTAATATAATTATATTATTATTTTTAACTATAGATTTTTTTTAAAGTTTAAATTAAAATTTTTTAATTTTATTAATTTTTTTAAATTAAAATTTAATAACAAATTTATATTAAAACTAAGTTTAACTTTATTAAATGTTACTTTATAAGCTATTACTTTTAACTACGATTAAATATATATATTAATAAATTTAAATTTTAATTTAAACTTAAGTTAAAATAAATAAAAAAACTAAAGCAGCTATAAAGTTTTTAAGCATTATAATGTTAAAGTTTTCTTTTGAATTTTTTTGCTTTAAAAAGGAAATAAAAAACTATATAGTAATATTAAGCTATAAAAGTTTTTTATTTAAAAAGTTTAAAAAGGAAAAATTAGTAGCAATTTTTAATAAGCTTATTAAGGCAAACTTATATAAAGCTAAAAAAGCATAAAAAGTTGCTTAATAAAAAGTTAAAGGGTATATTTATACTTATTATAGTTATAACTTCTATAAAGTAATATAAAAGCTAAAAAATGAAAAAAAAATAAAAACTAAAACTACTATAATAGCTAATATATGGACTATAATTAATAAGAAGTTTTAATTAACTAACAGTTCTGTTTTTTAAAACTTATTATTTAAGTAAAAGAATATTACTTTTGTTATAAAAAGTTTTATTATAGCTTTAACTTTTAAACTTTGCTTTATTAAATTAAATTTAAAAGAACTAAACTAAAGTTATTATTTAAAAAAGCTTTTTTTAATAATAAAGTTTTTTATAGTATTTAGCAAAAATTATATAGCGTTTATATTAATTTTTTTTTAGATTAATTATTTTATTATAGTAAGAAAAACTATAAGAAGTAAGCTAATAAAAGGTACTAATTTTTAAATAGCTTTAATAAAAGTTTAACAAAAGGAATAAGCAAAGAAAATAACTGCTTAAAATTATGTTAAAGCTATATTTGTTACTAAATAATTTTAAAGTAATAATAACTAAAATTATAAAAGTAATAGCTATAATAATAATAAAAAAGGGAAATTAAATAAAAGATTAAGCTTTACTTATAACCCTTATAAAAACGTAAAAAGAAGATTATATTAATATAATAAAAGCGAATGTTTTTATAAATATTTAAAGCAAGCTTTTTTAAGATAAGTGCTTAAAAATAATAGGAAAAAGTAAAAAAAGGAATATAAAAATAATATGTTTGCTTTTGCGGTTATAAATATTTTGCTTTTTCTTTTAAACCTAGTATTTTTAACGGCTAAAAATAATAAAAATATTAAGGATAAAATGCTTAAACAAAAATTTAGCATTTTTAACAAGATATTTAATAGTTTTAAACATTTAAAAAGGCTATTATTTTTAAAAATATTTACGTTATAAAGCTTAATAAAAAAAATTTTATTAAATTTAAATGTTAAAAAAGTATTTATTAAACTAAGTTTTTTTAATATATTAAAATAAAACGTTAAAAAGCTAATAAAACAAATTGTTAAATTTATAATTTTTAATAGTAGCTATAATTAAACTAACTTTTTTAATAAGTTATTATTTATAAAGTTAATAAAATATAATAAAGTATTAGTTTATAAAATTAATAATATTATTATAACTTTAAAATAAAAAAGTATAGCGAAGTTTTTAGCATTAGTTAAGGGTAAAATAAAAATAATTATTATTATGAATGTTGTTTACTGCTTTAAACTAGGAGCAAATTTAGTATTAATATTTTAATTAATAAAAAAAAGTGCTAAATTTTTTTTTTATTATAATAAAGCTTAAGCTATTATAAATAACTATATTTTTTTTAAAGTTTATAAAATAAAAAGACTATATATAATTAAATAATTAAATAAAAGTTTATAAATAATAGCCTTTAATTTTATTTTTTGCTTTTATTTTATTAACTTTATTTTAAAAGTATAATATAAAAGATTTAGCTACATTAATAAAAAAGAAATTTAAGAGCTAATAAAAATAATTAATAGCTTTATATTATAAACTAAGTATTATATTTATAAAGCTTATATTAAAAGTAAAATATAAGCTAAGCTATATAAAAGTAAACTTTTTAAAAGAACTTATTTTATAAAGTTTTTATATTTTAATAAAGCTAGTATGCTTAAAAAAACCTTAAAAGGCTATAAAGGATTTATAGGGTAAATAGCTATAACTTACAATTTTATTAGCAAAATTTAAGCTATATTATTATAAAAGCTTAATGCTTAGTTTTTAAAGTTTAAAAACTATTTATAAAAATAAAAAAGACTTAAAAAGCGTTATTATATAGTTAACTTAAACAAGCTTAAGTTATATATTAATAAAAATTTTATAAAATATTATATATAAAAAAGTATTATTATTAAGTATTTTGCTATAAACTAATATTAACAAAATAAAAAAGCTAAACAAGTTATTTATATTTTAAAAAATATAGTACGAGCTATAATTTTAACTGCTAAAGAAAGTAAAATATTGCTAAATTTTTAGCTTATATTTATTTAAACTGCTGCTTATATTAAGAATAAACAAATATTTAAGCTTATAATAACTATTTTATATAAAAACTAGTACGGAAAAAAGTTAAACTATTATTATATAATAACTTTTAAGTTATTTAATAAATATTTACTTTTTAATAAGCTATTAATATTAAAAATAAAAATTATTTATTATTAAATATTAAAATATAAAAATAATAAAAGCTATAATTATATTATTTATAAGCTTAATAATTATTTAATAATTAATGCTTTTAATGTAATATTTATTAAAAAGTATTTATATTATTTAATTAAAAATAATAAAAAAATTAAAAAAGCTATAAAAATTAGCAAGTTTTTAAATAAAAAACGCTTAAGGTTATTATTATTAGCAGCTAATAAGCAAAAAAAAAGACGAATAGCTAAGAAAACCGAAAAGTTTACCTGCTAAAAAAGAATACTCTTTAATATATTATTAGCTAAACTATTGGATTTTTATATACTGTTATTAATAGTATATTAGCAAAATAATTCTCTGGAACTTTATAGGCTATTAATTATGCGGTTAAAGCTATTATAGCTTTTAAGACTGCTATTTATAGCGCTAATAATAAAGCAAGAATTTTTAAAAATCTTTAAAACTTTTATATTTATAAAGACTTTTATTCTTAAATATTTAAGAGCTTTTACTTTTATTTTTATGCTTTTTGGATTTTTAAAAATAATAAAAAAAATAATTAAACATTTATTTATACTGCTTTATTTATAGCTTGAGAGCTTTATGTTAAACGTATTTAAAGCTTATTATAATATAAGGCTTAAGGCTTAAAAAAATATTACTGAAAATTTTGGACTAGGGCTTGCTTATTTTATATTAAAGTTTAAAATAGCTATTGCTACTTTATTGTTTATATTTATAATAACTTAAATAAAGCTAAAAAGCTATAAATAAGCTAAAAAGGACGTTAAATAAATAAAGTAATATAAAGCTATAAGTGTTAAATATTAGTTTTTAATAAATAACTATACTTAAACGCTTTATAATTTTTTTGCTGGCAGAAACTTAATGTTTAATAAATGGGTTTATAAGATTAAAACAGGTTTTAATAAAAAGATTATAAAATATAAAGCTTGTTAAGTTATTTAAAGCTTTAAATAAATAGCTAGTAAAAACTATAATAAAACGTTTGCTTTTATAGTAAAGCTAATAAGCTATAAAGCATTATTTGCTTTAACTGTTGTTTTAAATTTTAAAATAAAGCAAATAAACGTTAAAACTACGTTTTTATATAATAATATAAATAAAAACGTTTATATTAAATAGCTACTTAAATTTAAAGATAGTATTAATAAAGTCTGTAAACTAAATAAAGCTTTATATGGTTTAAAACAGGCTTTTAAAGTATAATATAACATTTTAGCTAAATTTTTTTGCAGACTTAGTTTTAAACCTTTAGATTTAAATGTTAATATATTTATAAAAGGGCATATTTATATTGCTGTATACGTAGATAACTTCTTTATAGTAGGACTTTTTAAAAATAAAATTTATAAAATTAAGAAAGCTTTATTAAAGAAGTTTAAAATGTAAGATTTAAGGCCTTGTTTTTATTACTTCAGTATAGCTATTATTTAAGACCGGAAAAATAAAGCTATTTATTTTAATTAAAGGGCTTATTTAAAAAAAATAATTAAGGACTTAGGTTAATAGGAAGCATATACTTTTATTATACTTATAAATATAAATAAAATCCCTAAACTTATTAATGCTTATAAAGCTAAAAAGGATAATATAAAATAATATGTTAAAGCTATTAAATGTTTAATATACGTTATACTAAGTATTAAACTAAATATAACTTATATTATGTTTTATTTAAGCAAGTATATAAAAAATTTTATATTAGTATATTTATTAATAATAAAACAAATATTACGCTATTTATATAATACTATTAATTTAAAACTATATTATTAAAGCAAGTTATAAAATTTAATAAAATAAACTAATGCTAATTAAGTAGGCTATATATAAACTAAACGTTTTATAGTAGGGTATATTTTTAATATTAATAATAGTATTATTAGCTAAAGTTTTAAAAGATAATAAAGCACTGCTTTTTTGTTCTATAAATTAGAACTTATGGGCTAAATTTAAGCTATTAAAGAAGTTATATAGCTTAAATAACTGCTTATTAAGTTAAACACTATAAAAAAGAATATGTTAGTTATTATAATATATAGGGATAACTAAAAGGTTATAGCTATAATAAAAAACCTTTAGTTTTATAGCAAAATAAAGTATGTTTTAATATAGCAGGCTTTTTATAAAAAGGCAATTTAATAAAAGGACGTTAATTTTTATTAGATTTATACGTTAAAATAAATAGTTAATGGACTTATTAAGCTGTTATTAAGGGATAAATTTATTATATTTTAAAACGCTTTAAGATTTTACTTATAAAGCGAATAAGAAAAAAATAGCTAAATAATATTTTATAAGCAGAAACTTATTTACTTTTTATTCTTTTTATATATACTTTTTTTAAAAAGCTTATAATTATTTTGTACGGGGCTTTTATTTGCTATAATATTTTATTTTAAAAAATTTATTATTAACGATATAATTTAATTATACAACTTTTTAAAGTATATTATAAGGTTATATGCTATTAAAATTTTTTATTTTTTACGATTTTAACAATATTATTTATAAAATTATTAGCTAGTATTATTAAACATTATGTTTTTTTAAGCATTTTATAAAGGGTTATTTTATAAGATATTTTTATTAATATTAAAGTATTACTTTAAAAAAAATTATATTTAAAGATTTAAATAGCAGTTAAAAATATTTAAGCAGGGTATTTTTAACTTTTTTATTAACTTAAAAGTTATAGAGAGCTACTTTATAAACTTCGTTAAACTTTTTTCTAATTTAAAGATATTAAGCTTTAAAATTAAAACTTTTTTATAATAGTTTTAAGCGCAGAATATTTTAAAGGCACCTTTAGGATACTTTATGCTATAAAATAACCAAGAAAATTACTTATATATTTATTTTTAAGCGATTTTTTTTTATAACAAACAAAATAAAATAAATTAAATAAACTATATGCTTAATGCTTTTATAAAAAACTACTTTAGCTATTTTATTAGACTTTTAAATATTAATATATAATACTTTAAAATTATAATATTTAGCGTATTAAACAGACCAATTATAAAGGATTAATAAAAAAGGAGGAAATAGCATGTATTTTTAGTGGCTATTATTAAAGCTATAGATTTTAAAAGCAAATATGTGCTATTTTAAAACTATGATTTAATAGGAATACTTTTTATAAAACGTTAAAAGTTAATACTTTTTAATAAATAACGCTTTTTTATTAAATATTTATATAATAAAAAAAAAATAACTACTGCTTAAATTTAATATAATATATATAAAAGTAATAAAAGAAAAAATAAGTGCTTTTTTAATTTTTTAAAGAAATTAACAGAGTAAGCAAGGCTAAAGGACTTACTTTATTAAAAAATTAAGGACGTATGCTTCTAAAATTACGTACAACTAAAAGCATAAAGAATAGTTAATATAAGAAGTTTATAATAGCTTTATTTATTATTAAAAACGGATATATATGGTTTAAGTAGGAGTATTAAAATTAAGGGGCTAGTAAATCTAAGTAGCTAAGTATAATGCTTTATATATATTTTATTATATAATATGAAGTACTACTATATTTTACTGTACTTAGAACTTAACTTAATGTTTAACTAATATATAACTTTTTGATATTTACTTATAATCTTAATAATTAAGACGCTCTTCTATATAGTGAGATAGCGTGCACGAAGGTAAAATCCTTCACGCCACAACAAGTGTCTTTAGCCTACCTTTACTTGATAGGAGTTCGGCCCCTCCGCGCAATAAACAAAACTCATAACCTATACCATGTACTTGATACGCAACTCTGTGCCAGGTAGGTAATGGACGCGTATTGCGCGAAGGCCTCTAAATACGTCTGTAGACACGCATAATTGAAGGGTCTTTGGAGCGCTACATTATAACCAGTCATTAGCCAAGAACGATATCTATCCATCTCGTGACTAATATTCTCCGTAGCTGTGAAATGAATAACTAGCGTGATTACGAATGCATTATGTCGCTTAGGACGGGCATAAACATTTTGAGGTCCCAGAGTCAGTTTGGCCTCGGGCGTTGTTTTCCGTCGCTTATCTAACGTTTCACGAAATCCCTTCCTACTCCTTGGGAAACGCGTAATACCTACTGCATCAGCCACTGATATGCGTCCTCTTAAACATTTATGTATTCATAGGCGCCCTGCTTCTGTGGACTTAACTAGCTCGGAGACCATTTGACTAGTTCATATTCTGACGCTCAATTATAATTACCGACAACAATTACGCTAATCTTGATTAGCGGCAGCCAGAGGACGCATGGGTGCGTTGTGTTGACTGCATAGGAGAGCGAAATATCTCGCCTATATACTAAACTCAGTCCCTCGGTCATATAATGGTATTAAGAGAAGAAAAGAGTGATGATCTCATCACATGGAAATAACCCATCCTTGACTGTCTAAGGATTTAGATTTGAAGCGCTGGCTGTCAGCATCCCTGGACGGCATTTAGACTTCTGACGCAAAGAAAGATCCTTAGGTGAAAGTGGATCGCGACACGCGGCACCGCGTAAGACTTCGTCGAATAACCCAAAACTTCAGGATCTTTCTTCTAGTTGGAAACAATGGCCTGAGAAGACGTAAGACAATTTTGATGAAATGAATTGTATATGAGTTATGAGTGCTAGATAAGTAGTTGTCATGGATCTGATCAATATATTCATTTTGACTTCTCAAGAATTGCGACACTTGTATAAATGATGTTATCATCGCAAAACTGATCGTCGCAGCACTATTAGCAATATGTACGGTTTCAATTCAATATCAACGTCGCCGGCGATGCCCACTATCTTGTTTCCCATAAAAACATCATTGTTAATTTCTTTCTTAATTTTTTCTCCTCAAGTCTACGCCGACGTCCCACACTACACAAACCTAACCTCCTACCAAGCAGGCGAACTGGGCGAAGTACCAGTACAGACATTTTTCTCGTCCCCCATAAAAGCGCCTATATATCAAGTCAATAAACTCGACACCACCAAAACCGACTCAGGTTTCATTTTCCTGACGGGCGGGTACGACGCGTACGGCCCAAGCATTATTTCTTCTAAGGACCTCAGTCTGGTCTACGCTGACCAGGAGTACAATTTCGCACAAGCGGCCTACACGACTACGTTAGATGGACAACAAGTCCTTGTTGTGTATGCGGGAGATGCAGTAAGGATATACAATAAGCACTACGAGCTCTTACATGCCGTGACACCGCAGGGCGATCTCGGCGGCGCGGTTGCGGACTCACACGAAGCGCACCTCACTAGCGACGGCACGGTTGCATTAGTCGTCGCGCGCGTGGAAAAAGCGGACTTGTCGGCGATTGGAAAAGGCGAGGAGTCTCTCACGAATAACCTGATTCAGGAAGTCGACCCGCGCACCAACGCGGTCCTGTTCCAGTTCGACCTGCGAAGCTACTTCCACGTCGAGGACTCGTTCTGGCCGTACGACGGCTCCGGCCCGTACCAGTTTCCCTCCGCATTTGACCTCTGGCACGTCAACTCGGTCGAGAAAACACCTGCCGGTGATTTTCTTGTTAGTAGTCGACATCTGCACTCCGTCTTCCTCGTCGATGGCTTTACACGTGAGGTTAGGTGGGTTATCGGTGGGAAAAGGAGTAATTTCACAGACATCTCGGTGAATGCATCGGCGGTTTTCCATTGGCAGCATAACGCGCATTTCACCGCCGAGAACAGGATCTCCCTCTTCGATAATCAGGCTGTGTTCAATGGATTTTGCACTGGTGAGGAGACGGAATACGGCTGCTCCCGCGGCCTCGAGATTGAGTTCGATACCACCAACTGGACGTACTGGGTTGTAAATGAGTGGTACCACCCCCAAAATATCGTCTCTGCCTCCCGTGGCGGCGTCAGTCGCACTCCTAAGGGCAATACCCTCGTTGCATGGGGCCAGAATCCTATGTATACCGAGTACACCCCTGATGGCGAGCTCGTCATGGACGTGCAGCGCGGCCAAGTGCTGCCGTTGGACCACGGCATTGTCCCCGTTATTGCCTACCGCGCTGCAAAAGCCGATTGGGTTGGCTTGCCTAAGTGGCCGCCTTCTATCGCGGGAAGCGTCAACGATGATGGTATGGTTGTTCATGTTTCCTGGAACGGGGCAACAGAAGTAGAAAGCTATATTCTATTTGCCTCGAATGACATTACAAAAGTAAACGGCATCGGCGCCATGACGGCGACGTTCGAACGCATGGGGTTTGAAACGTCGTTGGACGTCACATGGAAGAGGAGGTATGCTCGTATCGCCGCGCTTGACCGCAACGGCACGATACTGGGTTATACCATGACCTTAGATATCGTGACGCAGGAGATCCTCGACTTTGGATATCCGATTAATGATTTGATTAATACCATAAAATCAGATCGCTTTAAGGTGTTTGGAATCTCAGTGTTGTCATATGTAGCTGTATTGCTTCTTGTTGGAGTTACTGCGTAAGTACCTCAGTTTTCTCTCGCTTCAATATCCCAGACATCGCAGCAATCAATTACCCGTAAAGTCTGGTATTGATGAGAGTGCATGCGGACTACCCTTAGGGCACTCCTTGGTCGTTGGACCTATGCATTTGCGGTAAGCTAACATGTTGTCTAGACTACTGACCGTGTTCATCATACGCGGTACCCGTGCCGGTATCCGATGGGACTATGGTGGAATAGCTGAGTACAAGAGGAAGACCAGAAATTTTGCTATTCATGTGTTCTATATAATAAGAGGGAGAAAGGGTATGAGTGACGAGGACGTAAGCGAAGAGGAGGAGAGTCTCATTGGTGGGCAGGGGAAACAGGAATAGAGGATCTGGAGTCGCAAGCGTACGAACACAAGCATGGGCATAACATAGATACCACAGCGAGCATTTTCTTTTTTGTTATATAAGGCGTACTTTACCAACTCTTTTTATGAATGTTATATAGTGTGCCAGTTTTCCGTATTGCGACATGCCTCAACCGCCTTTCTCTCTTAGTTGTCATGAGCTCGGAATTTGTTGATCTTGATTTAGCCAATTTCCGTGTAGTAGGCATCTCAATCCCTCCGCGGAGCCTTGGGACGAGTGGAGCGTTATGCTAAATGAGCTGGGACAGGCATTTGAAGGCATGGGGCGGGGAGAGCATTTTATACTTACGATTGAGTGACATGCTGAGTTCATGGGTCAATTACGGAGGAACTGAATCTCGCCGCGGGAGAACATGAGATCTGCCGAAAGACGGAGCCGTAGTTGCTTTTATAATTCGGAGTTCAAGGTCAAGGATCGGCCCACCACTTAACCCCAGTTTCATCTGCTCCCCAAAATCATCGCATTCAGTTCTTGTTGATCACACCTATTAATTACTCAGCCACTCGGAATTCCCATACGTTCAGGCCGCATCGAATCACCACATTCAAAATGACCACTTAACCAACTCCAACCTCTATATAACGAGACTGGGCGCCGCGCGTTCATGTCAAGGAGTTACTTCATATACTGTACAAGACAGACGAGCACGGACAATTTGACCATGTATATAATGTAGTCCTCCCACCTTACTCATAGTCTACCTAAGTGTAAATTTCATATATCTATCATTGCGTTATCTGCCTATCTATTCTAGTTTCTGGCACTTACGGGCCTGCCACACTTGAAGAAAGATGCACGGCGTAATCTCTCGCTTTAGGGACTTCAAGTCCGTAGCTGTTCTGTCAGCCCTGTTATTTGTTGATTCGGCCTTGTGTCAGACATGCGCCCAAGCAGACCTCAGTTTCGGAATAGGAGCTCACGACTTGGAACCACTTGACAGTGTGGCGACTGCCGACCCCACTGGTCCTTACGGTGTAGGAATCACTTTTGAGACCTACTGTTCTGACGACCGTGATCTTACTGTGAGCATTTGGTATCCTGCTACGCCTGAAGATGGATCATCGCCATACATCTCATCAGGTGGCATTGTTGGACAAGCGTATGAGGATGCTCCCCTCGACTCCTCTGGTGGACCTTATCCCCTCATTCTCTTCTCTACGGGCCTCGCAGCTGTCCATGATGCATACTATTTCTACCTACAAAATCTTGCCAGTCACGGATACATCGTGACCAGCGCTCAGCACCTCGATGCCAGGCATGCCAACACTACGACGAATGTTACTCTACAACTCATTGGCGTTGCCGACTCATTAGCCGGCAACACCAATGACGCCGTCATTACCCTTTATACTGATTGGTTTCGAGAAACGCAATACGCGTTCACGTACCGACCGCAAGAGATCGAGTTTAATCTCAACCAGACACTCGGCTTAGCCGACAACCCTGCGTCGATCTTTTACGGAAATATTGATACGAACAATATCGGGATGACAGGCCATTCTCTTGGAGGATTCATGACCAACGTCGTCGGCGGCGGTGCGCCTATCTACTGTGATTATGTCAGGCTGCCGGGAGAAGATAACCCCAACAACCCATTGTTGGCGTCGGTGAGCCCATGTGCATTTGAGGCGGTGCAGGAACTCTCGAGTCCACTCGCCCTCCACGATAGTCGCATCAAGGCCATCATTCCGCTAGCAGCGCCGAGTTTTCTCACGAAGAGCCAGATAGCGCGATCTGCAGCTGAAATTCAGATCCCTGTGATGGTTATGACAGGAGATAACTTCACTTCCGAGACTACTGAGTGGATTCAGAAGGCTGTCTACAAGAACGCTCAAGGACCCGCCTATTATGTCCAAATCGAGGGCGCTGACCATTACTTTGTATCTGACGCCTATGGCCTGAACCCAGATTTGGCACTCAAAGGTGACGAGGACAGTGAAAACTTTTTGGGTAAAGCAGCTGTATATATGACGTACTCCGCAGCTTTTTTTAACCGTTATCTCAAAGGGAATGGGTCGGCAGTTGATGCCTTACATGAGATTTGTTCGTCTTTTGTCAAAGAGTTAAAATATCGAAACGATTGATGGCAGACGTAACGATCTGGCTGCATTGAACAAGTGTAGCCTGAGCGTGGCTGTAGCGCAATGCATCCTGTACAATTAAAGATATTTATTAGATAGATCGACTTCTTAACTGTCATGTATAACTACCTAGATAGATAATTAATACCTGTATCTCACCTACGCGCGAAGAGAGGCACTTATACATCAACCATCAAAGAGATGTAAGAGACCATAAAACCCTTTGATGGAGCCTTGAATCAAGTTTTTTTTTTTTTTTCTTCAAATGGCTGAGCTCAAAGTTAGCGGCCTCATCCGAAGGTCTCTTCAAAGTGACTCCTAACAGGTAGCTTAATGCTACTACGCACCCTGGCCCTTAACCCACTTAAGTTTCGGTTAGAAGGCGGTAGGGGCGTAGGGCTGAGGCTTTAACGGCTTTAACTGTGCCAGGTACTGTAGGTCATTAGAGTTAGGTATCACTAGCGTCTTCCATTTGCTCTTACGCTTGTACACCGTCAACATCTTGCCAGTATGCTACACGTCGAATTCAATAACGGGAGTTTTGTCAATTAGATTGTACCGCGGGGCTAGCGTGATGCCTAGCTGCGGTAGTAGTGTATCATCCAATCAATCCCCTAATCCAACGACCAACAGGAAGAAAGTCAAGACTGGGTGCCGTACCTGTAAGGCGCGACATGTGAAGTGCGACGAAGGCCGTCCGGCTTGCCATCGTTGCGTCTCTACAGGCCGTGTATGTGACGGCTATGGAATATGGGGCGGTGGCGCAGTCAAGCGCTCTGAACGAGCCCTCATGTCGAGAAGTCCGATCGAGACCGTGAAGTACGGTGTATCAAATCAGGACGTAAAGCTGAGTCCCGAGCAAGAAATTTGCTTCCATTGGTTTAGACATCGGACTTATACGAAACTGCCTCTTCCATTCATCACTCCATTTTGGCATACCCTCGTCCTTCAGGCATGCGCGGTTGAGCCCGCAATTCTCCATGCAGTGCTTGCGCTGGGGTCAGCCCACCAGAAGGAGAGTTTTGAACAAGGTAAACCAAAAGAGTCTTGCGCAGTGTTAGATTCTCAGCAACATTTCATGCTGCGGGAATATGGCAAAGCGATTCGCTCCCTCCAGCCTCATTTCTCAAGTCAAGACCAGAGATCTGTTCACGTAACGCTCATCACCTGCATATTGTTTACCTTCTTTGAAAATCTACTTGGGCGTTATGTTACTGCCAACGCGCATCTCCATTCTGGCCTGAGACTACTGTCAGAAACTTATTTTTCTGTTCATCATTCAGTCGGTACAAATGTCCCTATCAAAGCACGCGGATATGTTGACGATTGGATTATCGAAAGTTTCGCAAGGTTACATGTCCAAGCAGCTTTATTAGGCCAGGGCCTGCCTGGTCTATACCCAGTATTACCAGTGTATCCGACCATGCCGATACCGAGAGTATTTGCATCCACTAATCAGGCTGCACACTACATGGACCGATTGCTGCTTGATACCTTGTATCTGGCACATCAGTGTTCTTCGTCGGATGAGGGTGCGATGGATCCTACCCTTTCTGCAAGCTTTAATGACGCCCAGCAGCATCTACGAACAGAGCTTCGACTATGGTTAGCAGCATACAACGCTACAGACCCAGGTGCTCATGAAGGATTTTCACCTGTAGATGCATTCTACCTTAAGCTGCTGCGTGGCTATCATATTATTGCGACCATCGTAACAAACACTTGCACTTGGCCCGCGTGCGAAACTATGTACGACTTATACACCGCGGATTTCATTTCTTTGGTTGAGCAATTAATCGTGATCTGGAAAGCTCACATCGCCCGCCCGGCATGGCACCATGCTCCATGGGCGACCGAAATGCCTCGCAGGATATCCCATTCGGTGGGTGACAAAGGATGGATTCCTCTACTCTACTTCGTCGCCGTGAAGTGCCGGGTTCACCGAATTAGACTACAGGCGATCAAGCTGCTCTCGCAAACTTTACATAAAGAAGGGATATGGGATTCCAGACTCGTGCTTGTTGTTGCTTGGGAAGTCTTACGGATCGAGGAGGGCGATTATTATCGAGACTTTGAGAAGGATGATGGGTTTGGTATTGTTAGCGTGCCTACAGAACGGGATCTAACATTACCACCGCTACCCGATCATAATCGACTGTACAATATTCAGGTGGGACTTCCTGAGCATTCGATGGGGGTCCTGACATTAGAATACGAGCAGAGACAGGGAAATGGTAATGATGCCATTAGAAGAAAGAGATCTTATGATCTTAAGACGAGACGATGGGTAGATACAGACCCGAATATTGTTTGAGCACTCTCTACGTAAATATCTATGATCGTTTTACGAATATCTTATAAGCGCATATATGAGATATTTATATATATGCAATCTAGCAGTTATTATATGTACCTGCGGGAACCTGGAATTGCACGAATCAACCAACGTACCTAGTCTCCTTCAGCAACGAAAGAGCGACGTTGTTTAGACTTCGCGAATGCTCCAGTTCAGAACCCTGGTGTTCAAGTCATTCATTTTCCCCTAGTCTTATCAGCTATTGCAAGAGAACGAATGGCCTTTGCGCTGGTCTTGCCATCTCCACCCTAGAAGTGACACGAATCCTCAGAAAGGCATGGAAGAGCGTGGCAAATCGAGCCGGGAACAGCTTCATCGATAGCTCAGGTTCGGAGAAGTGGTCTAGCTCATGAAAAGGGTTAAGCTGGTGCCTAATTGTCATTAGGTATGTCTTGTGAAGGGCGCCATCAACAGACATTCACTTTCTACCCGCCACTTGTATGATATGTCGGCTTGACACCTGACAAACACGTCATATGCCAATCAACTAACCTGGGGCTTCCTTTCTACTTATGCTTCACTTAAGGCATTGAGTACAACTTGGATGAAACGAAATGAACCTTTCATCAGGCATTCGGCCTCCTTGCATCTTGCCCGCAACTATTCCTAAGAAGTGGTAGTGGTCTGACCGCTAACATTCCCTTTAAGCCGAACCCACATCACCTACCTCGAAGAAAGACTTCCTTCACATTGTTATGGACTCTACCAATGGCTCAATACGATCGAAGTCTTCTACAGATGATGATGTCCAAAGTATTAGTAGATCCTCTCGGGGGCAGTTACAGGATCAGGAAGAGATCCTGCCGGGTTCTGAAGATGCCGTCGACATGGAAGGGCACCGTGATATGATGTTTGCCAGCTTACTCGAGGACTATTATCGCAGTCGCGCTCTCGAATTTCTCAATGCCACAAATCCTGGACAGCGTTACAATAGGCAGTCACAAGAAGTCGAAGTTGTTACTCGCCAGTTATTCGGCCAAGCTAGTCAGCTGCTTTTATCGAACGGCTTGCTCTCCTCGCAGGCAACTTCTGACGAGTCGCAGAGTACACGTCGTCAATACCTCTCAGGACTCGATAGACTTGTTGCTGGATCGCAGGCAAACAACATACTTGATTCCATGCGTAACTTGGTGACCCAAACGTCGCAGCTTAATCTGGCAGCTCATTCGACTAACAATCTTCAATTGACTTTGCATGAGCCGCCACCGCTAACGCCGCAAAGCCATTATAGATCCTCTTTCCGAGAGGATCGCCTTCTTGGAAAGGGTGGATTTGGGAAAGTCTATCAATGCTACAATCAACTGGACCAAAGGACATATGCTGTGAAGAAGATTGTTTTACCGCCGACACTCGTGAAGAGCGTCTCAGATGGAAGACATGAGGATCTGCAGCATATATTACGCGAGGTAAAGGCAATGGCCATGCTCGAGCATCCCAACATTGTCCGATATCATGCTACGTGGTTTGAGGTTCCACAACAGTTACCTGAACTTCTAGGTGGGACTGGTAAGCTTATATCTACTTCACGCTCCGTCGAACTCCAGCTGGTATTCTAGTTCTCTTGGCTGACTGTTGTTAGAAAATACCAATAGCCAGATTCGAAGGCCCTCCCAGCAGCTACTGCTAGACAGCCATGCATTTGGGCAAGATAATGAACAAGAATCGTCTGTCAGCGGCGGTATCATATTCGGAGAAGATACGGCGTCCCATCTCAGTGCGAACAAAATCGAATACGACTTGGCTACCACTAATAGAGGATGGTCCGAAGATGCCAGCATGGGACTTAATGTTGACGACACTACTTCGGCTTCTGAGACCAATCTCTTTACAGGAGGGGAGACTGACTCAGATGGGTCATCCCCTCGAGATGCCATGGAAACTAGTGTATGCGCATTATACATCCAAATGTCCCTATACCCAATGACTCTAGCTCAGTTTATATCCCCACCCTCGACTTCCAAAACTGAATTGCGGCACTGCTTTCATCTCGCCCCAACACTGCGCTTAGTGCTTTGCATACACGAAGGCTTGATGTACATACACTCTAAGAGCTTGATACACAGGGATATCAAGCCAGGGAATATTTTCCTATCAGACCCAATGGAGAGTTTTGAGGGCGGCTACTGTGATCTGTCGTGTGAAAAGTGCGCGGAATCCAAAGGAGGAATGTCTGCTAATCGGGGGTGGCTGAATCCTAGGATAGGCGATTTTGGCCTAGTTCACCAACTTGCGCAAGGTGAGGTGCCGACATCGTCGCAAAGCTCCACGAATTCCAGGGATAATGCAGGGACGGCCTATTATCAGCCACCTCGAAAAAGCGAAAGGAAAGATGAGAAGATCGACATTTTCGCACTTGGCGTGGTCTTGGTCGAGATGCTCTGCCGCTGCAACACTGCAATGCAACGTGCTGACATGCTTAAGGGGCTGCAGTACGGAGTCCTGCCTCCAGAACTTCGACCGAACATACAAGCTGAGGGTCATGGTTCGGAAACTGCAGACAAGGTTATACAGCTGGTGTCTTCAATGGTTGAAGAGGATCCCGATAAAAGATGGTCTGGTCCGAAAGTGCGTGAAGCCCTTCGAGACTTAGTGGAAGATGTTACGGCCAGAGAGCTTCGCATCTCCTCCTGACATCCACCGTAGGCGAGCAACTTACTCAACGAAACGACGCCGATGAGTTCTTTTAAGGAATACAACTAGCCTTACTTTTAATATGCGCCATTTTTAGTCTAGCGTACCAGAAAGCATTTGTTATAGCAATATCCATCTTCTGCGTTCCTCATACATCTTGCTGTAGATAATGGACCCCCCTCTCCTTCCAAATTCCTGCAGTGGGGTAACAGCGAAGAATACGTCAACATCAACATAACTGTTTTCTGTACAGTTTATTGAATTAAGAATATTATGTAGCCTGATAATTGACGAGTAGAGAAATCGAAACCGACCTGATGTGAACGGATCCAGAATTAACTAGAACTAGATACTCTAGGTATGATGAGTTAACGGTCTGTCGTGTCCTTACGAGTATAGCAAGTTTATCGCCACGAGTTCCTCACCTCATCAAGTAAGGTATCCTTTGATGCTTTGTGCTACATAGTATATACACAAAGCCTTCCTAACAAGGTAGTACCAGTGCATTGAGGTGCATTTTGCTTCCAATTGTTCTCTTGTTTGAATCTTTGTGCATAGAACCAGAGAGGACAAAGCTCAATAGCATTGTTCTAGAACTAAGAACACATGTGATGCATAGAAGGCACACGTATTTAAAGGTGTTAGTCGGCGGTTCTTCATATCTCTATTCGTTAGTATATCAGCCTTACTTTCAAAACAATACGAACTATCAAAAAATCAAAGCCAATCTAACATCATCATGAACGCCAGCAACATGATTGTCTTCACTTGGGCAGAGCGCTACTGCGCAGCCCTTTCCGCTGAGTTTACCAGCCCAGCTAGGTTATCTGTCGAGACACTCAATGAACTCACAGATGACTGGATCCAGAATGCTGTGCTGGAGATCCCATCGCCCGAGGCGATGGCGCTCACTTGCATGCTTGGCGTGGGTTACCTCAACGAAGACTGGATTTTGCCCAATTTCGAATCAGTTTTCTGGATTATGGGATTCGAGGGCGTGACTGGTAGGTTAACGCTTTTCAAATATCTTCTTTCGCGGTACGAGAGATATGCTGCCGATCACCCAGCGGCATTCACTGAAGTTGAGGAGACCGAACCTCAATACAGCGATGTGGACGATTCCGGATACGAGTCGGGCGATGTCGACGGCTCGCTATAAAGCGAGTAGATTTTATAAGCAAATTTGTACTTTTCCACCCCAATATATAAGTAGTTTATCCATTGAATATTCATACCTAAGTGAAAATGTATCGTTTAACCCATCTTATTAGTGACAAATTAGGAAACCCCCACCATCGGTCTTCTTATCGGCATGCCTCGGCTCACTTGAAGTAAGCGCTGCAGTGTTCGGGTTCCGGTTGCGCGGATCCAACTGTCCCTTAGAAATAATTCTCTTCCTTTCAATGGCAGCTTGGCAGCTCTCACAACCCCCTTTTTATATGTATTTGACTTTCATTTATCCACTCTTTGGTCTATCCGCGTAGGGCCCCAAGCGAGTCATTTTCTCTGTATGCCTTTTGCGCCGAGCAACGGCCTCCTCGCGAAGTGCACAAGCACGGCCCTGTGCCATTTGAGAGCCGTGCCGCTCTGGGCAATCGCTCTTTTGGTGCTAGCATTGGGGGCGGTCTGGTCCCGAATTACCGCTACTGCGGCGCCTCGCCAGGTCTCTTCGCGGGCTGCCAAGTCTCGTCCGAGCAAAACGTTATAGCCATGGCGTCCGCTGCCGGTCCTCTCAGCCGGATCTCACGGGTCGCCGGACCACTGCTTCTCCCAGCCGTAGCATACGGCGCATATAAGGCGAATGCCGCAGGGGCAATTGAGGCCTTCTTCACTGGCCCGGGACGGACGAGCCGTATCATCGCGCTGGTCGTGGTTCTGGTTAACTGGAAGAGCTTACCGTTAGCTTGGACGGTATGACAACACTTATAGACCAAGTGCTCTATTACACCAGCTCTGCTAACAAGTGAATCTCCAGTACCGGGTCCTCAATGCGATGGCTTCCCATTTCCTCGTCCGCCCGTTCCACTCCTACACGCCAGACAAGCTCTTCCAGCCCGTCAAGACAGAGACGCACGTCACGCTACTCGAGGTCGACTACAACGTCCACAAGTCAAACTCCACATACTTTGCTGATCTCGACGTGAGCCGCACACATTTGGTAGGACATTTGCTCGCTGCGGGCTGCCGTGCGCTGAGCAACAATGCTACCACGAAACTCGTCATGGACCCGTCCGACCCGTCGCGGCCCGCGAAAGGCACCTTCGGCGTCGTGCTGGGCGCCGCGCAGTGCAGCTTCAAGAAGGAGCTGAAGCCTTACCAGCGCTTCGAGATGTGGTCGCGCGTCCTAAGCTGGGATCGTAAGTGGATGTACATCGTCACACACTTCGTCGAGAAGGGCGCCGTGAAGCCGGGCTCCAAGCCCGAGGATTGGGAGAAGAAGATTCACGCCTCAGCAGTCAGCAAGTACGTCTTCAAGATCGGCCGTCTGACAGTCCACCCGGCTATCCTCATCGAAGCAAGTAACATGCTTCCTGAACGGCCTGGCGGCTGGGTCCGAGACGACAACGGATTTGAAAAGCTACCGGAGACGAACGGCCATGCTACATCAGGCGCGGCTGATGCTACCGCGTGGGATTGGAGACGCACCGAAGAAGAACGGAGAAAGGGTCTTGAATATGCGCAGCACTTCGCCTCGCTAGACGGCCTGCTCAACCGATTCGATCCAGGAGAGGATGGTCCTCTGGGGAGATTCGGTCCGGGCTAGCCTCATACAATCACTTTCGAAAGAATCACATACACCGCAGGGATTTAGACATATACCCACATAGACACGTTACATAGATTTCCCATACTGCAGCGCGGGAATCTGAATTGATAGATTATTTTTTTTGGCAGCCGAGTCCAGTTTCTATGCAGACCAGTTTACGACCTTGCTAATGATCACCGACGACATGAATTACAGTATCAGAGCTTTTTCAACTCCATAACCACCACCACCAGCTCCTTCCGACGTCTATCGCTTGCTCACAACGCAAATGCGAACACTACAGCGGCGCCGACTATGCCCATACCGACAGTGACTTGGTTGGCAGCAGCCGGGGTCGAGGAGGTAGGGGAAGCAGTGCCGTGAGTAGTGCCGGTGGGGATGTCGTCGACAACAGTAGTAGTGCTTGTGTAAGTATCGCCAATACCAGCTGTAGCACTAGTGAAGGTGTCGCCAGCGGCGCTGGCAGCGCTCGTGAATTCTGACCCCATGGCACTGGTCAAGCTGGCGAAGGCAGAGCCAGCAACGCCGGCGAGCGATTGCATGGCCGAGTGGGAGGTGCCGGTACCGTTTTCATGACGAACGTCGAGACACATCTCGGAGGCGATTTTAGTAGTCCCTGTTGGTTGGTAAGCGTCGAGTTAGTACATCATGTCTGTTTTATCGGTTTGTTATATTCAACGCTTTTGTAGAGCGTATAAGCTCACCAAGACGTACCTTTTTGGTCATCACTGTTGCAGCTGTCTGATATGCATGGTGCGGAACCGTCCGTGACATCACGGATCTTGGTGCACTGACACTTGTAGTCGTCGATGGCGCATCCGGTATTCTTGGACTGCTCGTCGAAGCACTTCCTAGCGCACTCGGGTAATCTGGAAATAAAATCGTCCATACAGCTAGCAGCCGCGAGGACTGGGAAGAGGGAGATAATAAGTGTCTTGAAGCGCATCTTGGTGACTGGTGGAAGTTGTGATGTTGTTTTCCTATAATAAGCACCTGACCTAAGGCTGTTTGGTAGATGGATTGAACGAATTGAAGAGTAGTGAACCACCGAGCTATGTTGAAAATAGGTACCCTTGCCATGTTTATTCACAAGTTATATTCTGTCCTTACCATAGCTATGTGCCTCATATGGGTCAAGCTCCCTTCTCCCTACTATATAGGGAGGGAGGCTTTGAAGCTATTTGTCTCACATAGGTATTCCATGAGTTATGTGATGCAAGGCGACAGTATAACCAAGGCCATACGAATAGTTCATACTTGCAAATAAGCAGTTATGTGAAGGCTATACATGTACCGGCAAAACAATGGCATTATTATACCTCGTCGATACGTACGTTGGGTCGTGGTATGAATAACTTCATGTTGTGCTTTTAACGATGTTTTATGGTTTGAGGCTTGGTGCAAGCTTCGCCTGCAGGTGATGTCTAAGACATGAAAGCAGCCTGAAAGCGCCAAGCAGGGGCCGCCAGAGCCAAATTTATGGGGCAACAAGCAACGGGATCGGCAGCAGCCGGCAACCTTGGTTATCAGCTGCTTAAGTTTTTTGATAGTACCTACCTACACAGGCAGCTTGAGGCTTCTGTGGACGTCCCAAACCCCAATGCTTGAACAATGCTACTACCAGCACAATGGATATGCCGGCGTTGCATTACGGTCCTGGCCCGGCCGCTGAACCGGCCCTTTATCCGCTTCGCTAGCACAAGTAGGTTTGTCATTCCCCATCCAACCTGTGTGTGTTCCCAGTTTAACAAGCCCCCAGATACCACAAGCACTCTTCCTCTCGTCCTCCTCGAGCGCGCCCGTAATATTGCGAAGGAACACGACCAGCTCGCGGCAACACTCGAATCCGACTTCGATGTCAAGACAGCGAAACGAGTAGGCGAGCTATCGCCCGTCGTCCTGGCCCTAAAAGAATGGGATGCGGCACAGTCGTCTATCGCCGAGCTCGCGGCTCTCCTCGAGTCCAAAGACGCCAAGGACGAGGAGTTGGAGCAATTGGCTCGTGAAGAGCTCTCTTCGACTTATTCGAGCCTTGAAATCCTTGCGACCGCGCTTTCCGCCTCTTTAACACCTCGCGATCCCTTCGCCGACATGCCCTGCATGCTCGAAATCCGCCCGGGCCCGGGTGGTATGGAGGGTCGCTACTTCGCCGATGCCGTATTCCGTATGTATCGCCAATATTGCGCTCGCGTGGGATTGCGGACAAGAGTAGTTAAGTATGAGGTGGTGGATGGTAACGAATCCTCAACCGGCGCAAACGAGTCACCATTGCAAGAAGCCGTTTTGGAGGTCCAAGATGCGGGAGCCTACGATAGATTTCGGGGCGAGGCGGGCATGCACAGGGTGCAGCGTATCCCCTCGACAGAAAGGAGTGGGCGCACACACACGAGCGCCGTCGCTGTATGGGTCTTACCGTCCTTTCCCGAAGACAACTTGTCTGATCAGGACACCAATGATCCAGACAGCCTGTTCTACGTGAGTCCGTCAGAAGTTCGTGAGGAGAAGATGCGGGCGTCCGGCGCAGGAGGACAGCATGTCAACAAGACGGAAAGCGCCATTCGTCTCACCCACGAGCCGACAGGCGTTACCGTTTCCATACAAGAGTCGCGATCACAGCACACAAATCGCAAGCTAGCATGGGAATTGCTTCGATCGCGCCTGGCCCAAAGACGAAGAGAAGAGAGGGAAGAGGTGGCTATGGCGTTGAGAAACAGTGTCCTCAGTAAAGACCGAATCACTCGTGGGGATAAGATTCGGACATACAATTACAGCCAGGATCGATGCTCGGACCACAGAAGCGGGTTGGACGTTCACAACCTTCCTGATGTCCTCGATGGCGGCGAGACACTCGACAAAATCATGGATAGCACAAAGGAATGGCTGGTCCAGCGAGACATACAGGCACTGACTGCCGAGGAGGAGGCTACTGCAGCCGGTGCCGCATCTAAGGATGCGAAAAAGGCAAAGCGGTAGATTATTTCGTGTGTACTCTACATATTGATCTTGTACATCTATTTTCTAACTCTCCATATACCCGAATAGAGTCTATAGCTCCTCATGCTTATGTAATAGGCATAGTCATGTACTGGATCGCTTCGGATGCTTCAAAGCAAAAATAAATTATCATATGGAGCTTTACATAGCATTTTTGGAGCCGATCACGGCTAACGCATGCATGATGATGCACATTAACGAAGCTATAGGTACCATCCCAAAGAATAATGCATCATTAGCTCAACGCTCTGGTGCCAAGCATCGATCACCTCGAATTACACACTCCTGTCTGCAAGCCAAGATCTGGAGTCTGGGGATGGTGTGTATCAACAACCGTTTAGCAATTCACGCCAAGTGTCTCCGTGACACAGAGACAGTTAACTGCGTCATCAACTCACCGCATACAGCTGCGGAATTCCCTTGGCCGAGGTCTATCACGTAAATCTTCTGCTCTGCCATATTTTTACGTGAAAAGCAATGGACTTCTTATCTACCAAGGATCTCGACTACTGGCCTGGCTAACCCTAGTTCCGCCATAGCAGCTCCCTGTCTTGGTAAGGCTCCGGGTCCTGTCCGGGGTCGTTCGTGTTTTTCTGTAGATCCACTCCACAGGTCAATGTGCAAGGATGCGAGCTGCCTGCCGCCCATCGTGGCAGAATTGGGAAACTGTAGATAGCAGTGATGTAACTGAGCCATTGTATTGGTCCAGATACCGCTTCTATCAGCCCCTCCCGGGGTGACACGGTCTACGACGGCAGGAATCGCGCCATTCGCTAACAAGACCTGGTAGGCCGTATAGCCGTCGAGTAGAGCGGTATATATATTATGGCTCGGGTAGGTAACACCGAGATGTCGCGTGCGGTCTTACTCTCTCTCGCACTCTCCCGCCGTGCCTGCATTGCCCAGATTTGCCTAGAGTCTAGGCGTGAAGCTTGATTGTCGCTTGTACTATAGCCCTAGGTTATCCTAAGAATACCTATTTAGAGGAAACAACAATTGAGTAGGTAGTGAGAGTGTTGGCCGGTTATACTCTCGCTTCTTGTTTACGATGCGCGTCCCTGCCATTGTCGCCGGGCTGCTGTCCGTAGCCGCTGTCTCGGAGGCACGAAGCTGGCAGCATGTCGGCAAGAAGCAGCATAACAAGCCCGCGCGCAGCGAGATTAACCACTTAGAGCACTACCTCGCTACGCGAAAGGTGCCTGAGCCTAGGTTTGCAAATGATAACACGACAAGTAAGAGCCATCGATTCTGTTACTGATTGCAAGATGCGCTGCCATCACCCAGACTAACAGCCACCTTACAGAATTTGCCGTCAATGGAACCGGAATTCCCGATGTAGACTTCGATGTCGGTGAGTCGTACTCGGGATACCTTCCAATTAGCGACGATCCGAACGACAAGAACGAGCTATTCTTCTGGTTTTTTGCGAATAGCGAAGGCTCTAACGCTAAAGAAATCCTTATATGGCTTAACGGAGGCGTAAGGACCCCTTCACCAGCCCAATTGAGATGGGTTGTCGAATGGACACTTCAGCTAACATGTATTTATAGCCTGGTTGTTCCTCATTTGAAGGCTTAATACAAGAAAATGGCCCGTTTCAGTGGCAGTACGGAACGTACCAACCCGTCCCCAACCCTTGGGCGTGGAATCGGCTGATCAACACTGTTTGGGTTGAGCAGCCCATCGGTACCGGTTTCTCACGCGGCGAGATTACCGCCACGAGTGAAGAGGATGTAGCGAAGCAATTTCTAGGCTTCTGGAAGAATTTCATCGAAACCTTCTCTCTGCAAGGGTACAAGGTCTACATTACTGGCGAATCGTATGCTGGTGCCTACTGTCCATACATCGCATCAGCAATGCTGGACGCGAACGACACGACGTACTACGACCTCTCGGGTATGATAATCTACGATCCAGTTATTGGTAACGATGTGGTTCAGGATGCCACAACCACCGTGCCATTTGTTGACTATCACCACAATCTGTTCCCCTTCAACAGCAGTTTCAACCAACACATCCACGATCTCCACAACTCTTGTGGTTTTGCTGATTATCACGACAAATATCTTACATACCCGCCCTCGGGCCCCCAGCCGTCCAACTACAGTGACACTGTCAGCGATGAATGCAACGGCCTTTGGCAGCTCGTTATGGACAATGTCCTCAGTGTCAACCCGTGCTTCGACGTATACCAGGTCGCCACGACCTGCCCGCTCCTGTGGGACGTGCTCGGTTTCCCCGGGTCGATCACCTACAGCCCTGCAGGATCCGGCCCCCTATATTTCGACCGTGAGGACGTCAAGCGCGCGATCCACGCAGACCTCAACACAACCTGGGAAGCGTGTGCCTTGGAAGACGTGTTTGTCAACGGCACCGACACCTCTGACCCGACGACGTGGCGAGTCCTGCCCCACGTTATTGACACCACGAAAAATGTCATCATCGGCCACGGCACGCTTGACATGATCCTCCTCCCTAACGGCACACTGCTCAGTATCCAGAACATGACCTGGGGCGGCCAGCTCGGGTTTCAAAAGCCGCCCGTCGAGCCCTTCTTCGTGCCCTATCACAAGGACTCCACCGCCAGCGACATATACAATGAGGCCGATGCGCTCGCCCTCGGCTCCATCACAGGCGCTGGAATCATGGGCACCGCTCACACCGAACGTGGATTGACCTTCGTGAGCATCGATCTCAGTGGCCACATGGTCCCCCAATACGCGCCGAGCGCAGCTTTCCGCCACCTCGAGTTCCTTCTAGGCCGTGTCGACAGCTTGAGCTCCACCAAGGCCTTCACCTTCGAGAGCAACGTCACGCAACCCGCGGCCAATACTCTGGGCAATGGCACGGGGCCCGCAACGTTTTCGAAGTCCGGCAGTGGCAACAGTACTAGCGGTAACGGAAGCAGCACACCGTCTAAAGGTGCTGCATCTTCCTTGACTACAGCTACTTCTTTGGTCGCAGTTGTGGTGGCTATGTGTGCCGCGTTGAACCTATAAGGGAGCGGCAGTTAGTTGGGAAACATGAACCTCCTCGCTCATTTGGGCGGGGTATCACGGGATTAATGGTATTGTTGCCTTAAATAGCTTCACGAGAAGTATATGAATAAATTCTGTCAAGTAAATTAGGCGCACCCAACCGTCTCCTTCCATCGTGATCTCGTGTAACTACCTTAACCTTCGAATCTACCGCTCACTATTACCAAGAGCTTTATGAACAGCTACGTCTCTACGAAAAGTTTTGTACATGCACCGGGTAATTGCTAAACCCAATACAAGATCATTATGTGTTTGAGATCATGAGTCGGTCGGTTTCCTGGTCCACGATTTACAAACTTTAGCTTCTCCAAAAGGTGGAAATACTTGATCATTTATGTAAGTCAACTTCGGTCAAATTCTTCGCGGAAGGCTTATGTGACCCCTATTTTCAAAAGGGATAGGAGGAAACTGTATCAGTATATAGTTCAACAGCAGCTTTAGATATTTTCCCCATTGCGTTCTGTCAAATTTTATTGTCGCACGGATCAACCCAAGATATTCGGATTGAATCTATCCGGATTAGAGCCGTTGGTATTGCGTAAATATCCTACAAGCGGCGAATCGCACATTCAGCTACCCGTATTCCTTTTCGTGACCTCCCGATCACGACAATAGACAGTAATACAGACCTGAACGGCCAAGGCCAAGCGAGCGGGAGCAGAGCTCTTGTACGTCTAAACCTAGATCGCCACCAGGGCTGAAAGAGAGGACTAGACTGTATGGCCTCCTTGACGCCCTAGTAGATTACCCATAATATCGAATACCCTTCCAAGCCCTCACAGTTGCTTAGCTGAGGAAAATTAGACCTACAGCATGCCATCTGATCAGGCCCAACGGGTTCTAAATAGGACCATGTTCTCATATCCTAACTCTAAATCAGGTTAACTGGATTGTAGGAGTCACATGTTTAATCGTCCCGTAATAAATGCATTGGAAGCCTTGTTCATCAAACGGACACAAGCTACAAATTCTTTCAAGAAAATTTTTTGGATATCTAAATAAAAAAAGTAGGATATTATCACTCTAAACGGCAACTTCTTCAATCCCTTTTCTCTTAACCGAACAATGTGCCTGGAAACGTAAAGCTTTTACAAACAACATTCACTTGGCTTAAAGAATGGATGATTAATATTTGAGCTTGTTAGAACTAGGACTTAGATGAAGGGCTTGAACGAATGTTCACATTGCGATAGCATCCTATGGCTTTAAGGAGGTCGTGAAGCCTAGTCCTCCCTCTTAGTCAGGCGTTGACCTAAGGTCTATACATCAAAACCTCGCTTGCGCTCGCTCTCGTATAGCCTATTTCAATCCATCAGGCATACACGGGTAGCCAAGCGGCTGAGGCCTTGTAAAGTCTTGGCAGTCATATGGTTATACATGATATTGCAATGTTGGGTCAAAGGGCCTTGGATGCAATGCAGGCCCAGTCTCTTGGGTCTACATGACAGTTGTGGAGAGGATCGGATAGTACTGATGTTAATAGAGATGCTAAAATAAATAAACGCTAAGATCGGATAACTCCACTACGCCTATGCTTGCATTCATGTCGATCGTAGTGAGATGTGTGGGAAAAGTTGTACGTAACGAAGGGTTGAATCTAGCTATTGCCTATTCAGGTATGCCAGAAACTTGGCGATCGGCTATGCCCGTATTTAGTTCCCAGCCCTTTAACCTAGTCTGACTTCGCTAACAAAGTGCCCCTGTCTAGGTCATTGCGAAAGCTGCAGCTACCTACACGTGGACAGCATGTAAGGGGTAATTATGTTGTTTCCAGGGAGAAACTTACGATCTCAAAATCATACAACCAGGTTTCTAGCTGAGAACTTTGTATCTCGCCCTGAGTGTTCGAATGCAGCAGCCGCCGCCACATTGAATCTGTCCGTTAAAGGTGGATCTTGTAAGCTAATACTGAAGCCTATCGAACCACCCGTAAAATCCTTGAGAAAATCCAATGCTACTATATCAGTATCAACTCATAAAACATGAAACTCAAATATTGTGGAGTGGTTACAATGAGTATAAAAGGCTAAGCAGCGGCATCTTCCATCATCAACATCATGCCACGCGACCAAGATCCAGGACCTTGGAAGATGGCGAGTTCTTGGCTGTTTCCGTCTTGATGCGCAAAACATATAAGGGGGAGGAAAGGGGATGTTGAACAGAGGTATTGACTGTCATTTATGTGGGTATTAAATTATGGTCTGTAGAAAACGATAGATATACTTCGTATTATAGTGATATGAACAAGCGATTCTCAGACGTTTTTGGGTAGAATTGTTCATGAGCGCAAAGGTATTGTTGGACTAGCTCGCTTAACTTGGAACCTCGTCTGTCGGCTAAATAAATCACGTTGTTAGATAGCTCGTGCAATAGAATACTACAGACGTTTGTAATGCACAATTCCATGCCATGTGGCTTGGGGGGCGGGATAGCGGGGCCGCATGCGCAGTTGGATACATACAATAATAGCATTACCCGAGCATAACATATCGTCCTATTAGGTATATTCAGCTGTGCATGTGAAGTCATGGAGCCGAATTGTGCATCAAAGAGCGAATTAACCATTAAATGAAAAGAGACAAATTTTTAAATGTCATCCATATGTGGTAGAAAACGACATACCCGATCCTACTGTAGATGTGCGGCAATGCTACCGGTTCCAAATTATTATTAGCAACGCATTTAAATCGGACGAGACTAGGATAAGGAATGTTTACTCTGCGGCACAGTTACAAAAGATCTCATTAGTGAAATTAGGTTAAGGTACAGGTAGGAGAAGAAATAGGATACTGGATCCCTTATCGAGGCATTGGTTTCTATTAGCATGTCGCAAGTATGAATTATGTCCACACACATGTATTTAGGATGTATTTAGGATACAGCTTAGAGATTCGTTTCCAAATCAGAAGCTTCATTTTGACGATGGTGTTTGGCTAAATTCTGGCTACTACATATTTTAGTTCAAAAAACAAACGATGCGAGTGTACGTTCTTAGAATTAGAATTAAAGAAACACATACATGCCCAAGACCGGCCATTTATGGAAGGCCATTGCAAAAATATTCACATCTGTAAACATTGGGATCTGAACTAGGTGGTATTAGAGGGTTTAGATATTGCGCTAATGCGGTCCCCGTAAACTATTTCTAGTTTAAAGAAGGTGGCAGCATTTTCTCAGCCAATCGGGATACTGCAGTAGGGCTGGGGATTGAATTTAAGGGATCTTATTATGGTTTTGATGTATGCGTACATGCGTACCATGCCTTAGGGCCCGAACCTAGCGTCATTAACCATGCATACGAAAAACTGGGGTTATTTTGCGCGGGCCAAGGCCCGCACTATATCAATACTATAATGTGGCATAGACGTGACTTTCGTTAAGACCTCTCTCCTTGTACAATAACAATAAATCAAGACTGGAAATACCAGCAATTAGAACCTAACTGTAATACTTGACGCCAGACCTAGGCCTCGAGGGAACAGGGAATAACTCCTCTTTAACTAATAACACCCTTGCTAGGTAGGTCCTCTTCTGACAGTCCTCAGTAAACTCTTCTGAATATATAAACTATTCGCCTCGACTTGAGAATGCTATGAACAGGTCCTTACAACTTCACACCTACCTACCTACTTGCCATCCTACCATCCCGCCATATTACTACCTCGACAGCTTGAAGATACTTGCAGACACACACAAAATGTATAGCCCTAAAGTTCTCTTCTTCCTTGCCGCTTTTGCAGGCACTTCACTAGCTCAAAAGTCCGACGCTGAATACTGCTCCTCGAAAATGAGTTCCTTCTTCTCCTTTGTCGTCGCCGAGGGTCCTACAACACCAGCTGCAGTACTATCGTTTCTCGCTACTCAAACAAATTCCAAACCGCCTCTAGCTACTTTTGGTCCCTCGGCCCATGGGGACGAGATTTGCTCTATCTACTCCGAGCTGCCCCCCTCGCTCTTACCCGAGTTCAAGACCTACATCACATCAGTCCTCAGCTTCGGCAATGCCCACAGCGACGTCTTGCTTGGTGTAGCCACAGACTGCGCCCCCCAGGACCAGGTCGCGAGCATAACTAGCTACATCCACGAAATGCTCACTCCTACGGGCCAGCAATGTGAAGCCACTACTACACCTGCCCCCGGCGGTGCGGCTAACGGCACTTACCCGACCTCGCCCGCCCCGACCGCTACGAGCACTTATACTAGTCGGGGCAACTCCACTTATCCTACATCGATCGTTACAGCTGGTGCTTCTAGGCCTACCGGTATCATGTTAGGCGCCGCCGCCATGGGCGGTATCCTCGGTGCCGCAGTTATGCTTTAAAGGGGTATGGTTGTTTTGAACCCAATCAATTTCAAACTTTTTGCTTATGCTTTTATGTCGGAGTGTAATTCGAGCGGGATTATGAGAGGTATTTTAACTTGAGATTTATGTCGATTCGAGATAAGCGATTCAGATTGTATATTTTTAGGGCATCTTTTTTCCTTTGCAATAGCGAGCAAAGTTTGGTTGTATATTTAACGGAACAATTAGAAATTGTAAAAATTTATATATTTACCATAACAATTAAAGTACAGTCTTAAGGAACTCTCTACTGACCTAGTTAATTCGTCTCGCAAGTTTTAAAGCACGGCTAGGGGAGGTGTAGACAGATGTACTAGCCATGAGTGGAAGAAAGGGGGAACAAGCGAGGAAGAAAAAAACATCAATAAATAAGAAAATCTTGTGACGAGACATAGATATAAGCTTCAGCAACACATGATCTGGGCACGATAGTTTGATTTTTCAAGTAGGCCACAAATTTCTAGCCCACCGCGAAATGAAAAAGTGGCAGTAGAACATGCTCCTCCTCGGTGTCATCATTCACGTGCTCGATCACCTTCACACAACACTCTTGATATGGCGCAATGGGCGTGTTGTAGCCGTAGCCCGTGCCAAGGTCCTTTCGGCTGCCTTCTGGGTCATTAGTTTCCGGCACACCCGTCTCGACTTCCTGTGAGAGCCGTATATGATAATCACATCTAGTGTTGCAATCAAACTGACGAATGCTGTTCGCTTAGGTCTCCCCGTGCAAGGTCGGATGAAAAGTACAATCGGCCGCACGCAGGCCGGGATACGGCAGCGTCCAGTTGACCCGGGCGTTATTATGGACTGCCAGCAATGGTCTCACGTGCAATGTATCCCCAACCCCAACTTCAAGTCTTAACGTGGATAGCCAAGCTGGCACCATAAGACAGGGGTCCTTGTTGCAGCTTCGACTCGTGCGAGATCTGCCACTGCATCTTTGTCTTGGACATACACAATTGAACTCACTCTCATCGGATCTTTGGTATGCTTATGTAAGATAAGGAGCCGAGACGCCTACCGCCCGGTTAGAAGCGACGTTGGCGAAATCTCTGTGTAGTCCCAGTTCTTCGATGTCTATCGGATGGAGTTGAGACACTAGGCCCCTCGCATCCGCATATACCCATGGTGTTTGATAAATCAGTAAAACGTTTCGTTCTTTCATCTTGTCAAAATATACTGTCAAGTTTTTCCTGATCATGTGTCATCGAAACCACGAGCTCACAAGCCCCTCAACCTACTTCCGCATATCTCCAGATCAACCAGAGTTTCAACTGCATCATTTTCTATCCCATGACTAGAACGTGGAAGATCTTACTATGATATATGCTGAGCTCACTTTCAGCCTCGGGACGATAAAGCTATCGAGAAGAAAACTTTGGCTGAATCGATGGCTAGAATGTTTGGAAGATTCTAGTCTCGACACGATTTACTCAGGGACCCAGAAGTTCTTCTATGCAATGTTAAATGACAATGTCGACGGCCCTGCAATGTACCTGAACGTACATACAATGAGCGGGCATTCGGTATTGGATTTTCTTAAGCAAGGAAACATGTTAGCTTGCTTTGACGGGAAAGATGTTAAAAAGTATCAAGAAGAGAGCAAGCCTTCAAAGTGCGCATGCACTACAAAGACATGGCTAAGATCAAGTTGGTAGAGATTCGAGGTGATGTAAACTGTTTTTGAGTGCCTAGTAAAGCGGTATCGAGTCTTGTACAGTTTCGTCAGTCCTGCCGTTATTACTTGCGAGGATATCATAGTTCGCTGGATTGTACACTAGCAAAAGCTTAATACTATCGCCATTTGTAATAATCTACTTTGGGTATTCAGATTCTTATTGCTGCCTTGCTACTAATCGAAAGTTTAACGCTCAGCATACAAGCGCTTCCCACAATTCGAGAGATTGCATACAAATGTTGAAGAGGTAGTATAGAAGCCTCCAGGGCTGAAGGTTCTAGCGTATAAAATTAGAGCCCTCTACTTCGAAACCAGATTATTGGTTAAGATTAGCTTGAGCCATAAAGTAAAGCTAGAAGATGCAACTTTTTGAGCAAAACTTAAGTCTAGGCCAGAATAATCAAGCAGTATAAGTGGTTTGCTTACGTAAATCACCTGCCAGGAGGTCAAAAATTCACGTGAAATATTAGTGAATAAGGGGATTTTTGTGATCAATACTGTACACACTTAGACACACACATCTCAGTTTTTGGACTTCAGCACTTAGCTACCCAAATGATTTTATCGTTGATTTCCCTTAAAAGTACTTGATTATCGACTGCTTCACGCGATCGCACGATTCCCCTTTGATTTAGTTAGATTTTGTTAGTCTGGAATGCGTAATATTTAGATTTCCTCCTAAACTGGGGTTCACGGGGTTTGCAGTCACCCGTGGCCGTTTCAATATATACAAGTTCTAGGAGGTTTCCTATTAAAAGTTATCGTCTATGCCTCCAATGAATAAAATCCAGCAAAGTACATGGGTAATTAGGTTATTGTAACTACACTAACTAACTGTATTTATTTTTCTCTACTACGTAAAGCTTTTTCTCTTTTTTCTCCCTATAACTCTTTCTAATGTTAGGTTTTTGTCATAAGGCAGAAGACAAAGAGACTTATGTATATGTATCCAGGTTAGCCTCACGAGCCTTTATACCCCCATACAACAACAAGAGTCTATTGCCTACCGCATACTTAGGCCTGTGACAGTTTTCTGATTTAGTAGTTCGTAATACAGATGTGCTTTATGGTGATAAATCAGTACTCAAGTCTGTAGTTGTATCCTAGTGTAATACCTATATACCTATGTGTACTTATGTACATAGGTAGGTTAATTACGGTAGAGCTTGTCTCGGTACCATAAAAAGATTTCCCTAGGCAACGCTCTTCTAGGTAATAAGTACTAATTTAGCCCTAGTATATAGTTCTCTTTCCCTCCCACAATCTTAGTTGCAGCCACTACCATCACACTACTCCTGCTAGACAACTTCTCCATACGCACTTTGAGAGTTACTCGGTAGCCTGTCGTACCCTAGACCCCGAGTCATCTAGAGACCGTATTCAGAAGGGCTAAGCGTGGGTGATCTCAGCTTCACACTCCATTTGCATGCCACAGCGCCCTTGATGAGTCACAATCCAGTTGAGCTGGGCACCTAAGTGTTCGAGGTAGCTTCTAACCCTCCCCTCCTTGTATTCATGACCTCATGAATATCCATTCAGTATCACAATTCTATCGCCGAGGCGTTGTGCCTCTATACCCTTCTGCTCGGGGTGCGGCAGGCAAGGGCAGAAGCAGAGAGATTGCCCTCATTGTCAATGTGTCTATTGCCACACTTCCTTAGCGGTTGCTTGCGTTTCTTGCGGATCCCGTGTCTTAGACGACCCAGAGCCAAAGTATAAGCTTCTGAACCCTAGTGTCCACGTCGGCAAAATGAGGTCTACGGCCTGTGGTTCTGCAAAATGCACTGCTTCTAAGTACTGCACTAAGCCCGCAGATTCAAATATTCGTTTTACTAGAAACACTCGTCGTAAGTTAACTTGGGATTCGAAGTATCAACAAAGCGACTTTGCTCTCTGGCGTAAAAAGGAAGATACCGAAGATCTGCCTAGCAGCGTAAAGTTAGTTCATTACTGCTCCTGTCGCAATGGCCAAGTATTCGTAGCCATGGACCCAAAGTGGGGTAATTGGGCACAGCAAGAAGTATTACATTCCCAAGAAGCCATGTTGCAGATGTCAGCAAGGAGCTTGGAGACCCGAGAATGCATCTATAAACAGTGTACACTTTGCTACGGTCAGAGATGTTCTTAAGAGAGTAAGTGAACGGGAAATAGATGTGCAAGATCTACTTAATCGCCCAGAGCAATACTTGTAGTGAGGGTAGTGGATCATCCGTGTAAAGGTGTGTGTCTGTATTGAGTTGTAGATAATGGAGGTCTGGCACTCTAGGTAGCCGACTGTGTGTAAGTACAGAAAGAACTATGTATTTATGCTAGGCGTGTGTAACTAATACAGGTTATGTGACAAAAGGTATTTAATGTGGCTGGGCAAGTATACATAGTTACCTACGCCTAATGCATAAGTGTAAAAATAGGGGTGGCCAGAATGAAGTGCTTTAAAAGATTCTGTTTTTATGTATTAAAAGTAAGAAATAAAGGGAAAAAAGCATTAAAGTAAAGCTAGCCCGATCTGAACGGGCAACCTTTAGGATCGCTAGCTATTGCGCCATAGGTTGTTGCTAATTACCTAAGGTAGGTAGGAAAGAATGGGAAAAATTTATCAAGGCGATCAGGAAATTGAACCCAACCCGATTTGAACGGATGACCTTCTGGAGGCAGTTGATGTTATTTAAGCTTCAAGCTGGAATCAGATGCTCTACCGCTGAGCTATGGGTCCGATGTTGTTAAATGGTCGCTAATGATACTCTAAGTCATTGGGTCCTGCATTAGTGTAATTGGCCAGTATCGCCACAATAAGTGAGCGGAGCACTCCGTACTAAGGTGTTCAATGTTGCTAAGCACTTTTTTTCCCTACCATATTTTTCAAATATATTGTATAGTCATTTACTTCTAACATATAGTACGGGTGCCAGAAATCTATCATATCCCCAGAATAGTAGTTTAAAACGAGAACGAGTAACTAGGAGTCATTGTCACAGAGTCAATGAATGCCAAGGTAATTGTACCAGCGAAGCAAGGAAACCACTCTGAAAAGACGCAAGAAGCGTGTGCAAATGATCGAACGATGTAGTGTAACACTATTAAGACATTCAGGTCATTTGATGACCAGTGATAAAACCAGTATGCTGCTACCTATGCTTCCCGACAATTTCACGTGATCCACGTGCACATGGTAGAAACTGGGTATCGTTACCTTAAATCCTATAATACAATCAAGCAGACTGACTGCGCATGCAAACATTTGCACGTATCGCGCAACAAAATAGAATAACTGAACGCTGACTGGACAGTCGTAATGCCGCTCATGACGCCGGGCGTAAACTCCTCAAGGGAACTAAAGGCGTCCCTGAATGCATAAATGTATCGATTTGCTCTTCCGTCCCATGCATGCCTGCCAATCTGACCATCCGGATCAAGGTGTATCCGAGAACGCCATAATTCGTTATAATCGTGCCCGCCCGAAACAAAAAGCAAGACAGGTGAAGGAAGCTATTAGGATGTATTAATAGTGGGGACTTATCTTGGAAGCGCAAGAAACTGTCCAGAGTAGTGATAATCATGCACAACCAAGCGGATTGGTCCATCCCACTGGCTATATGTAAAACAAAGGAGCAGAGTTGCAGGTTGACTACTTTGGGATGGTAGTTCTTGGTTGATCCGCTAGCATCCGCATATCATTTCAAAAAGGATCGAAACAATGCTGCCAATACAACTCAGAGGCGCTGTATGATGCCTCCATATTGTGGTATTGAGATTTCTGAGATTCATCGAATCGCCTTAAATGACCGAATTCATTATGGGTCATCATTTGGCATTCCGTGTCACAACGAAAATATCTCCGCACTTGCTGTTGATTGTCAGATGGCGATCAATAATAGCCCTAGGATATCGCCCGGCCGACAAGGTCTACGTCTCCCAGTTGGCTGAGAAGAGCGGCTTTCTCTTTTTCCAAGGAATCAATCTGTTCCATCATGGCGCTCTGTTGTAGATAGCCTGCCTCGATCTTTCTTTTCAATTCTTGATTCTCGAATCGAAGGCGTTTGTTTTCCTCGCGTAAATCATCATCATCGGCTTTTCGCTTATCGCCAAGTCTAGGGCTAGGGCTAGCCGTGGACGGACCGGGAGAGAGACCGTCGCCGACAGGAGACGATACAACAGGCAGTGGCTTTATTCGACCATTTGTGGACTGGGTGCGGGTGGCTAACTCCTCAGTTTGCGTGGTGGAGTCAAACTCGTTAGACGTGTGGCAACGTCTCAAATGTTCATTGAGGTTTTCAAGGCGCGCAAAACTGCTATCTTTGTGGCGCTTGCAACCCTTGTGTGGACAGTACAGCGGGTTCTTCGGGCCACCATGCTTGCGATGCACCTCACGTTCATGCCGAAGAAGGCCTCCTGAGTACGTAAACCCAGGTATGTTTTCACAGCCAACAGCAAGACATTTGTAAGGCCGTTCATGCTTGTCCATATGTTTACTGCAGAAGAATGAGTACCAGTGAGATTACTATAAGGTTAAGGGGGTGCTTACCTCCACTCGCATTTGCGCAAGAACTCTTTGATAGGAGCAGTGCAGTCGTGCCATGTGCAAATAAACTTCCCTTCACTGTTCTTGACAACTTGCCGCTGAGGTTTTGGTATGGGCTTCATGCGGGGCGGGCCCTTCGGAACATTAGGTTTGGACTCCGTGGTGAAAGCAATAGGCGATGTAAGGCCATCTGGTGGAGTGGTAGGCGCTAGACTGGTGGTTGACGGAGTTGGAGATGATGGGGGGACGAGGGTAGGATCTCCATTCGGATTCAGTGGATTGAAGCCTGTGACCTTGGACTCATGATCACGGTCATGATCTCCAGGAGCGGGATACGAACGGGTTGGCAGTGGGTTTCTCGACGGCTCATAGGCAACACTCATCTTGTATCGGTAACCCGACAGCGCTTTGTTATATTGCCGGTCGCAGTTGAAGACCTGGAGAAACTGCAGACGCCTGCGCTCGATATTACGCTCGTCTCGAGGCAGTGCGTAGCGCCGACACGGGCCCCAAAGCGCCAGGTCACCTGGCGAGACAGGGTTCTGCACAGAAAGATGATAGTCTATATTCTTCTTCTCGAATGCTGCGTTGACTTGGTAGATGTGCTCGGCAACTGACTTGAGACCTAACGTGAAGCCAAAGATGGAGGTGTTAGCGGCCTGATATTTGAGGCTATTAACGAGATCAAATAGAGTTGTGGTGGAGCATCAACAACAACACAACAACAACAACAACAGCCGAGGAGGCCCAGGGTTGGCCCTGTGTTAATGCAATGTAGTTCAAGCCATTTGAAGGGACCAATAGTGTAAATAGGTAGATGCAAAGGGGGCGAATAACAGAACGACAGGGCGAAAAGATGGTCACAGCGGGGATTGGCCGGGGAAGTACAGGGGAGAGCTGGGCTACTAGCGACTGGCTAACATTGCATTACAGCAGCCAGCTGTAGCGAAATAAATAAAGGTGGGTCGCAATGGCAAACAGCCACAAGCCGCGAGGCAAATGCTGTCATCGGATTACGCGGAATGAGCCGAAGCCCCGGGCTCAGCCACCAAACTTCCAAATATAGAAACTTCCACATCAGGCCTTCGCGGCCGCGGCCGCAGCTCCAGGCAACACAACGCAACTAAGCGTTTGCCACGTGAGGGACCGGGTAAGGGGGGGGCGATCAATGACTAATATCAGAGAGGAGGCAGAAACATTTCCGTCGCGAAATGATTGGATGATATGGAAGCAATCAACCAAAAGTCTCTCTTTCTATCCAGAAGACGACGACGACGCGGTCGGCCGAGGCGGGATCGATGGAACGAACGGATCATTTGCTTACTTTGGACGTCGTCATCACCAACTCCTGGCCATACTTCAACAATATAATCCCAATCTCCTTGTTTGCTACAACACACGGCAGCTTCCTGGGCACCCTCGGATCCTTATATAGTCAGCCATGCTCATTGCCCTTTTTTAGGCCGCCGTGGGTGTCATGCCGCCTCGCTGTGTGGGGGGGATACACCAGGCAAGGCGTCTACTATCATAGCTTGTGACTCACCAACCCGAATCTGCTGTTCCTGCCCAGCCTGATTACTCGGCTGCCCTAGTGTCGGGGTATTCTGAATCAGCCCGGTGTCAGTAGCATCGGCGTCCATCTCCATCGGGTCGAATGGGATAGCCGCTTCTTCGTAGGCGCTATCCCAAATTGCAGCTGTGTCAACATCGCCATTATAGCTCACTCCGTACCCTGTCGTTGAGGCTTCAGACTCGGCTGCCTGTTCGTTGAATTTCCAGCTATGATATTCATACGCCATCACGTGCGTGCTTCCGACCTGTCAATTTACATTCCCTAGAGGATGTGTGTCACAACAGGTCATGACCATACCTGATGCAGAAAATCTTGTCAAAATTTTTATGACTATAACAACGCCGGCCCTGGTTCTTGTGATGGATGCCAATCTAGGTGCTATTGTAGGAATATCACCGGACTTGGGGGCTGTGAAGTGGTGGAATAGAAATCCGACTTTGAGAAGGCGTGATTATGCAGATGACCGAATATCATAAGCGTTGCAGTCCTTGATACAGGGCTAGCTAATAACTGATATCAACATACCTTATTCATACTTATACCAGAAATGAGATTCCAAGACATCGATTCTCGGAAGCGAGACATTCGGACCACCAGCATCAAGGAACTTTCGAGTCTGTTACCATTGAGTCAAACAAACATAAAGAGATAAGTCTCCCCCCTAGAACTCTCTCTCAAAGCTCTCTTAGCCTTTCCATTGTAAACTACCATCAGTCAGGCTATCTTTGCTACCGCTTCATGCATCTTCACTCTTCTTGAATGTACTGTTACCTTTCTCAATTGAAAAGCTTTGACAGAACATGGGTCGCGGACATCGCATTTATAGCAACAGCGGCGTCGATGTGCAACAGTATATCTTTCGTTCCTTTTCCCTCCGCTTCCAGTTCCCATAGTCTCTTCTCTTGACAAATCGAAAAGCTTGGAGTTCTTATTTAAAGTCGATCATCTTTTTCCTGTCGTAGTGTAAATACAAGTACTGCAACAAACCGTTATACTGACTCATGCAGGATGTCTTACAAAAAAGGACTAGCCTAAAATACACTCCATACTGCCTAGTCCATAGGTAGTTGTTATCTCCTGCCTAAATACTACGGTAGGTCATAAATATCTTGGTTTCAGAGGGGTAGCTGGGCAGATAGGTTGTTCACACAATAGTAGTCACGAGTGTTGACATCAGTATATTGAACCTTAAACTCGGTCAGCGAAGGACCATAGGACCAAGCTTCGGTGTGCTGTCTGTTTAGGTACACGGCTGGGGTTGTTAGTCATCAGTGCCTAGGCGCAAAAAGTGGTTTGCCTTCCCGCGACCTACAGACAGGTTTTATCTATTTATTCATAGTGCTCACGCGATTTCGTAGTGTGTATCTATCTATATATACACACCCTTCATTGTCCAATTACTTTTCTTCTTTCCATTGATGTCAGAATTCCTGGACATTTAGGACTCACAATCCTGGATTTGTATAAACATACAGCCACTCTATCCGTCTGACCTTTTTAACCCCTTTTCTCGATCATATAGGAACGCCTTTTTCTGTTTTGCTATTACTTGTCATCCAGATTGTGAATCAGTTGATGCACCATAAGTGTTGGCCACCTATTAGCTGCGAAATAACGTGCCTGCACGTAACACCACCCCACCCTTTGGAACTGACGACGATTCTTTGAATATCAAATCACTAGTTAGCCGTTGTAGTCTTAAAGAAAATGAAATTAAGGTTTTATGCATCGGATCCGACTGTCAGTCGGCCGACCAAAGTCACAGTGTTTCCTAGTTACATCTCATCCATTGTCACAAGGGCTAGAGTACTAGGGCTTGGAAGGGTATCCAATATTGCAATAATCATCTTGGGCATCAAGGAGGCATAGAAGTCTAAGTTCCTCCTTCGAGCTCAGCGGCGAATCTAGGGTTTTTACACACGAATGGGCTCGCTCTTTGCGAAACCCAATCATTCCCAGATCATCCAAAATCAAGTAAATCCAGATTATCCAGATCAGTCAAGTCCATATTGCGATTATCGTGTTTGCTTAAGTCCACAATAATAGCAAACATGATATCCAAGAATAGATACGCCTTGCAGATTGAGTACGGAATATCGCCGACCAGACCCTGGTATACGGGTAGTTGCATTACCCTACCCAAGGCTGGTCCGTGTGACATTCTTCATGCGTATGATCCAATGAAAGATGCCAGGGGTCACTCGTCGGGAGGGGTTGTAATTATAATGTCTTATAGGTGAGAGATACTTAGAAAAATTGCCAACGGCCCCCTGAGCAGAGCTGTATCTAAATCTCTCTCAAGTTTTATTTTCATAGGAGATATTTATTTGTAGTACTATGAAATAGCATGTGGGATCTCTTGGAGCCAAACTAAGTTGTGCAGCTTCAGATTGAACTTCATATAAAACCTCGTGCATGATTGATCGTTCGGAGCACACTTATCTCCATTCCGCGAACAGGCTCACGACTAGGTTTTTGCATCTCAGTATAGACGGAGAATTTAACAGTACTTTTGCGACAGCTTCAAAGCCAATCTTCATTATCACACCACTTTCCCTGAACAAGGAACATGTACCTATATAGCCAAGGGCTAACCTGAGAAGCGCGTTTAAAGCCTTTCGCGCAACAACAAGAGTTCATGTATAATCTAATCTCATGCTTGAGATGCTATCCTAGACTTTCATCAATGTATAGCCTTCGTAGCACCTTGAACATGGATACAGAGAGAAAACTAGAAGCTTGGATGTAGCTCGACAACTAGAACCTCTCGATCTCGGAGATTTTATACATATAGTAGGCTTTTGATCCTTGTTGTTGTGCGAATGTCTCAAAACTACCTTCGCAGGCTCACCTGATAGTTTACAGAATACTCTTTACTATACTCTTTACTATATAATCTTAGGTGTGCCTGGGATACTTTTATGCTATTTACATAGCCTAGAGTAATTATAGGTCTGATCATGTTATCATCAACTTAGTCGGTGATATTTAGCTGCGTGCCACTTGAATTTCCACCCACGGCTTACTTAGGGTGAATCATATAGAGTCGGCCATAAGCGTAGATGTCAATAAAGGGTAGACAAGTTAGTTGAACATGTGGAGAACCAGTAATGCATCAAGTCTCCATCGGTTAATTCGTGAGTCCTGTGGGGACTTCTTGAGAAGTATAGTGAACACTACTTCTGGTTCATTATTTTGACTTTCAACGACTGATAGGTATGTCAAGCTATGATTTTTCTGTTCAATATTGCCTAATTTTGCCTCAAGCCAGGTGAGGTGGGTAGGCTTATGGACATGGACGTGGCGGTGCGTTGTGGCTCGATTGTGGCTCGTAACAAAAACCTGTGCCGAAATCTCGGTTTTCTAGGTGAATATATATAGGTACCTACAGAACAGTTATCCTTCAACTTTGTCCAGCTATTGGCTCCCAGAAGTCGTAATGTTGGCAAGCAACGACAACAATGGTACTAATTAGCCCGAGTTAACTTCGATGTCTCTCTTTAAGTTATCATCATTCTCTCTCTCTTTTTTTCTTTTATGCTCTGACGAAACTCATTGGTCTTAAATTGATTCTCCTTCGAGGGCTGCGCTAGCTACAGCACCCCGACTAGAGCACCTGTGATATGGCGCTGCCTTTCTGGGCCGAGGCCATAGGCAGACCTACCCTCTTGACGCCACACATACACGATCTGGGTCTCGTTAAAGATGCCCTAGAACGATGGGCATCTGGGCTGGATATTACACGCCTCGGTTCCCTCGCCGCATGTGTCAGCGTCGCTCCCGTCGTTTGGCGCTTCCTCAAGGCCGCATGGGGCGAGTCCTACGGCTGGATCAGGCAGTTCTTCATGGCAACGGTCACAGTACCCGCGCGAGATCCTCTTAACAGAACTGTCACGAGCTGGGTCATGGCTAATGTTGTACAACACCGCGGAAACCGGTCTTTCACAGCACGGACTCGGGTTCATTCAGGTGATGTAGCCGATAGGGCTGCGCTTCTGAAAAAGAAGCGGAGAGAAGTTCAGTACCTTCCACACTTCGAGACAACCTATTTCTGGCATGGGTCTTGCCTATATTTCGTTTCACGGTCTCTGGACAGCTTTCATGCTTCGATGAGTGACCCTTCCTATGATGGTTTTGGGGGTGAAGAGCTCACTATTGGCTGTTTGGGATGGTCCACTAACCCCATCAAGAGGCTCATCCAAACCTGCCAGGAGTTTGCGGACATGCAGACGGAATTCTTCGTGGTAATCTACGCTCGCGATCGTTATGGAATGTCTTGGCAACCCAAGGCTCGAAAACCAATCCGGCGAGTTGACACGGTTCACTTTGACGATGGTTTGAAGCAAGCGCTACTGGCCGACATTCGGACATATCTAGACCCTAGTACGAGGAGACTTTACCAGAGTCGCAGCATGCCTTATAGGAGAGGGTATCTGTTCTTTGGGCCTCCTGGCACAGGTAAATCATCACTCTCCACGGCTCTAGCTGGGGAATTTGGCCTCGATCTTTATGAGGTGAAGATCCCCTGTGTTGCCAGCGACCAGGATTTAGAGCAGATGTTCCACGAGATACCACCCCAGTGTATCGTGCTCCTCGAAGACGTTGACGCTATATGGACGGACCGTGATTCTGAGAAGGACGAGAGTCTAGCTGTCGCCCGGTCAAATTGTACGCTCTCCGGCTTGTTAGGTGTTTTAGATGGCGTAGGATCAGCAGAAGGCCGAATCGTGATCATGACGACGAACAAACCGGACCGCCTTGATAACGCCTTAGTACGTCCTGGGCGCGTTGACATGAAAGTGATGCTTGGTAACATTAGTCAAAAGTCAGCAGAGCAGATGTTCATACGAATGTTTACCCCCGACATCGAGAGCTCTCCTCTGGTATCCAAAGACCAACATGAGACGAGGGAGTTACATGAGGAGTCATTACTCGAGCTTAACACATTGCGAAACCTCGCCTTCCAATTTTCATCACAGATCCCCGAAGATACATTTACTCCCTCACAACTACAAGGTTTTTTTCAGTTGCATCTCAATAATGCGACCGAAGCGGTCGACAATATCGCTCATTGGGTAGAAAGAGAACTATGTAGAACGCTCTTAGACGATATCTCAGTTGTGAGCGAAGGGAAGATGCCGTGATCCGTGATCCGTGATCCAAACACCGTCTATTTTTTGTCTTGTACTACTTGTTGTATCATATGTTTGTTTTGCTTATAGAGGGTCACCGGCGTCGCTGAGGTTAGATCAAAGGTATAAAGACGGTGTAGTCAGAAAGAATTCAAGGGTAATCTTCATGAATCGGAGGCTATCGTTGAGAGACACAGGCTTGAGTCAATAACCAGAGTTGGGCCTACCCTGGCGTCTATTAAGACTATATACATTTTCATCCTATTTACAGACTTTAGACTAATTCAAAACTGAGAGCATAAAGAATAAAGCCTCAATATTATTGATATTTATTCGCTGTGCTTATGCGATTAGATGAGGGAGTAGAAACAGTTTAGCTCATTTCACAAATGGCGTATAAAGGCACAAGATTCAGGATATCGGCTTGGGCGATCGAGGTCATTGATATGTTAATGAGTCAAATACACGAAAGGAAGCCTCTGATGAGTTTGGAAATGGTATTATCTATTACTACTTTTGTCTATTACATCCTTTTTGTTTTAGACTATCTCAAGTAAACCACGCGTCTATTGCTTCTTCGACACGTCTCTGTTGCGCATGTATTCATCCACAAATCCATTGAAGTCCTGAGGCTCGTAGGGGCTGAGAAGCTCCGATATAAAGTTTGACTTGCGATGACTATCCAGCTTTAAGTCCGCGAAGATGCTATCGATATACTAGATCACAAATAAGTCACTGGTTCATTACACAAATTGAGTTGGGGTCTTACCGAGAGGAAATCGTAAAGTGAGTAAGTGTGCTTTTGCCCCTGGCCTAGGTACCTCTTACGAGTCCATGTGTTCCAGAGCGACACTTCCCTCGCCATTGTGTCAACATCTGGCAATTCGACTTCACCAAGAAGATACAGAATGGCCCAGAGAGACTGGACTTCCGAGACGAGGGGAGTCTGAACTGTGTGGATCTGTCCGAGTATGGCAAGAGACCTATCGCCTTTCGCAGCCATGGACACTGGAACGACACGCCTGTATAGATTCCACCTTTTCTGTAGAGCAGGATTAAGGGTTTTCGTATACTTCAGTTTGGGAGGATCGGCTAGAAAGGGCAATTTCTCGTCAACCGTCTTGTCGGCGTCGTCGTAGTAAGTAGTCCAGTCAATGTCTTGAATTTCTGAAAAAGCCTCAACATTGTCGCCGTAAGCTGGGAGGCCAATTTTAGCTTTGTGCTCGGCGTCGAAAATCCCGAAATGGTCACCCCAGCCTGTGCACATGATCATGTAGTCGGCGTGGACTGGATCCGTAGACTCAAATTTGATGGTGTTGCCTTTAATTTCCTCAACTACATCCCGGCGAACTGTAAGGTTCGGGTTATGTAGTGTTGGCCAGAAATCGGGGAGTGTGACGAGTCCTAGTCCAGAGCTTGACCAGAAGACACTAATCGATCATCTTAGCATTCATCTCTTCAGTATAGGTCGCGTTGCAGAAAACTTACCTTTGACGATCGATTTCGGGTTTAAGCAGAGCCACGTGGTCTCCTTTCCCGTAGCCAGCGTGAACGGAACTGTTAAAGTCAAGGAAATCCCAGAATCGGCCAACAACCCAACGGCCCGGCCGAGTCGTCTGAAACATCTTGTACAGCGTGCCCTTAGTATTTAGAATAGAGGGGCTAAGATGTGACATAAGCCGAGTCGAGGCAAATGCGATTGCGTTGATCGTATTTAGTACTTTATATGGCAAAATGCTAAGAGGTCCGCCACCTTCGCGGCGGATCGCCCAGGTGACTTTCTTGCCCATCTTCAGAAGCAAGTAGACAGCATCGTATGCAGACTTCGCAGCACCAACGACAACGACCTCTCTGATCGTTCCGTCACCGATCTCCTTATAATGCGTACCAAGATCACGAGAATGTATTATGGGCAACGAGCTTGTTGAAGTGTCTAGGTCTGGGAGATTAGGAATGGACGTAACCCCTGTGGCCACCAGGAGCTTCTCTGTCTCAATCACCTCATCAGTGCCTTTGAGCGATAGTCGCCAGCCCCCCTCAGATTGTTTAGCATCTGTGACGAAGGTATTGAACCGTATCCGGCGTAACAGGTCGTGGTCTTCCGCATATTTCTGTAGATAGGTATGTATCATTTCACCTGTCACTTTTGGATCTTTAGGGTTGCCGCCATTTCGTGGCATGGGCGTGTCTGAGTAATTGAAAAGCTTTCGAGCATGTTAGAGAGATTTTAACTAACTTGAGGGTGCTGTGATATTGGATTTGACTTACGCCGTGTCTGACCTGTGCCACCAAGTTTGGATACAGTCGGTCTTTGCTCCATACTCCTCCAACGGTGTTATCAGAGTCGATGATAATCAAGTTCGTTGAAGGTCGTAGTCGGAGATATGTCCTGGCCGCAACCAGTCCATACCAACCTATACGGAATGTCAGTTCTGCCTCAAGGTCACAATTCAGCCAGCTCTGTTTGATTCACCTGCGCCGATAATGGCCACTTCGACTTGTGATGTGCCCTTGTTCTCCATGCCTCCAAATGCAACCTTAATTCGATTTCAAGAAGTTTGGTTCGCGTGGTGTTATTGGTTGGAGTCTAACCCGACGCTCTGGTTCCTAATCAAAGTCCCGAGACTCTGGTTCTTGACAGGCCCGAGGCTGTGGTTTTTGACGTGTCAATTGCGGACATGCCCGAAGCGTTGGATCACGGATTAAATCATACGATGATGACCCGATGGTCTGGTTCTTCTTGTGTCTGACAAGTCTCCAAGTCTATGCCGAAATTAACGGCGATCCCAACGTGCCAGTGCTTGACAGATCACTGTGCATATGCTATTGCTGAATGAATCGCGCCGTCTCAGTTGGGTGAATTAACAAAACCTACACCTTCCTATCCCAGCACATCGCCTCTATCAATTGAGAAGACCACGCTCTAGAGAGTTAGCTACCTTGTCAAATGCTCGCCAAGGTGACAGATGCACCGAGGAAGGACTCGGCATATACCCATGCGTAAAATCTAGCAGAACATGGCTCCCAAGTCTAATACGACAGCTAAGCAGGCGCATACCTGGCCTATATCCATCGTGTTAACGAGTAATTTCTACTAGGTGATTACCGGAAGTAGGACCGTGATGCACATTGGGTATAGTAGCGTGCTGGTATCTTAATGGGAATAGTTCCAGGATAGCGGCATCCGCGCGAAGACCCCTACACACAGGATGATTTCCGGCGGTGAGGGAAGGATGACAAGGGCCCAGATTGAATCCAAAAAAGCCGTCAAGTCATTCATGCTAGGATCATGACAGGGTGTTCTGGTTTGCCGCGACCAGGCAAGGGTATCGATAGCCCATCCGTAGTCCATCCCATAGCCCATCCATAGCCCATCCATAGCTTGTAGCTAGGTTGTTTCACGGATATTGCGCCGAATGTTAGATCGTGTACGAAACTGGGCACTTATAAATAAATCAAAAAATGTTAACGAAACGCGTAATTCCGCCAAGCATGCAATCTTTTCGGTACCTTTCGGCTACCCACTCCGATGGCAGGTGACAGGCCAGGGTTTTTTTTCGCAAAAAATGTACCATCTCTGCCGACAACCTGGATCTGACCTGGGTTCTCATTCCGACATGATGTCAGGCACCTATCATTCACAGCTCGATGGAGATTGGTTTGACGGCTCTGCAGATCCTCTTCCGTGCAGGTCGACCCTTGCTTGTGTGCCTCAGTGGGGACGATGACAGGGGAAAACACCGCGAAAGACGGCCTTTGACAGTTATAATACTCCATTTGATGGATCAATTTATTAGTATAGTTGCACTAGTAGTGTACAGTATACATACATGAAGATGCTAATTGAGTAGCATGTATGCTAGAAGAGCGAAGGGGACTCTGAGCAAAAGGACAAGTAGGTAAGTGTAGGTAAGTAGGTACTGTAGAAGCTAAATCTCTTGGTGGAAAATGCAACGGTGGGTTCGCAGCTCCACTCAGATGTACGACATGCAGGGTTACGTACAGAGACTACGCTAACTAAACTACCTAGGTAGTCAGAGTAGGATAAATGAGTGGTTACGTTCATGTGGTACTCCCAATTGGGACATAAGATTTTCATAACTGCGTACACCCTTGCTCCTTCGTGCATTTGCGCATAGTGCATTATATATAAGTGCATCATCAGTAAGCCGAAGAACAACGTTGAGACCTCACCGCAAGTAATAGCGTTAACTTTGGAATACCTACTGTGCTGAATGCAACGAACTGTCTGTAATTGACGGATCTCATTACCGTAAGCTTGACTAAATGTTCATGCACTAACTAGACTGGGGTATGCAGATCCTTGGAAACCCTGGATCACTACCTAGTTCGCGGCTTTCTCCTTCTCAGGCAGAAGGCCTTCGCGAACATACAAGGCCAGGGACACAGTGGCTCCGGCCCCGATCGTGAGGTACCCAATCAGCATCATCGTGGCCAGCTTGAGAGTCGACGGCCGGGACTGCTTGGGCGTTCTCGAGAGCAGCACAAATGTCCAGGCCAGACTGGCGAGCTCAAAAATCGGGATATCAAACTGCAGATACAGAAACGGACCCCTGGCCACGGCATCCGGACGTCCACCAGTTGGACCTTGTAGCGAATATGGAATTCGCATTCGCGCCAGGTTTGTCCCCTCCTCGGTGCTAGTGTACATCCTTGCAGCAGTGTAAAGATGGCCTATTGCCGGAGAAGCAGCTGCTAAGAGATAGGACGCCCGTGTCCACCTAAATGCTGCTTTGGGGGCGCGAACGACATCGCCACTCTCAGTGGACCGCAGCCAACGGAAGACTGTCGCCAGGACGGTTTGGGTCAATATCACCCAAAGAGGATCTACCTGAAAGAAGGCTAGGTACTTTTGATGGACTTCGGGTGACCGCGATTCTGGGCCCGTCCAGGTTGGCGCACATCCAATGATGAGAGGGACGATTGCACCAAGGAAGAAACTGAATGGGAGCGCTCCGGCAGCATCCTGATCTCTGACCCGCAGGATTTCTGCACTGTCGATCCATAGGATGTGATAGGCGTAGTACAATGGCAACGATATTGCGCCGCCTAGACATTGCGTGAGAGTCCAAAAGAGAAGCGGTCTAAGGGTCATATACATTAGCGGATTTCTGGGCTCAAAAATTGAGGAACTAGGGGGTCCAACGTTGCTATTGCCCACGGCTTGCTCCCTGGCCGCATGTTTTCTGCATATAGCCATACGAAACTTGATTGAAGAGTGGAATAGCCCTCGAATACAAAGAGCTGATAGCCTTCGTCGGATCCATCGGTGGCAAAGTAAAAGAAGGTGACCAGCAGAGCAATTGGATAGTCGATAAAGAAAATTCCCGTGTAATCGTTCTTGAGTGCGATTTCCTCATTCAACTTGCCGTTCAATGGTGCTAGCAGATTCTCTTTGAGACCACCATTAAGTGCGTAGAGTCCCCAGAGAAGAAAGACGGAGAGCAACGCAAGGGCACGGTAGCCGAATGCAAGCGAGGCGGCATTCATGTTCGAGAATTTCTGGATAGGCTTTGCTCAACTAAAGGGAGGTTGTCATCCGCTTGCCCTCCGATATACTTATATGCTGGCGTTCCGCTCTGGCGTTCTCGATGACCATCAAACTGGACCTAGGAAGAGAACATATGCCGGCAATATGTCCTTTCCTTGTCTATGCCCCTGTCAGCATTAGAGTGATGGATGCAAAGGCCGGACTCGGCAACTATTGTCACTCTGCATATAGCGTACAATGTATGAAGAAGGTGGGTTGACCAGGTGCGTGCACGGTACTTCTGCTGATCAAGTAGTCTATCCTCATCGAGTTAGGGTTTGACCAGGGTACATGGAATGTTCCATTGGCAGTGGCAAGTTGTGAAAGCGGATCACTGTCATGCCACTAATGGACCCCAGGATAGCAGTATTTCGAGGGCTGTTAAACTACAGTGTATGAGAACGCGAAGTGGAATTTGTTGACTATAGACACGGCCTGGAAATTGAGCTAAAGCAATCTTAATATGCTTATTAGGGGGGTATTCAATATACCGTGTTCTTTCTTAAATTGACTGTTACACGGATTCACGAACATCAAGAGAATGGAAGCAAAGGTTCGGTGAGTTCACAGAGACCCTGCAGAGAGGATGATCTGCAGCTGCGGGGGGGCGGTATATATCCAGGTCACCAGATAGCCATATGTGATAAGGTATAAAACAATTGGCAAGTCATGGCAAAGTCGTTCTCGCCAAATCTCTTGAAAAAAATCAATTTATGTGCATGTTGTCACAATGTCTCCAAATGCCGTAGAAAATGATATGGCTGAGCAGCCTTCCCTCGAGGCGATAGCAATATGCGGCATGTGTAAGTGTTGTTTATGCTTCGGCTCCTCAAAGACACGCTAATACGTCTTGTCAACTTATAGCATGCCGACTGCCGGGAGGCGTAGACTCGCCCTCATCGTTTTGGAATATGCTGATCGACAAGAGAACTGGGCAAACACCCAAGGTTCCAGCATCTCGATTCAATATTGACGCTCATTATCACAACGACCTGGATCGACCGGGCTCCTTCAATGTTCTTGGAGGTTACTTCCTAGATGGAAATCCCCATGACTTCGATGCTAGCTTTTTCAATGGTGAGCAATTCTCGGAATTATTTTCTTCTCGTTTTGGCAACTTTCAGAGCACGAAGTATTCATTTTAGGACAAGACAATGTCGAGGAACTTCTGAAATCCTCGTAGATCATACTGCAAATGGCTATAGTTGACTCCGACCGTTATAGTAACCCCCATAGAGGCCCAATGGTTGGATCCTCAACAGCGACGCATGCTCGAGGTCTCTTACGAGTGCCTAGAATCTGCGGGAATTACACTGGATCAAGTAGCTGGCTCAAATACGGCTGTGTTTGTGGGGTCATTCACAGCGGACTACCGTAAGAGAAATAAAACGTAGCTAATGACTTAAGCTAATAAGCCGCAGAACAAATGTCGACTTTAGAACCGGACTTTAGACACAGTTACGCGGCTACCGGAGTCGATCCTGGGTTAATAAGTAACCGAATTGGAAACATATTAAATCTTAATGGCCCAAAGTGAGTAGACCAAATAGCTAGTCCGTGAGATAACTGACTCTGTTCTAGTTTTACCATTAATACTGCTTGCTCTTCCTCGATATATGCATTACACTACGCATGTAACGCACTTCGAGCGAAAGATTGTGAAGCAGCCATTGTTGGAGGGGTTAATCTCATTCTTACTGTTGACCAGCACATGAATACAGCCAAGTTAGGAGTGCTTTCGCCAACTTCGACCTGCCACACATTCGATGCTAGTGCCGATGGCTATGGCCGCGCTGAAGGAGCTGGTGCTTTATATGTAAAACGCCTGTCCGATGCCATCAAAGACGGCAATCCTATTAGAGCCATCATTCGTGCTACGGCAGTGAATTCGTATGTTGTCGATCGTGCTGAACCAGTCAATGGACATGTTACTAACAGATGCTCTCCGATAGAAATGGAAAAGTGGATGGAATGGGCATAACTCACCCTAGTGGAAAGGGTCAAGAACGTGTTGTACGCTTGGCGTATGAAAAAGCAGGACTTGATCCTCGTCTCACGCTATATGCCGAGTTACACGGAACCGGAACACCCGTCGGCGACCCAATCGAAGTTAAAGCAATCTCAAAAGCCCTAAATGATAATCGGTCTGAAAATGAACCATTATTGGTGGGTGCGGTAGGTACTCTCATTAAATAGGGTAGAATACCAGATTTAAACTAATACGGATGAATAGGTCAAACCTAACATTGGGCATAGTGAAGCAGCTAGTGGCATATTCGCAGTTATGAAAGCAGCTTTGATGACAGAAGCAGCAGTAATTCCCGGGGTTGCATTATTCAACCAGTTGAATCCTGAGAGTGGGTTAATTTTATCATCTTAAGATATCATAGACGCAGTGACGGGCTAACATGTCACTTAGTTCTAGCAAAAGACTGGAACGTCAAGGTTCATGCTGACACCGCCCCCTGGCCGGCGAACTCACTCCTTCGACGAGCAAGCGTATCTTCGTTTGGCTATGGCGGTACAAACGGGCATGTTATTGTTGAATCCGTCGAAAATCTTCTCCCTTTCTACAAACATGGGGCGCGCAAGGCAAATACGGAGGACAACCACTCCACGAGCCGATCGCTGCTCCTGTGTTTTTCTGCACACGATAAGCCAACACTCTCCCGGAATATTGCAGCTATAAAAGCCGTAGCTTCGGAGTACTATGCTGCTGATCTTGCTCACACTTTAAATCTCCATCGCACAAAGTTCTCGTCCAGGGGATTCACAATCTTGCGAGAAGGTAGAGAAGAATCTTCTTTTAGAGCAGAAGAGCTTCGAATGGGCACCGTTCCTAAAAATAAAGGGGGTGTCGGTTTCATTTTTACAGGCCAGGGTGTACGTATCAAGCGTTCATTATCATTAGTACGCTGCATAATAACTAACGTAAAACAGGCGCAATGGGCTGGCATGGGCAAAATTGCAATGGCAGAATTTCCACTATTCCAGGAAACGATCGAGAGGCTTGATCGGGTACTAAGCAAACTGGATCCAAACCCCACGTTTACCTTGAGTTCCATACTCTCGGCTAGCAGAGAAACTGATTCAGATAGAATTAACGAAGCTGATGTCACTCAGCCATTGTGCACAGCAATACAGATAGCTCTCGTGGATTTATTCACTGACTGGAATATTGCACCGTCTGTCAGCATCGGTCACTCTTCGGGCGAGATTGCTGCCGCATATGCGGCAGGTCTCATTAGCGCCCCAGAGGCGATAATAGCAGCCTTTGCTCGGGGTATAGCCGTACGAGAGACTGCTGGCACTGGCTCGATGCTTGCTGTCGGGCTCGGTGCCAATGACGTTGCGAAATGGCTGCCGACCAACTCTGAGGAAGTGTGTATAGCTTGCGAGAACTCCCCAAACAGCGTGACACTAAGCGGTAATGCGACAGCTATATCGGAACTGGCTCGTACTATGAAAGAAGAGGGAATTTTTGCACAAGAGCTCAACACAGGCCGTGCTTACCATTCACCTTATATGGCTGCAGTGGGAGAGGCGTATGATGTTATGCTACCGAAACAACTACGCGGCCTCACCGATGAAGATCTAAGCTGGAGACAACCCCGCTCACCAATGATCTCATCCGTCACCGGGAAAGTTGTTGTTGGAGACACTATCCCTCTTACTTACTGGAGCACCAACCTGCGTGAACGCGTGCTTTTCGACACAGCTGTTCGCAGACTGGCGCTGGATGAAGAATTTGACCATGTGGCTTCTGTTATCGAAGTTGGCTGCCATTCTGCTCTGGCCCGGGCGTTCAAACAAAACAATCCGGGAAACAGAACTTACATACCCTCTCTACAACGAGGAAAAGATGATGCGGACCAGTTACTGGCTGTGGCTGGTTCCCTCTTCCTAGTTGACTATCCTGTGGACCTCCAAGAGGTTAACATAGACTTCGCAAAAGACTCTGGCAGTATACGCAAGTCTGCTGCCCGAAATCTGTTAGTTGATTTGCCTCCGTACCAGTGGAACTATGAGAAGCAATATTGGGCCGAGCCGCGAGCGAGTGCAGAGACGCGAAGCCGTACGCATGCTCGCCATGACCTGCTGGGAACACGTGTTCCTGGTCTTTCCCACTCTTACAGAGCCTGGCGGAACATACTCCGGCATCGTGATATTCCTTGGCTGAAGGAGCATAATGTGAGCATTCCATTAGTCTTGAGATTTGACCTTATTTGATTAACAGATTGCAGCTTGGCGGTGAGGCAGTTTTTCCAGCAGCAGGCTATTTGTCCGTGGCCATTGAGGCGTTGCGGCAAATTCATGAAGTTGAAAGCCTCTCTTTTGAGGGTGTGAGTATCAGAGACGTCGATATCAAAACCGCACTAGTAATTCCCGAAGGCGACGGTATCGAGATCATGGCCTGCATGCATACTACTGACGACCAGGATTACACCTTCACATTGGAATCCATGACTTTTGGGCAGTGGACGTTGCATTGTAAAGGCAGAATATCTGCGACTTCGAAGTTCATTGCCGTCCGAAACCACCCTGTTGACGAAACAGCGCTCACGCAACGTGTATCCGGAAAGAGATGGTATGATGTTTTCCGCAGCGTAGGCTTCAACTATACCAATACATTTCAACGGCTTCTCGATACGCGGACGGATAGATCTCTACATCACGCAGCATGCAACCTCATAGTGTCGCAAACTTCCAGTCTCATGACAGATGAGTCACGTTATATGCTGCATCCCAGTTCACTGGACGCCTGCTTACAGCTAATCATCATCGCTATCAACGCCGGCAAGCATAGAGAGATGCAGTGGGGTGTCGTGCCAACACATATAAAACAACTTTTGTTGACTTTCCCAGAAGGTGAAGCTGAATCTACAGGACACGCTGTAGCTTGGTCCGAAAAAATTGACGACAGACATTTCGATACTCATGCCTGCCTAACAGACTCTACAGGCAAATTAATCATGAACATCGATGGCTTAACATGCACAGCCTATGAAGCAGTTTTACCACCCCGGTTGCTAGTTCCCAGTGAACCAGAGCCTTTCTCTATGGTGAGCTGGAAACCCGATATCGAGATGATTTCAGCGGATGCGGCACTTGGGCTTGATTCCTCCACAGATCTTGTGGAGCTCATTTGTCATAAGCAACCTATCAAGTCTATCCTGATTTGCGGAAGTCCTTCCCTTCGTGTGATGCAATCCACATTAGATATTCTGCCGAAGAACTGCACCATTACAGTGGGCTTTGCCGAAGAACAACAGGTTCCTTTTCATATTGATGAACGCCTACAAGAGCGTATGACTGTCAAGGTATCACCAGAAGAATGGCTAGCGGGTACTGAAAGCTCACAGTTTGATCTTCTCATCGCCGACTATTCTGGGTTGGTGAATCCAAGCGCAACGGTTGGAGTAGAGAGTTTAGTTCCTCTTATTAGGACTGGAGGATGGCTTGTCGGTGCCCAATGTCACTACTCCTCACTGCCACGCACTATCATTACATCCAAGCACCATTTTGCGTATAGACAGACCGATGCAGAATATCTCAACGACGTCACTAGCAGTAACTATGAAATTTCGTTGGTTTCACTCGGATATTCAAATTCAAATAGTGCGAGCCTATCGAGTGCTTTAACCGGAAGTGGAAAGACAGTGTATGAGAGGCGATCCGCGAACTTCGTCGTTTCTGATCGGGAATATATCGTGATCGATGACAGACAAGGGACAGCGCTGCTATCGCCTACCGAATCCGACTTCTCAAACTTGAAGACCCTTCTCGCCTCAGGCTTGCCTTTACTCTGGTTGACCCAGGGTGTTCAAGAGGGATATTCCGCAGAGGGAGGGCTGGCAGAAGGTTTCCTTCGTGTGCTCCGTTCCGAACAGGCATCACTACGGGCGGTTCTGCTTGATGTCGACCATGATGAGTCAATCAATAACGTCGCTCAAACAATCATCTCAAGACTTGATATCATGAGTAGCTTAAGCTCAAGTAGTGATACTGAGTTCTGGCTGCATGATGGTGTCCTCAGAATTTCTCGCCTATATCCATATGCTCCTCAGCCGGCAGCAAATTGCCAAGAAGAGCACAGTACTGCGCCGATAACCTTGCCTTTCTCGCCCGGCTTAGCTATAGATAGTACTGCAACTGAGGCAGGCCACATACAAGCGAAATGGGTACGGCTCACAGAGCCCTCTCCCAACACTACAGATTGCACATCAGCACTGGCTCATATCCATAGTAAACATAGTGCTAGCGTGGACGTGACATCGGAAGCAGCCCAGCTTGCCTTCTCTGATGAGGGAGTCTATGTCCTGGTTGGCTGCTTGGGTGGGCTAGGCCGAAGCTTGACAAAATGGATGATGGAACATGGTGCAAGGCACTTTGCCTTCATCTCCCGGTCAGGTGCAAGCAAACCTGAAGCAGCCAGAGTTATAGCGAGCATCCAGAAATGTCCGGGCACTTCGACCAGGGTATTCCGGGCTGATGCCGCTGATGAAGCCGCTATGCGATGCATCATATATTCTCTACAAGCCGAGCGACCAATCCGAGGTGTCATTCATGCGGCTATGGTTTTGAAGGTAGGAGAGCGTTATCCCCGGCCTATAGGGGTTTACTGACATCGTAAAACTAGGACGGCATGTTTGAACAGATGGACCACGCTTCTTACATGGCTGCCATTGTTCCCAAGGTTCACGGCGCGCTAAGCCTGCACAAGGCGCTCGGCAGCGCTCAACTTGACTTCTTCGTCATGACAAGCTCCGTCTCAGCAGTTCTCGGCAACATGGGCCAAAGCAATTACAGCGCTGCTAACAGCTTTTTGGACGCCCTGGCACGGCATCGTACAGCTACCGGTTTGGCGGCTACGTCACTAGCTTTACCCATGGTGCTTGACGTCGGTGTTGTGGCTGAAGATGATGCGATCGAGGCGTCGCTTCTGCGTAAGGGGCTCTACGGTATCAGTGAAGATGAGATGCTGGGCGGCATTGCGACAGCCATAAATACGCGAGCTCAGCAGCAGTTCTCGGGGACCTCGCATCTAACCATTTCCTCATATTCTCACCTCGTTATGGGCATGGAAGTCCGCGAGATTAGTAGCGCTATTGCGTCGATAAAGGCTGATAACATGGATCCCTCCTGGCTCAACAATGCGCGCTTCTGTCACCTGCAGGCTGCGGTTAAGGCAGATACCGCACGTGGTGGCTCCAATTTTGAAAGCAAAGTTGGAACTCAGGAACAGGGGTTCGCAACAACTTTGGAGACGGCGCAGACTCAGGGACCCGAAGCTGTGGTGACGGTCATAGCAACATGCATCATGGAACGCATGTCTGGGATTCTGATGATCCCGGTCAACGATTTCGAGGTGGAGGGTCCCTCACTCGGTAGTTATGGACTGGATAGTATGGTTGGCACTGAGATGCGATCGTGGTTGTTTAAGGAGTTTGGCCTGGATTACTCGTTCCAGAAGCTCCTCTCCAAAACACTAACCTTTAGAGCCTTGGCAACGGTTGTCGCGAATAAATTAGGTGTTCTTGAGGCGAGCGGGGACAAATAAGGTTTCCAAACTCCCACATTCCGTTAGTGTTTAAGGATCTTCCAAATCTTACGATCATAACGCCATCTAAGACACACATACTGTGCTATAGTGCAATACACTAGAATTAACTTTACCAGCACGATGTCCTCTTCTGAGCTAGTTTAGCTCTCTAGGCTGCAACAGGACTAGAAAAATACAGTTTAACTAAACTCAGTCCATAACAAGACTAGCCTTGCGGCCTTGCCCGAAGAAGAGGACTGCCGAAATAGTAAGATCAGCGAAACCTTATCAGAGCCATTTGGTCCTTGCATGACTTTATGGTGGAAGACTAAGGAAGCGTTAGTTGTAAACTGATGGCGGGTGATGCCGCTAGGTTCAAGTCGAATTTTAACCATAATCACTCACCTCAGCTCTAGCCGGGGATTTCCTTGTTAGCTGTTTCACCAGTTATGCACATTGCATCCAACTGTCAGCAGAAATTATGCTACGATCTAGTTGTACATCAGATGGATCCAGTATCTACCTACCCTCCCACTAACTTAGTGTTCGTATTTGCACAAAATAGGTATCCCGTTATATCAACGGCATAGCAGATATCCGACTCGAGCTTGCACGAGGATCCTAGGAATTATACTGTACCTTATACTATTCCGATTTAGTTTTTTGTGCAATTCGCCGTTCGTATTTCACCAACAGAAGACGAATGAAAGAATCACAGTGAAACCTCAATCCTCCTATGGTTGATATTTATCTTTTGTATACAATGTCAAAATACACATTAATGAGAGTTATTTTGATATATTGAATAGTAACCGACTATTCGCGTATGTGCAAGTCAGTGACTCTCCCATCATTGATAGCATGTTTTGAGCCTGGAAATCAGTTGGCTAGAGAGGTTCATATCAACCAAGCTCAACACTAAACATAATAGTAGCTAGTTAATGTTGGGAAAATACTGGGAGTTCGTACCTTTCACGAAGACATTGTGTAGAGATATATACACAACGTACCATATAGCTCTATTAATACATCGTAACCTCTACTGACAGTATGTGTCCGATGTTGCATTGCAGAACCGATCCAGCAGATCACTTGAGTACAGAATATGTGGCTTGTGTGGTATTATGCCATGGCAGCATCTATGTACAGGGCATATCCCCGTTTGCAGACACCATCCCATACAGACGAACACGCTGGTGTTACGTAGACAAAACGCGTCGGCACTTGAGTTGGCAGGTGGATGTTTCCGGGACACTGGGAGCCTACCTCCCTGTTAAGGAAAGGAGGTCGTAGTTATTCGTAGTTATACACTACCATACAGTCTCCGCAGCACAATTCACAATGGGCAGGGTCCAGAGCGACGACAGCTACATATAGTACGGATCCGTATTGCTGGCGTACATTAGAGCAAGAAGCGCGCGGTCATGCCGAGCTGCCAACATTGCACTATTAAATTTCTACTACGCTATCTTGGTAGTAATGCCAAATTGTAACTGTTACTGCTCTAGCAATACAGTAATCCTTTCAGGTAGTAGTATATATCTAGACTATATGCAGGTTAGTATGTGAACCACAAGCAATGTGCAACTAACAACATGAAAAGCGTCGGTGGCAGATTAGCAATGGCTGGATGGGTTAGACAAGCCTTGGGGTCTTGACGTCTCCACAAGTCGGTGTGCTTCTGCAGTCTTGTCACAAAGTCCCCTCTCGACGTTCGTCTTGGATCGAGATGATCCACGGTATATATGTTTCACTATTGGTTAAACGTCCAGCATTTTCCCGTTGTGGGAAGTTAGAGCTGTGACCAGACCAGGGTAGACTACAGTATCTCGAGAACGAGTCTGGGGAGTCTGCCTGTCTGGGGTAAAGACCCCTCACGACGACAACACCTTACTTACTCCGAATTGCGGCACAAGTTGGTGCAAGAGCCGAGAACCGTTTTGGCTACACAAATCGAAACCGTGGAAATCGAGGCCGTGGGGCCGATGGGCTACAGATGCAGCTAGACCTAAGCTACTGCAACTAGGAACAAGCTACTATACGCACGACAATCCTACGTGTCTAACGTACCCCACTGGTAAATGTAACCCCAGATATCGTACACGATACAGACGAGCGCCGCATCAGGCTTGGATGACAACTGGTAAAGTGTACTGCAATACCGTAGATCAACAATTTTAAAATGTTCGGAGCATATCATTCTAGCTTCTGTCAAATTCCTATGGCGACGGTTAATCCATACGTCTTGAAACAAGATAACCGATGATGGAGATTCGTACCTCGAAACCGGAGTGTTTGAAACGTGTGAGATTGGAGTTAGAAATAGAACAACATCATGAATAGATTTTACTGTTTCTACCTGGTTCTACCATTTGAAGTCTACCATTCGTGATGTTCCAAGTCTATAATATAAGTCCAAGTCCATCAACCTCTAACATGATTATCACAAAGTGATAGCTGTGGCATACTTAGCCAACAAAGGATCCTTGAGTAGTCGTGGCAGGGATTTCTTTTCGACGCCGATGATTAGCTCAATGCCGCCACCCGGCAGAGCCGGTAGAACAAGCGAGCCACCGTTGATAACACCGACATCTGGACTACGAACTGCCTGAATCTTTCCACCCAAAGTCTTGCCCCAGTCAAGACCATAGACACCAAGATTAATCCAGGATGTCTGAACACAGTTGCAGCCGGGCACATCAATGAAAGCTGTAGCTACAGAACGGTTGACATCCACGAGACTCTCGAACAGTGCACCTAAACTATCCACGTATTGGTCGTTAAGCTTTGAAACAGCCTTGCGAATAGCAAGCGCTGGATCCGCCACGCTGTCTCGAGAGAGCATCTTGCGAATGGGCATTTGTGGCATCACCCATCCCAGCCAGTTACCCAGTGTGCGGGGATGCACAGGCGGGTCAGTGCGAGGCCGCCCATCTACTGCAATGTTGAAAACTGACGTCGGGTCGGCTTCAAGATCCTCCAGCTGGAACTGCGCTGCCATGACTGAGCGCCACATCAGTGCTGAGAGCGCGTCATTGGTGGAAACCCAAGTCTGGTCCGAAGATTCAGATGCATTGGACGGCGCTGCATCTGCTTTGAGGGTTGCAAGTTGCTCCGCGTTAAGCCGGAAAACCTGCCCGACATGCTCGCGTGAGATCATCTTCGGCGGCGCACCCTCGGGAGTGAACGGTAGGACGAGGATTTCCGGGTGGTCCTCGGGTTTTCCAGCATTGCGACCAGAAGGCTTCATATGTTTCTCTCGATCTGTGAAGAAAACATCCGGGATCTCATTACGAGGGCCCGTCTCGCCCTGTAGTCGGCGACATTCCTCAGCCCATGTCTCAAGCCAGGTGTAGTACGCCTTAGCGTCGCCGAAAACATGAAAGAAGCAGCAGGTCAAGAGCAAACCTCCGGGTATGAAGTTAGCCTGGCAATCGGCCACCGGAAGCCTCTCTTCAGGAGAAGGCCAGGTGAAACGACGGCAGAGCAGGTCACCAGGAAAGGCCTCAACGGGAAACGTCTTTGCCTTTATATCGGCATAGGTATGGGGGAAAGCCCCGGGGGCTCTCAAGTCTTTCTTGGTGATTGTGTCGTAGTCGTTATATTTATGTGCTTTGAGCACACCAGCTTGCTGGGCCTCTGTGTCCGGCACGCCTTCACACGCGAGTATGGGAATTCGCTCTTTGGCACCCTCGAGACCTTGCTTGAGTATACGAAAAACTTCATCTGCGTCGTAATTGTCCCCTAACTCAATGGGAAAAACAAAACGAATGTAACCCTTAGGACCAGCCTTTTCCAAGGGAATGAGGCTTGGGATCTTGCTTGCATACTCCGAAGGCATCTTGCTCTGATGAGATCTTACTAACAAAGCACCCGATGATTGTATCAAAATCAGATGATAGAATAAACAACGATGAGGACGGTCTTCGTGGGGTTTGTGAGACAAAACTGAGCGGTATAGCTGTCTTATGAGCTGTTCTCACCGAATGGAAGACCGAATGGCTTGCCCCGCCAAGTTTGTCGGTGTGCAAGATGGACTTCGATACCAACCCCTAGGTTAGGGCATGTAACGTCAGGACGGCACTCTTGGGCTGACCCATGGAGATATCCAGGGTTCCCAGGGCGACCTCAGTGTCGGTTCGACTTGAAGCGTAGTATTTGTTTCATGTTTCTTTAAGACACTGGTGATTCTTTCTATGCATCAAGCTTACCTAGTGTAAGGACAACATTTTGTTGAACCGTATCTCCTTGTCTGACCCCCAGCACACCATAGTGCAGACCAAGAGATTCTGACCAGGGATAAGGAAACTGTCTGGTTAACCCCAGTGCATTTTATCCCAGTCTTAATGCAGCAGGTGCCAGGAACACAATTTGGGTTCCATCGTTTGACGCTCGTTTGGACAATGCCCACAACAGCAATTCCGGATTCGGCCATCAGCGGAAAAGGATGATGTAAACTGGCATGGCAGAAACCTCTTTAGTGCCCATGAGGTACAGTATTTGTGTACTATTTGCTAGATATGGAGTCCAGCAGTATTGCACTACTACAAAGTAGTATGGAGTCCAGTACGCTACTACTGTATGTATGGTGACGACCAGGTCCAGACCAGGCCCGCCGACTCATTTTCGTCGATACAGTGAAAATTTGGTTGAGGGCACTACAGGAAGATATGGGGGCATGGCACAGTATACTATAGTTATCATGCACCGTGATGGAGTAGAGTTTCTGGCTACCCCTGAAAATTAATTAACACTGTCTATTTTAGTAATCTCGTTTGCACGACTTTTCTAGAAAGAATATCGGCTCCAGAAGCTAGCCTTTTTTGAGGTTCTATTTTAGAGGCAGTTTCGAGTGTAGTACACACCAAAACGAGGTCTATCTCTCTACACTTCTCGCTCTACTCCTTTACCGAGTCCTCTTCCCGGAAGAGCGGATACAGGTCCCTAGTCACCCGTTTAGAACCCTTTGGTATTTTCTCCTTACGGCAATCAGCCCTGACATTGCGGCTTTTGCCATGTGCCAGCCCTGGCATTAATAGGCGCAACATTTATACCTGCTCTAAGCTCTTATCATGATAAAGTCAACAGCCGCTATTCCGGCCCAACGTGGCGACCGGTCAGAATTAATGACTTAGTATGAGCTGAGAGAACAGGGCGTCATATATGTAAATAGTTCTTCAGTCGTGTGAGACCAACTAATAAGGCCTTTTGGGCTTTACTCTTTGCAATTTGCAATACCCATAATCGCCAAGTCCAACTCAACTTTACGTTACTGAATATCTAGAATACCAAGCATGATGGATTGAAACGCTAGGCCAATGGATGGCTTGCTGTCCCTTATCTTATACAAGTTTCAATATCACCAAGATAAGAGTATTAATCTCTATATCAGAACTCAGTTAATACTCGACGGGCTGGTAATATCGGCAGTTGCAATAACAGTTACCGTAGGAAGAATTCACGCTCTGTATTTACTTATCGTAAGACACAGCAGATCGCTTCTAAATGGGAAGGACATCCCGCATAATTTACCTAATGGCATAGTCAATCGCGCACACTAGTACCGTATTTTATTCCGGGAGCGTTACAGGATGCGGAGCTCGCCAAGACATTCTCTAAGAATATGCTCAAAATTTTCATTGGAACTATACTAGATAGGCTACTCTCTCACGAGCCATTTCCTAAGCTGACAATGCCAAATGCACAAAATAGTAGGCGTACCAAGCCATACTTGGAGTCTTGGAAGCATAATACTGTACCATGGTTCTCGTTTCCCGCCCATCCCCATACTGTCGCCATACACTACACTGCAGGAGGTATAAGCGTGTCCCGACTCCATGTAATTGTAATATTGCAGCTTTCGCAATCCCATACCTCTGGGTCTGCTCTGGGTAAGAGGACGCAGAGCCACTTGCCAATCTCAAATGGGCTACCATGGTAGGGGGCCCTGGCTCGCTCCCCTGGGCTTCGCAATGATCAGACCAAACCTGATCCTACGGAAATCCTTACGACTTTTAGGTCCCATGTAGCTCCGCGTGATGACCTCGAAGGCTAGTGTAGTGAACTAAAAGTACAGCGGGTTCCCACGCAGCATAGGTGCTTGGGTGCATCCTTTTTGTAAAGATCTTGAGGCAGATCTATTTCTTAGTCAAGGTAGCCATCCATCTCTCTTTTCAGATACGGTCCAATCCTTTTTCAGTTCATTACTTCATTACTCATATAATATAAGCGTTGCCCTTCCTTCAATCATTTCTCGCTTCTTAGTCGTCGGTATCTCATTATCTATTTTCGTGGCGCAGTTGCATTGGGTTTTGGCAACCAGGGAGGGAACATTATAGACAATGGAGATCGATCCAGCCATCTTACAGGTCTTTGGACCTCCTCCAGTCGGCATCGACCTGCAGGCAAAGCAGGAAACTGCTATTATCGTGGTAGCGATTGGCTCAACAGCCTTCGCGACCATCGCTCTGGGTCTAAGAATATGGGCGAGGAACTTTCAGCGCTTCGGCATGATGGCCGATGACTATTTGATGGTAGTCGCTCTGGTAGGCCAACCCGAGTTTCTCAGATACCGCAAATCACTGATCATACTAGATCTTCACCTACGGCACGCTCGTTATCACCATTCTGGGAGCCCAGGCTGGCGCTGGTAGACATGTCTGGGCTTTACATCCGCCAGAGGTAGCGAATATCTTCCGAGTAAGCGAGCGCGCCCAGGAATCACAATTAGTATCTTGAGATTAATTATCTGCAGTTACTATACTCATATACGTACATTTATGCCGGTAGCGTTTCTTTTACGAAGCTATCGATCTTGCTGTTCTACCGCCGGTTGTTTGAAAGAGGATCAACATGGTTTCATATCCGGTTGGGCTTCGCAGCATTCTTTACCACCGGATATTTGCTCTCGATCTGGGCCGTCGCCGCCGCACTCTGCAATCCCGTCGAGTTCTTTTGGACCAAGTTCCTTGGAGCCACAGGAACATGTCTCGATATCAACGCCTCTTTCCTAAGTTTAACAGTGCTCAATCTGGTTGCCGATCTCTTAGTCTTGGTTGTCCCGATTCCCGAGATTCTAGCGCTTCAGATGACCAGAAAAAAGAAGATCGGTGTTTGTGGAGTTATGTTGCTGGGAGGCCTGTGAGTTAAGCGCATAACTATTTTACGAGAACCTATTCTAAACAGGATTTAGTGTCTGTGTTGTCAGTGCCGTGCGCATCTGGGCCTTTTACAGATTCACAGTTGAAGCCGATCTCACATGGGTCCAAGCCGACGTGTTCTTGCTATCGTCCGTTGAGCCTTCTTTCGGTATTGTGTCGGCCTGTCTCCCAAGTTTACGTCCATTGTATCGTCGAGCGAGGGCCAAGATTACCGGAAAAGATTCGCATGGAAGCTCAGCCGGCACATGGTACGCAAACTCCAAGGCCAGTCGTATCGGAAACAGCTACGTCCGGTTTGGGGACGATAGTTCGAGGTCGGGGGAACGTGATGACATTGCTCTGACCAGCATCGGTAAAGGGCCCAATACCAACAAGCCGATCCCCCAGAATATTATACTGGTACGATCCGAAATAACACAGTCCTCATCGAATCAACCTTCACGACAAAATAATTCTCTCGACTCCTATTGAGTGCTCGATCCCAGCGAATCCAAGCAGTGACGGCGCATCTGGCATGACGGAAGAGACGACATCGGCTTCCATGTAACACATAGAATTTACGAAATTGCGAGCTTTCATTCGGCCCCCGGCCTAGAATGCACGGCTCAATTCCTTGCAATCGGTGATCAACAACACCGAAGGGAATGAGAGGTTACTTCCCCAATAAGGAAGATTATAATGGTGGCCCGGTCCACCCTACTTTGTACATATATAAGTTTCATTGGTACGGAGCCACTCGAATATCCCACAAGGAGCAATCCCAGGCCTGTCTTTTCCGGAACCAGATATCCCAAGTAATAGAGTTTTACGAAAATAATAGACATGATATGATAATAATTCTTCGTCATTTGTATAATACTGTTATGTACAATCATTGCAGCAAACTTCCAGGTGCGACAGAAACGAGCTCGCAGGGCTGATAGTGCTAGGAGCCAGTTGATGTGACAACTTGTAATCCATCTATGCACTTTTTCGTCGCGTCAATGATACACCACGCCAATCGATGCACTTGTACTATGTGGACTCACGTCGTTTCCGAGCATCTGGTCCGGCTCATTGCCATTAAGACTGCCAAGAGACTCGGAAAGCTCCTGCACCAGTAAGCTCATACAATGATGGACGAATAGATAAGACAACCAAAATACTGGGTACCTTGGGTAAGGGGTACACTAGGATTGGAAACCCAGCGCGCAGACGAACTGCTGGGAAATCCCTGGATTGGGCTCGTAACCTTGTTCTTGCACTATAGTTGCGGCCGCTAAAATCACTTAGAAGTCAAACTCTATTAACTCCCCGCCGCACTAGAATCGTAGGGAGACAAGATCATCCTAATCCGGCTTCTTGTCATGTACCCAAAATCGCCAATCATAGATGGCATACAAAACGGCAATACCGTTGCATTCCCCAGCATATCCAACAACGGTTTGAGCCCCTTAGCCCGGAACCACGAAGCCGGTATTGGAGCCGCTAGGCCGTGCACCAGTAGCCCATCACCATACACCGCGCCACATCGCCATCTCCGGCACGAAAATATTACATCGCAGATAATGTGTAGATATACAGGCTGTATTTTTCCGGGAACACGGTCCCTGCTAGTTCCTCTACAACGAATTATAGTACAGGGACAGTACAGCCCTGGTTAGTTTTTATAGAATTACGTAGCAGTTGCTACGCATTCTCTTGACCTGTCAAGCCTGTCATCTGTCAACCCGCCTCAAGTACCGGCAAATACTCTAATCGTTCACTAAGAGGGTACTAAGTACGTAATCATCCCACCGGTGACGATCCATATCTGCCACTGTGCACCGTCTCTGTACTAGAGTGGAGAGAAATCTGACTCAGTTGCCGCCGGCCTTCAGTAATCAGGTAGTCAGCCTCATCTCTTTCCTGACATTTCTACAGTACATGGTATCGAGTCGCAACCCTTGACTAGTGGCGATTTCCAACTACCAAAGTCGTCTTCATTGCCGACATATTGCTCAATCGCGCACGCTTCAAGATAGGGGAGTTCAACAGACCTCAGTAGGGCCGGGTCAGGCACTCCGTGCAGCTCAACTTGACAAAAGTTGCTCCCACTTAGCACTGCAGCTATAGCAGTGGCATACCGTAGAAATTAGCAACTCTTAGAAATACCAAGGCTCCTCTGTCCGTCTTCCGCCTCCGACTTTAATAACGTAGCATACTAAGTTCAGTAGCAAGCCAATAACTTTTTTTGGGAAGAGGAGAGGCCTAGAGTGTTGTTTTCAAGGGGCAAATGTCACGCCAGAGCATTGCCGAAAGAAACTATAAGAATTGAGGAGGTACGTGCGTAGGTTGTGGTATTAGGTACTACAAAGGGGAATCAGGGGCTGCAGATAGTCCGGACGACCTTCGGAATCGATGCTCACAGGAACATGATAGAAGCTGACGACACCGCCATTGGGTGGACCGAGATCCTTGCAAATGACATGAGCAACCTCCATCTGAATACTACATAATTAAGGTCACCATCCATCATGTTGCTTACTGGTGGCAGCATTGAAATGAGACCGCCATAGTGAAGCTGGGTCTCGTTTGTTTTGTGTGTCTCGTGACATAGGCCATCAAGGAGACGTAGAAGACACAGTTCGTTATTTACAGTGGCGAGTCTTAGTTGCGAGAACGCAGAGCGTGGTCGGATATGACCGGCATATTTCAAGCGTTCACACATACAAGAAACTCAAAAAAATCTAATTTGTGAGCGCTGAAGTATTGCGTGTAATAAGATTACCTGTCCATATCATGCTCAGCTATAGGGTCAATCAATGAATACAGACATAGAAGATCCCAATTCATACTGTGGTAGATGTGGTCATAAGTAATAATTCGTACAACGTCTCGCAAAGGTATAATAGATAAGCAGCTACACAAGTTCTAAAAGACTCCCTTGTGAAGCCTTTCTAACGTTAAAATCCCATACCACAGATCAGTATTAACAAATCAAATGAGATAACCTATTTTATTACCTATCAATTCTTGTTGATTGAAAATGTCCTCTAACCATTTTGAACCCCATGCTTGATAGTCAGTTACGTTTTTTACCAACGAGCTAACCCAGCATTTCCCCTACGTGTTGCTGCTGTTGACATTGGGCAGGAACTCTACCGAACGTACATACGTCTATATCTGGAGCAAGTTGGAATTTAAGAATTGTCTGTACTAATTGTTTCCTTTAATGGTAGTTATGTTAGAGGTGTTGTGAAGGTCAGTATCCAGTACTGCTCCGGAAAATATTACATCAAACAATCCACAGCCAAATGTAACACAATCCTGTTTTCTTCGCGCTCTCGAGAAAATGTAATACCAGGTTAGGCGATGATCGAATAGGGGAGTGTGACAGGTAGTCAGACGTTACTTGCATCCTAGACGTACAGCTCTTGTAAGGCACCTATACTAAGCCCAATCTTTGATAACAACGTGGATGGTGGTGTATCTCTCTAGCCATTACACAGAAGCGAATGTTATTGCGGTCTTTGAGCGCCGCATATGATATTTGGTTCATGGTTGAAAGATTCTATACTATATCATATCCTAGAAATACAAGTTGCTTCTTATCACTTTAGTTCATCCTCCTACTCTCGAGCGCTACAACTAGCAACAGCTAGCACGTTGCTTATGGAACAAATGTCTCAGGGAAACGTATTCTGTTATTTATATGTTTTGTGAATACATTGTACCTTAAACAAACAGTCTTCGTGCTATTTACCATTTGGACTAAAGTACGTGGGAAATATTATTATTGAATTGATAAGAATGGCTTCAACTACCATTGGCTTCAATATCAGTGAGAATCTCAGGGGCTTAGAGCAGGAAAGCTTGTTTCATTCTTCTGTTGTAAATTCATATATCAGTTTGTTTGTATTTCAAATTTCAAAAGAGGATATGGCTCCTGTGAAAAAGGATGAATTGCATCCATATAACGCCCAAGATAGATATCAATCCTTTCAGTCTTGCTGGTGAGAGAAATGTCAAGGCTGTAGGCTTAAAGCTACTGATACAACCCATAGTGGTTCAGAGAATTTCGTGTTTTGTGGTATATTATATCATATGTGCAGGTGTCACGCAGACCGGGCCCTCGGTATTGGAATAACTGCCCGTATACCAGGGTCAGATCGGCGGCATCATGTAATGAATCTGAGAGGCGGTGTTTCATTCATGATTATCGTAATTGTTATTATCGTATTTGCTTAAGCCTTCAAGTCTCACGGAGAAGTAAGACAGTAGCGATACGGCCTTGAATTATCCGGCCAACAGGAGCGAAGCTATTCGTGTATATAAACCTAGGTTCGCCGCCTGGGCTCGAGGGAGAAACGCAGACCTGTATTACCTCCTTGACACTCAAGAAGATTAATGCAATACTCAAAACCCTTCTCAGCCTTAGTACACTAGCCCTTGAGACCGTAACAAGTTTTGTGTTGGTAGTACCATTTTTCAATTATTTTTTCCTTTTCTTTATTTAGATTTTCTTATCCCTGCTCTCCTGACCCTACTTGGGCTTTAAGGAATCTTTGAATCTCGTATTTATTAGTGAGTCCTGACTCCGTATTTCACAATCAGTGTGAATTTCTTATAAAGCCTTACTCAGTTTATGGAAGCGTTGTCACGGTAAACACATAATGGCTAGGTCAAGCGCCTGATTCGACTATGTTCTATGGTCAGCAATGCACTAGTATAAGGTACTCATTGACAATACCCTACATCCGCTTGATGCTACATTGAGACCCTAACACTACTTTGTCAGTCAATCAATATTATAACAGCTGCTTTCATATACTTGTACACATGATCCTCGCCACGAGAAGTGCTGTCCTGAGAGGAACACGTCAGAAGCACCAATAGATAGATTTACATGAAGTCTTCTATTTTCTAGCAATAGGAACACTGAAGGCTTACGCTTGATTTTCAATGATGGGTATATATGCTGCCGCCGTTATATATAATATGAACTGGGTAGATGAATTATTAAGTGTCACAACTCTTCATGCTGGTGGTTCTAGTATTAACTGTTATTCTCCCACAAGGACAGACACTCTTAATCTATATGATAGGATCTACTTACCTAGTCTTATGTGCTCGGGTTATGGGCTTATGCCCGTAACCCTCGGCCTCCGGGAGGTTTCTCTATGACGTTCCATGAAGAGACGAAACAACGGATACGTACTAAAAACGATTATGAATCGTAACTATACTAACATGGGAGATGATGGAGGTGTAGCTGGTGATGATGGTTCCAGTTCCTTGTTGACTAGGTTGTTCAAGTTTGAAGGCGACGGTAATGCTTTAGGCAATCGGAAGTGCCCATACACTTTGCGTGTTATGTCATGAGTGATTGTTGATAGAAAGGGGGAGATAGGAGTCTTATGAAAAGACATATTGATGGGGATACGTAACTCAGTTTTGAAGAACATAGATTAAACACGAACATGGAACGATCAACTGTGATTTCTCAACGCTACGCCTGTTTTTCTGTGTCACTTTCGGGTCTCTTTACGTGACGATGACTTCTCTCGTCCACGTAATAATCTTCATCTTTGCCATCAGCCAAGATATTTCCTTTCCATACAGCTTGAACGTGCTTGATAACTATGATTGCCCATCCAAAAACTAGTAGTATAGTCATAGCACTACCAACACCCAGCACACCGGGACTATTCAACGTTTTACCGACCGAGATAACAGCGATCGTGAAACCGACATTCGGGAAAATAAAAGCATACCAGTTGAGATGGAAACTTATTTCCCTCCAGACAGCCAGATTTGCCACGGCCGCAATGCAGAAGAACCAAAGGCTGAGAAACCATATAAATATGCATGCTGTCGTGGCGAGAATACGGAGAACCTGAATGGTGATATCGTCGGGGCCGAAGTTATGATAGTGGGCTGGAAAATTGTCCGCCATGCCAAGAATAGCAAGACCGGTGAAGGCAGGCGGACCAACAGCAATGAACATTCCCGGTCGAGAATTGGGCCTGGGAAACCCATACTGTATCAGTCGAGAAACATAGGAGGCATAGAACACTACATCACTCAGAGTCAGTCATCAACATTGAAGGGGTCTTGGAAGCTTCCGGACATTCCCTTGTCTTGAAAAGGAGATCGAACGCTCAAACAAGAAGAATATGATCCTAAAAATCACGCACAAATTGAAACTAGGAACCCGAACCCTTGCGCACCGAGTCCGGCGACGAGGATAGGAATGGCTTGACCTGGAGGTTGCAGTCCAGCTCCCGTTGCAGCAATTGTCCCTGAAAGCACTAGAACATTCGGAGTCAGTCATGTCAATTTTCAAGCGTGAAGAGTGTTTAAGAAGCTCCAGGATACTATCTCAACCTCGAAAGCAATGCGTGTCCTTTAGTATTCACTGAAAGGAGAAGAAAATGGATGAAAGAAAATCCGTACTATATGGGAAAACAGGCAAGTCCCAAGCTGGTGTCATGTCCGCTAACTTCAACTTAGGTGAGGTAAACAACAATGCGTACTGGCCTACGGCGATGAGGAAAGTCACAGCAAAGTAGATCCAGAACAGAATCCGGTAGACCACGACGAGCCACTCGCCGCAAGACGGGATACCGTACCTCGCGATTCCGCTGATGATCGAGGCCAGGCTGAGAGTGGACGTGCCCAAGAAGAGTCCCTCAGTGGGATGGACGATGGATTTCTTGAGCGTGCCGGGGAACTTGATGAAGCGGTATGTGATGGCCGAGGTTGTGAGTGTGAATATGACGAGGTCGAGGATGTAGACGACTTTCCCAATAGTCTGAAGCCCGCGGAATGTGAAGCCCTGCGTCTGTTCTGCCAGCAGTAGAGCGAGGCCCCCTGTCGCCATAGGCAGTGTGAAATTTGCCCATGTGAAGTGCTTCAGTCGCCCCAAACAAGAAAATCGCGCCTTCTTCTCCTTCGCCCCCGAGGCCATACTGCCCGACTGCATCAGCTCCGTGGCTCCCTTCCTCAGTCGCGGTTGGGTCGATGCAGAGAAGTAGAAAGAGAAATGAAGAGAACACCTAATAACAGATAGCAGCAATATTAATTTCACGAGAGACCAGCGTGCTTTCTCTTAGCAAATAATCGGATGAGGGAGATGTCCTTTCTAATTTGTCTGTATTCAGAATTTGCGCATCACACCTACCTGGTGTGCCTTGACGATGGGTACATCCCTACTGTGTAGAAATCTCCCTTTCTTGTGCAGTTGCCCACAAATGTATGCAGGGGGGTAGATATGTTACCCGATGACGCCGGCATGATGCCCCTGGCTTACACATAAGACACCTGGCATTGGCCCGATTTGGAGAGATCACAGCTGGCATCATATAAGATAACAAACCCGGTTAAACAACATATATCTACTTAATTTATTTAATAAGAAAGTTGAAGAGAAACTCATGTATATATATACTGCAGAAGCTATGTACACTCGGATATGAGACATGGCATAAAAGCAGCAAGGTCTGACAGATGAGGGCGAAGCGACGGGCTTATTTATTCATCAACGGACCATTGCCTAGCTACTTGGGGAACTCGACGCGCAACCATCAACGATCATCATAATTATCTTCTCTCATTTTCTTTTTCTTTGTCGCGATGGCCCTTAGAATGCGGGCTTGGCGTTCTTGAGCAGCATCTCGAAGTAGGCCTGGTTCCACTCACCGGCCTCGGGCGAGGGCTTGAAGGCGTCGGGCTTGCCGCAGAACGAGTCGTAGCGGGTGGCGCCGGTGTCGCTGGTGCCGTCGGACTCACCGCCGGGCTTGCCCCAGACGAAGGCGTCGGCAAGTTCGTAGCCGGTGTCCGCGGTCGGGCGCACGCCGAAGCCGGCGCCGTCGACATTGCACCAGTTGCCCCACTCCTCTCGCAGGCCCGTCACGGCATTGCGGCCCGTGTCGACGATGGCGTGGTTGGGGAAGCCCGCCGTCTTGAGCGCCGCCCCGAACTTCTCCAGGTACAGCTTCTCGTTCTGGCACGCGTTGTACTTGGCGTCCGACGCCGTCGAGAACTCGCCGGGGCTCTGGTCCCACGCGTTCCAGCCCGCGATGTTGGTGGCAAAACCACGCACCTGTTTGGGGCTGCCGGCGTTCTTGTACACCTTGGCTAGCTCCTCCGCGCCGGGCTTCAGGTTGGCGTCCCATCCGAGCCAGCCACCGTGGCCCGCGTCGATGTACATGACGACGTTGGGAAGGTTGAGCTGCTTGAGAGCGTAAGCGACACCCTCCTCATAGGCGCTCTTGCTGTCCTTGCAGGTCTGCAGGTCGGCGTTGGTGACGAGGTTGGGGAGCGAGTCGGGCTCAATGATGAGAGCGAAGGCGTAGTTGGGGTTTGCCTTCAGCTTCGCGACAATGGCTAAATACTCCGTCAGCTGCGATGCTTCATTGGGGATACCTTAGGGATATTATCTGCTTACGATCAATGTACTCAGTCTTGTATCTGCCGATCTCGCTGTAAGCGAGTTCACCGTTGGAGGCCTTGGCGGCGCAGTCACGACCGGGCAAGTCGTAGATGACGAGACCCAAGATGTTCTCGCAAGGAAGATCCGCAATGGCTTCGTCAAACTTGGCGATGTTCGCGATGGTGTCGCTGCGTCCTGCGTTAGCTCTCAGACCATACTGCGGAATCGAGAACAGAAATATCTTACAGCCATAGGAAGCTACCGACGTCGGCAACCTTGGCAGCGGAGGTCTTCAGCGAGGAGTCAGTGATAGCCTCAACAGCCGCCTCGACTTCCTTGCGGTAGAAGCTGTTGGGGTGCAGCTTGTATTTCGTCCAGACATTGGTGGATGCGTCAAGTGTGACGGCCGACGAGCAGGCCGCCGCAGCCTTGCGAGGAGCCTTCTCTGATGGGGCAGCGATGGCACCCGCCGCCAAGAGAACTGCTGCAATGTCCGCCTTCATTTTTACTGTGACCCTGGTGATGCTATATCGAGTAGGAGCGAGCGTGATGAGAAGAAGATTCAGGACATAACCGAGGTGGTGTCCCGTTACTTCTTATACCGTGGCATGAAGGGGCAACATCACAGTCTCATTACCTGTGCAATAAGGAACCAGGCCCGTAAACCGTGATCACGATACTTACTCGGCAGTTAGCCTCCGAACAGACGCTGCAATAGCTAATCCCGCCACGGAGAATGCGAGGCGGCAATTTGCCAAGCATTCCATGTTCATGGCCTGTCTAGACCCCACGGTATATGGATTGCCATTTGAGGATGGAAGTTCCTATTGGCATGACCACCAGTTCGGGCCTACACAGCACATATGGGGAGATGATCGTCAAAGCACATTAATCAACCCAATTTATATTCACTATGCAATGTAACTGGACCCTATTGCTTGGCTCTGCCAAAGCCTTCTTGCCGCTGTATACATATTCCAGTGTGGCGAAGCCTCAACATTGAGCCCTTGTGTGCTCTTGTTCAGTTTGAATCAGTACGGTGTGAGAAACTTGGCTGGAATGATGCCGAGCTGATGGTCGAAAGGTAATTGCCAGAGCTTACCTGGAGTAGCAACGAACAGTTGGAGGGAAATTGTACCATACCAAGAGTTTCCAAGCAGAAAACAGAGTATAACGCCAAGATTTCCCCAGTTTATGTCCAATGTCGTTCAGTAGAGTGGCTCCGACCCAGGAACATACCCCGGAGCGAGCCAAGAATCATAACACCCTTGAATAATTGCACGAATAGCTGGGAAGATATGGGGTAACGAGTGACATTGCTTGCCTAAATTCCTCGTTATTTGAAACAGCTGAGAGTAGGTAAGGTGACTCCAGTCAGAGCTCGACATCTAAGTGTTCCCGTTTAGCCGCACGCGCGCATCGCATCCAGAGATGATCAACAGCCGGCTAAAGCCTCCAACTCGGAGCAAGATGGCCTTGAATACAACTTGGATGTACAAGGCTGTTTGTAGAAATGAGCGGCATACGGTTGCTGTGGTTGAGCTCCTCATGCACAGCCCTGTTGTTAATTCGGAACGGCGAGCCGAACGACTGCCGTGCTGAGTACCTAAATAACACAGAGTGGCTGGATAGGAAAAAAAGACGGCTGTCCCGGAGCGTGGCAAGATTTTTAATAAGCCATACTGTCACGATACATCCGTAACTATTTGTTGTAGAATACTCCATGAATGGTGGGAAGGGGGAGCAGAGGCGAGTGCAGGATGGGGATATGGGTCTGGTCAGAATTCACTCAAGATACCTTGGCATTCACCATATCTACGATAAATTCGTTGTTGCCAAGACTCGTTCCCTGACAATACTGTGAGAGCCTGCAATGATACAGTCATGATATATCGTTTGTCTTGCAGTTGAATAAGGCAATGAACTTAACACGACATTGGTTTTTGTAGTGTTGATTGGTTCTTGATACACGATCTGTAATTTATTTTACTGTCCTTTCGTGATACTAAAGACCTTGTAAACACCTGGGCTGGTATTTCGCTTCGTTGGGCACTTCTGGCTCATTTTCTGGGGAAAAAAAACATATCCTCTAAGTGCATCGAGCAAAGAGCGGCTTCTGGACCAATATGTGGCTGAAGCTCTGTCTCTGTAGATTTTTTGCCAACCTACATGAAGGGGGGGAGTTTGAAGGGGTACCCGCCATTTTTGACTCTGAAAACAGAGAGCAAGAAGCTGTACACAACAGCAAGTATGATACCCCATCCAATGACCATGATTTGCTGTATATGTGAATCTTTAGTCCTGGGGGCTTTCAAGGCAAGGGATATGGTGGCGAAGGACAGAAGACCATCTACCGAGAATTAGTAAAGACTTCACCTATGGGGATTCAGTAGGAAGCTTACATATAAAGGCGATGATCTGCGTTTCAAGTCCATATTGGCTCTGGAATCCACCAGCGAAGTAGCTAATACCACCGCGACCGTCTCCCGCCACATATGGTACTTTGCGGATCTGGTTGAACATATGACCACTGGTGAAGAGGAGGATACCAACTAAGCTCAGGCCGGCCCATACGTTACGGTTCTGGAGGATGGGCAAAAGATACGGCCATAGCTTGAAGATGACACCTAGGACACCAAGGAAAGAGACAGTTGATACAACCCAGCGGACATAGTTGACAGGCCGGTATATGAGAGGATGGGGTCGGTCGGGGAGATGGCGAGCCAGCCAGTCACGAACCACCTCAGCATTCGGTACGCTAGGGATGTGTTAGCATCGAGGACGATGTGCACGACCGTTCATAAACTGCGTACCCGTTTGCGAAGTCATATCGAATAGGGTCTGGACTGGGGACCGCATGAGGGCCGGTGGTGGGCTGGAAGAGCAGGAGGACCGGCGCCGTTTGCAAGCCAAGCTATGGGTGGTTTCGTTTAGTTAGCCAAATGTATGCATGTTAAGCTGCTCCTGAGGCACACTTACCGACATGAAGGTGTCCCTTCCATCGGTAAAATCGAGGGTACTAAGAATCAAGCGCGAGTCACCGCTCTTGTCACCCTTGACCCAGCTCTTGCCGAGCACATCCCACTCGGGCTGGAACATGCCGCATAGTTGGCAGCCATATTTAGCGTCCAGGGCCGTCAGAAGAACGGCAACTGAATAATCGCGGGGTGCAGATGTAAGCTTCTTATAGCTGGCATCGGCAAGCTTGATGGGCGAGGAGGACACCGCCTGGGTGTGGAATGTCTGGAAGCGGTCGGCCGAAGACGACGACGACGACTTGGCAGCGAAGGACCCGAGAGGAAGGGCGACGAGGGAGACGAGAGCCGGCAACCAGCGCATGTTGTCGTCAGGAAAGAGAAGAGAAGGCCGGATTGGCAGTGCTATGCTATTAGAAGTACAAGAAGGCCAGCTGCCTCGACACGCACATCGAATGGATCGGGGACGGGCTGAGACAGGTGCAGAGATGCAATCGGTGTCGCATTAACTCAGCTTCACGATTTCCCACGATAGCTTGGGAGAGAGAGGTACCTTGGCTTGGCGGTTATTGGGTGGTTGCAGGCACAAAGGTGTCCTCAATTGAGAGCTGTGTGGCTTAGCAGTGCATTTAGTTCATTTAGCTACGTCAGCTTCGCCAAGCCTTTGAGCTTGAGCCACTGTCAAGCCGTGCATTGCGCTAAGTCGAAACTGGCACTTTGTTGATCTTTCTATTATGTGCCCCCACAAAACACGCTCTTGCACACCGTCATTCACCCATCCCTCTGCCTTCTCCGAGCTAGACTATAAGTCGACAACTATTACTCCGGGAACTACCTAAACGATAAACTTGAATTCCTTCGCCTGGGCTTGTCAAATACTACCACAAACCATAATCACATAATCATATCCATCATTATCTACACAGGTGTAAAACGCGTTCTGTCCGGCCCAATGGGTAGGATTGCAAAGGCCGCCACCGCCCGTGAGCAACGGGGCAATATGGACGGCGAGAAGGTATGTCTGCAACATGAATATTGGCTTGAACACATGTCTCGACTTTGACTGACTTGGCTTGACCTCATCCAGCGTGCTCAGCAAAACCAAGCCCTCCATGATCTCGAACTGGAGCACCAGAAGAATGGGTACGACACCGAAATTCTGGTGAAAGATGAAGACGTCCGCCGGCTACGTGTACGAATCCTGCTGCTCCGAGATGAGAACACCACACTGCGAGACCAGGTCGACCTCAATACCAGCGCAAACGCGAAACTTATCTCACGTTGCGATAACCTCAATACTCAGATTGAAGCCAAAGCGGCCGCGGTCCGCTCCCAGGAGGAGGAGCTGCGTAAGCAGGAACAGGAATATTCAAACCTCAAGGTGGGTGGTGTCTTGGTGACTCATTTTTAGGCAAAACTGTTACTAAACTTTTTCAGGCTGAGCTCCAATCGATGCACAACGTTAATGAAGGCTCTGCCAATATACTCGCGGAGAAGCTCACCCTAACCCGTGAACTAGCTAATCTAAAGCCCGAAATCGAACACTTGCGGTCTCAAGTTGACCAGCAGCAATTGGTCCTCGCCGAAAAACTTACTCTCGAACGTCAAGTCAATACTCTTGAAATTGAGCTAGCGAATGAGAAGAAGGCGACGCGTCGGGTCATGCAGAGTCGCGAAAGCAATGATCGGGTCGAAGATGAGCTTCGCAAGAAGCTACGCGAAACAGAGAAGAAGTTAACTGCTGAGACCGCCGAACGCGAAAGATTACAAGACCAGCTTGAACAGCAGATGCGAACACATGCAATTGCGCTGCAAGATCAAGATAATACTCGAGAAGTGGAAGCAGATCTCCGAAAGAAATTACAGGATGTCCAGCGGCAATTAAGGGAAGAGAAGGATGAGAAGGAAAAGTTGGATGAGGAATTGCAGAATGCAAAACGTGCTCCAAAGAAGTCGCAACAAAACTCTGCCGAGATTGAACTACGCACCCAGCTTGAAGATTCGGAAAAGAAGTTAGCCGTGGTTCAGGAAAAGAACGATAAACGTTGCCAAGAACTTGAAACGGCCATGACCGAATTGGAAGGGCGAAATGAGCATCTTGAAAAGAAGCTTGATAAGGCTAGAATAAAATATCGAGGTCTTCAAGAAGAACTAAAGAATGCTCAAACCGAGCTTCGGAAGGCTCAGCAACAACACGCTCAAGTAGCTACTCATGAAGACACTACGAAACTAGGCGCAAAAACACAAGCTTTCCGTAAGAGAAAGGCTCAAGAAACGAGCATGGGCGATTTTACCCACATCGAGATTCAGACACCAAGTGCAGAAAACGCGATGAAGGCACGGCGAGCTATGAAGAAGGCTGCTTTTGAACCGACGCTTGTGGGAGAGAAGTCCGCATTCTCTATAACTCCGTTATTGAACCGTTCCAAGAATTCGAGCATGAGCGAAGAGACATCGAATGTGTATGAAGGAGTCTTGGAAGATTCTATTCTTGGCCCACAACCAGGCTCAGAACTACCTGAGCCTGAGACGACTCCCGTGGACGAACCGTCGACTATAAGCAATTCCAACGACACCGAACCTGCTACTGTAGCACCTCCGGAGACCAAGAAATCCGAGGTTGTACCCAAGACTCGCGGTCGACCCAAGAAAGTCCTTGGCGATGCACCTTCAGCCAAGAAAAATGTTTTGGTTCATAAAGCTCCAAAGAAAATTCTTAAAACTAAGAGCAGTCTTGAGAGGGTTCCTGAGGCTGCCGAGCTCGGACAGCAGGAAAATCACGCCGAACCAGCCGAGACCGAACCTGCGGAGAAGACGGCGACTGTTAAGTTCAATCTCGTCCCTTCTCACGATGAGAGTAACAGCTCAAGTCTGAATGGGGAGGTGCCTAAGAAGAAGAAACGTAAAGTACTTGGGTCGACCAAGACACTTTTCGACGAAGATGATGGAGAGGCAGCGGCTGCCAAGAAGCCGGCCAAGATACAGCTCGGCGCGAAGAAAACCAAGGCGCCGTTGGGCGTCCAGATGAACGCTTTCGCAGGCGTAACTTCGTTCTCCCCTCTGAAGCGAAACCGTCGGGGTGTGGGTGCTAGCTTCCTTGCGTAAGCTCGAATTTATCATGATCACGAGAAGGGAGTATAAATGCGGAACACTGCGAGGTTTACTCTTGATATTGCATTGGTATGGCGTTAGGGCCTGATATGAGCATGGACCGGTTCGTTTTCCAGCATAATTGGGTCACGGTTGTAGGATTCTGGTGTGGGTTCTTTTGCATTTTACTACAAAATCATGGGTATTGATACATCTTCGGTGTTGCATATGAATGAAGTTATTACTCTCACAGCTATGCTATTAACTGCTTGATCCGTTTGTCTTGAAATATTTCGTCCCATTCGTTCAATGTTGTCCTCAAATAACCCCCTTCCGACCTTGACCATATTCCTTCCTCCGCGAGGCACCAGTCCCTCGCTCAAATAGTTTTGGGTTTCGCTCGTGCGCCTGACTCGATCGCGACGAGCCGGTCCTCCCTCCAGCTCCAGACAACAGCAAGCATACCTCCAGGACCTAAAGCAACGGTCAAACCAAGGATGTAAACAGCCCACTTGATGAGCGCCCCGGCGTTGGCGCCGCCCAACAGCAGGCGGTAGACGTCGGAGACGGAGATCCAGGCCCAAAGCAGCGTGGGGAGGAAGCAGCCCCACCAATCGACTTGGAAGATGTAGTGCAGCCCAGCGGTTGTGGACTGCGTCCAGAGGCTCCTGTCGGGCAGAAAGACGTACGCGAAGCTTAGCTGCGGGTTTGTCGAAGTCGCGCAGACGTAGAGCGTTATGAAGTGGTTCACGGCGCACACCAGCCCCGCGGCCAGATATATGCGCTTTAAGTGCTTGACGTCTGGGGTCTTTTCGTTTCGCGAGGCTGTAGCTGGAAGCACGAGGGAGGCGGTGAAGAGTAGGATGTTCACGAACCCCGGCGATGGCTGCCAGAGAAACACGAGGAATTGCGTCGTTGCGACGCTGAAGCCGGGGAAGTACATTGCTAGGGTCGGGAGCAGGTACCCGATGCTTATGCTCAGGAGCAGACCCCGCGCGTACGGGAGCGACACCGAACGCCCACTTATGTAGTACGCGTCCGCTTTGGAGATTAGTAGAAAGGAGATGTAGTACAGCGGAATGATAGCTGCGCCGGCTATCGTCTGGTAGAAGAGGACGAAAAGTCCGGTACTGGAGAGACAGTCAGCACACAATCCACTTGGTATTTCACTTTACGCTTCTTATGTATATCTAAATATCCGTAGCATACAAAGAAGACTTCCTCTTGCTGAATATAAGTAATCGAATTGTATATAGACAGCCACTCACAAGCTCACGAGTTTCCACGAGTGTCTTGCACGGCACGCCTCGACGTTCCAGACGGCGATGACGGCGAAGAACTGCACGAGGAAGTGCAGCTGATGCAGCCGGACTCCCTCGTCCCACGCGAGCGGGCCGGCGACGAACGCGGCGACCAAGAATAAAAGCCCGTTGTCGATCGCTTCGATGCCCGTGTAGCGCGTCCGCATCGGCATGCCGTCGGGATACACCCTCGCCTCGACATTTTCGACAAAGTTCACAGGGATGCCCTTGATCCCCGTCTCGATGCGCATCAGCCATGCGGCGGCCGCCGCGGACACGGCTAATATGGTTACGAAGAGCGCATTATAGGGCCGTGTGGTGTTAGGCACGGCGACTACCGTGGTCTTCTTCGTCCTAGCCATTTTTATTTGAACTGCTAGGGCTTTATAGGGCGGGTACGCATGCCCTGTCAAGAATTTAAATACCTGGAGTTAACGCAAGCCAAGATTTGTTACAACCACAAGTGGTCTCGTGGTTTAGTTGAAATCACTCAATATCTAGGAAGCGCGGATAGAAAGCGACAAGTTTCAATTTAAGAGCGATGACGAAAGATCAAACTAGAGATTGTACAGGGTACATATCTCGGCATACTCAGCCTCATCAAACGTGAGAATTTGAAATTACTAAGACCAATAGCAGCGATCCTACAACATTCCACGACTCCGGCTCATTCGGGTCCGGAGTCAATCCACAACCCGAGAGAAGATCGGGGTACTAATCAGTTTCTTACTTTCAGCTTTGATCTATCACATTCGCGCGTGTAACATGGAAGTGTGCCTTTCCAATTTAGCAAATCCTACAACGATTAAGTGGCTGCACTTTCGAGACATCTTCCAGTATCAAGTATTTACGTACGTAGTTCAGGAGTAGTTATCGGGAGTGGGCTGGAGGTGTGTGCTGAATACGACCTCATTTGTAGAATATATCCGATAATTTAATTTCAATAATCTAAATCATGCAATTATACATGTTTTTGTTATCGAGGTAACCTCGAACCTTGCAATCTCGATTTTCAAGTTCTTCCGCGTTGAGATACGAACAGACCAATTGTCGCCTAGTCATGATTATTGTGCTATGCGGGCGTTGGTGAATGTGGTAGCGCCTCGCTATGGAAGGCTCGTGAAGACTGCTGCGAATGCGACCTTTCAAACACCCTTCTCTCAAGGGACCGTGGTCCCTGGCCATCACGCATCGGTCGTGTGCAATTGCGCACGCTGGTCCTCATCCAAGTCGAGATGGAAGCAGCGCCAGGGAAAAGATTTCTTTGCTCGAGAGGCGAAAGTCCAGGGTCTGAAGAGTCGTGCCGCGTTTAAGCTGCTTGAAGTAGGTTGACTGATGAACACAGACTACGTGCATTGACTTACAAACGATCTTGGATAGATGGATGCTAAATATAAGCTATTCAAAAGGAACCAGACGGTGATCGATCTCGTAAGTCACGGGTCCCTTGTTTATTACCAACGCTGAAGAATCAAAGGGCTACGCACCTGGAAGCTGGTCTCAGGTAAGAGTACATTGGCGCGCCCAGCGGCGTGTACATTATTGAACACCTACAGGTCGCCGTTGAACGGACAAAACCACACGGGCGCATTATTGGAATCGATCTCATTCCAGCGCAACCACCCAAAGGAGTGTCTACAATTCAAGGAAACTTCCTGTCGCCTGTTGTGCAAAACATAGTAAAAGAATACTTGGTTGAATTTGCGCAGCGGAGAAGTACACCAGACCGAGATACGGAGGCCTCCGATGATGAAGAAGGTGTCGTCATTGAGAAGCCCAGCTATATTGATGTTGAAAGGGCAGAGTCTATCGAATCCGATCATGAGACGAGCTCCGATGATGGAAAACTCGTCGATGTATGTCCACCTTCTAAACAATTCGAATCGCTTACCTGGACTAACAAGCTCGTAGGTGATACTTAGCGACATGTCAGCTCCCTGGTTTCAAACATCCGGCTTTTCCAGCAACACTTTGAGTAACCCTTATAACAGGATGATGAACACAAGCGGGATGCCTTTTCGGGACCACGCGGGTAGTATGGTCAGTTCTTCGCACCCTTGATGAAATGTTGAAAAGCGTAGAGATCGACTTGCTGATATCTCAATATAGGATCTCTGTCTAGCTGCATTACAATTTGCAAGTGACACACTTCGAGTAGGGGGCCATTTCGTTTGCAAGTTTTACCAAGGATCGGAAGACAGGGACTTAGAAATGAAATTAAAAAAGATGTTCGGGAAAGTCCATCGTGAGAAGCCAGATTCATCGCGAAATGTAGGCTCATTACTTCATATCTATTGCCGCAAATGCTAAACAACTACACAGGAATCAAGAGAATCTTACTTTGTAGCATTACGCCGTAAAGGTGATGTAACATTGTAGGATGTCTCTGAATAATAATAGAGGCACTACTTTCAAAATACTCAGGTTTCTCAGTTCGACATAGCCCCAGTTCCAGTGAGAATATCAACGGAAGACTTCAAATGTTGCCTTTGATTGCCTGCCGGCGTCTCGCGTCATGGTTGTCCGCATGATTGCCTAGCAACACGATCCGGGAATTGAGCCGACGTCGTTACCATATATAACAGAGCTGGGCGGGTTACAGGGACTTTCAGCGCCGTATTGCTTGTTGGCAGCGAAGAAGGTGCCTGCAAAGACATAAGCAGCTGCACTGTTGCGAGAGAGACAAGGGCACTATCAACCGTTGGTGCATTCGCAGACGGCATAATCGACGCAGCAGCCTGGATCTTCGAAGGGGAAGCAACTCGTGGTGTTGGGAAAGGGCGCTCTCACGACGAAATTCGAGCTGGCCGCAACTCCGGATTCGACCAGGAAAGAGATTCCCAAAATGCCAGCAACAAGCTTGCCAATTTTCTTCATTTTGTTTGAGACCTTGACCCGCGGGGAAATCGTGGTGCTCAAGATGATAGTTGGGATTTTAGGGTCCTGGCACTTGCTTATGTAGCTAATTCAGAGAGCTTAAGACTTGAAGACGTAAAAGACGGAGACTCCCGTCTTCATGTGAGGAGGGGCTAGAAGAGAGAGATGAGGTAGCACCTGCCTTGAAGCCGCACGATGTTCTGTTCCACATGTACCTACCTTTCTAAGGGTGGAAGCGGGCAGTTACTTCCCCCGTGTGATTATATGTAGTTGCTTGGCCTGAGCTCAACGCACCAACAAGCAGAATGTAATGTTCTCATCTTCTCACGTCTCGTTTTCCATCCGCTGAGACAAGTACCTACTGTTCTTCTCCAAAAAAACAGTCAACAACCCAATCAACTAACTTGCTTCTCTCGTCCAAGCGTTGCTTTCCCCATGTTCTTGGTCTATTCGCTCAGCCGATTTCTTCATTCGACCGTTGTGTTATCATCCTTTTAGCTACGAACCATGTCTCTCAACAAAGACCCTTGGACATATGCCCGGTCGCCGGCTGAACAACAGCCCGATGACCTGCATGATGTGTGTCTCAACGACGAAACACACGACTCCCGGTCGATGCTGTCTCCAGGAAGTCGACCCGAGTGCCTTAAGAATATTCTCCATGAATGTCTATTTGTTGCCTTGATCGCTCTCGCTGCAGCCACTCCCGTCTTTCTTCAACGATCTATTGTCGTCGTAACATCTTCCATAGCAGAGTCACTCAGGATGTCACCGGCTGAGTTGGCCTGGTCCACAGCCAGTTCTGGGTATGTAGTAACTGACAGCTGACTCATGGAGCCCTATTCACAACTCATACTCTGTAGACTTACTACCGGTGCTTTTTTACTACCATTTGGTCATATCGCCGACACATGCGCGGTGCTTCCTCGCAAGGCACTGCTTGTTATCAGTCTAACAGCTTTCGCCTTAATTGCTGCGTGTACCTCATTTTCACAGACTGGTATCGTCCTTGACGTGCTTTCCGGTCTGACAGGAGTTGCTTGTGCAGCGAATATCCCTATTGCCTTGGGCATTCTGAGTCTAGTATACCCTGAGAATTCTCGTCGAAGGAACATAGTCTTTTCATCCTTCTTCATGGGAACACCTGCTGCCACCATGATTGGAGGTTTGGGATCTGGAGCGCTTGCTCTCAAGATTAACTGGAAGGCCCCCTTTATTGCTTTGGGTGGCCTCTTTGCGATTATTGCGGTCCTCGCTTGGGTATTTGTTCCTAATGTGCCCAAACCCGAAATCGCTCTACAAAAATCGGAGCTCCATGTAACCACAGATCGCAATACACAACAAATCGTCATACTTGGCGGCCCAAAGGGAATCACAACTATTTTACAATTTGATTGGGCTGGGCTGGCTTTGCTGATCACAGGCGTCCTCCTCTTCACCGTGTCCCTCACTATTGGACCCGAGGGCCCTGAGCCATGGAAAACGCCCACCGTCATTCTGCTTCTAACATTAGGATTATTGTTTCTTGGGTGTTTCATTGTTTGGCAGAATGTTTCCAAGAGACCTATGATACCGCCTACAATATGGAACAATTGGAGTGTGACATTGGTATGTTCCTTTTCATATTCCATTTTTCGGCCGTTACTGACTCTCTGTAGATCGTCATATGCACCTTGGGAGCGTCAATGGCGTTCTACTCACAATTGTTCTGGGTGTCGATGTTCATGCAACAACTTGAAAACCTCAATTCCTTCGAAGTTGCTGTTCGACTGTTGCCGCAAGCCCTCGTTGGACTATTGATAAGTCCCCTTGTTGGCCTATTCATGCATACAATCCCAGGCACGGGCTTGTTGGCATTCGCGGCTTCCGCCCTTTTTCTCAGCAACATATTCCTTGTTTTTCTTCGTCACGATAGCCACTACCTGCTCTGGATATTTCCGTCACTGATGCTAAGCACTGTCGGCATGGACTGGGTCATGAATGTTGGATCTGTAAGATTGAAAGAACCCTTACCTCATATCAAGAGAGCTGACCACTGTTTAGCTACATGTACTGTCTTCGCTACCTCCAGAACACCATTCAATTGGAGCCTCGCTTCTTCAAACCACAAGCCGACTTGGTGTTCCACTTGGTCTCGCAGTCACTACTTCAATCTGGTCTTCTTTTAACGGAAAAGCAGACTGGTCTCAGCCTGAGCTTGCTTACACACACACATTCATTGCAACCACGGCATTCGCGGGTCTTTCCCTTTTACTCGTTCCGTTCATCCGTATTGGAAAACAAGGCAATCTCAGACGACCATGTCCAGATCCCGAGATAGACGCCGCAAATCATGTGAAGCGAAGATCACTTCTACTAAGCACCTCGTCTCTACCAGCTACTGAGAGTGACAAAAGTTCCACCAAGGACGCAGAGCACCGGCCCAGTAAAAGATGGTCTCCCGTCGGGAGTGTGGTCCCTTCGACTACGGGAAGAAGATCAACCAGGGCTCCCTCCATATCATCACAGTCTTCTATAGGAATGGATACTTCTAGGTCTGAAAGCGTAACAAAGTCGGCAATACGCCGAGGGCGTTGTTCGTCCGAAAAAGTTGTGTGGATCGTTTGTGAAGAATGCGGAACCAGCAAACGCCAGCGGGAGTCGTCGAGCCATATGGCCGTAGGCGACCCAACGCGGTATTTTAATGATGTCATGCATGGCCTCGATTCCAATGCTGGTGTCAGGGATGCCGTTCATCATCAACCTCATTACCAACAGCATCACCAGACAGTTCGACGGAGCCCCTCAAGACTTGGGAGCCCAACTCGCCTTAATACATCGCAAATGCCTTATCCAGGACGCAGACGTCTACCTCTGGTCAATCGCCAAATCATGACTCATCAGATCTTAACCCAAGGGTTTCAACCATGAATCAGACTACCAATGAACGCAACGCATTCGGCGTCGTTGGGTCATAAACCGGAGTAATTATGATATCCCCAACTGCGAAGGGTTCAAGGGTGGTACGTCTTTTGATATAGTAGTGTCAAGCATCGATAGAATTTGGGTCTAGAACTATTTGGTGGAGGCGAGGTTTCTAGTTACATCGCTTATAGATACTTGTAAGGTGTTATAACATGTGCGTCATACTTAGATAGTTTCGAGAACCTTACCTAGGTAGCTTAGGTAGTTTGCTTGGCCTAATATTGCAGCGCATTATGACATGGCGATCCATACATCTTATTGTGCTTATACCTCTTGAACCCTTGTGTGGTGAGTGCGATCAGTTGTTAACGACGTGTTTAATTTACTCATATTCCTACAAATGTGATACCGTGGATGATGCTAAATTCTACATAAAACGCCTTCTAGACTCCATGCTGTCTAGGCTTGATTAGACTGTACACTTTCTTTGCTGTAGAGACAATTTCGTTGCTTTCTTGACGTCCGATTTTTACAGCTTGGCGCTCTTGGGCATCTTCGCCATGGCTTGGCGAACGCCGAGGTCGCCTAGAACTTCCTCGGCACCGCCCAGGATGGCGTCAAACTTGTAGGTACGGTGGAACATTTCGATTACTCTTCCCATGCCTGACTGCGTCAGACCACGGCCGCCGAAAATTTGCACAGATTCGTCGGCGATTTCGTGCGCTGCACGCGTGATGCTCATCTTGAGAAGGCCGATAGGGCCACCTAGGTGCTTGGCCTGCTCGCTGTAAGGCATGTTGCACATTTGATATGTTATGCTCTCGAGCCAGGCTTGGTTCGCTTCCACCAACGCAATCATCTTTGCGAGTCTGTTAAGCATGATAGTTAGCTTCTGGATTCAATGACAAGGGTTATTGGAGATTTTCAAGGGTTGGAAGCATACTTTTGTCGGATCACGGGTTGATCTATCAACCGCTTGCCGAAGACTATGCGTTGGTGCGCCCATTTGAGGCACTCTTCCACCACCGTTCTCGACATACGGACAGAGGTGGAAGCCATGCTCCACCGCTCGTGATTAAAGTTGCTAAGGATCACGTAGATGCCCTTGTTCTCCTCACCAAGCAGATTCTCGGCCGGGACCTTAACGTTGTCAAATGTGATGTATGATGTACCGGCGGTTGGGGAATACGACGTCTTGATAGGCTTAGTCTCAACGCCCTCGCCACGCTCGATTAGTAGAACGCTCAGACCCTTCTCTGTCCGCACGCCCGTGATGAAGTAGTCGCAGTACACGCCGTTGGTGATCCACTTCTTGGTACCGTTGACGATGTAGTGCTTGCCGTCAGGGGTCTTCGTGGCTGTCGTGCGTAGGCCTGCGACATCCGAACCAGCGAACGCCTCCGTGATGGCCAGACAGATGTACTTCTTGCCGCTGAAAACCTCGTCCATGAGGACCTTTTTCCGCTTCTCGTCCTTCATGTAGTTCATGATACACGGCAAGCCGATGACCATGCCGGCAAGCTGACCATCCTGGAAACCTCTGGCGTTCGAGCGTACGCCTTCCTGAGCTATAATCATGTCGTGGAAGTAGTCGAACTCCTCGCCCTTCACGGCACCGTCTAGGAGGTTCACGCCGTGCAAGTGTTTGCCTGGCCCAAGACGCATGTGGAGTATACCGGCCTTCGACATCCTGTCTACTAGCTCCTGGCTGATGTATTTGCCATCAGCTTCGCGGGCCTGGGCCTCGGGTGTGATATACTTGTCGTTGAACACGCGCATAGCCTTCTGCAACTTCCGGTGACTTTCACTGTAGTAGGGGGATTTGAAGGCCGGGGTCAGCCAGAGGGGCTCAGCGTAGGGGACGAGGGAGAGGTCGCCGGGCTGCGGGGCCACGACGGTGGGCTTCTCGCCCTCGACGGTGCCGATCTGGAGGTCGTCGTACTTGACGAGAACCTCGTGGCGGTGCAGGTTGTAGAAGGCGGCTGTCGCGTCCTGGCCGGCCACCTGTCGGAGCACGCCCTCACCGCCCGGGTGCGCGTCGAGGAAATCGCTCACATCGTACACCTTGCTGTCGACGATGAACCAGACCGAGTCTTCCGTGTTGTGCTTGGCGACCTCGTCGCGCGTGAACGTCTTGGCCATTGTGGGAATGAGTTTATGTGGTTCGGCACTCTGAAGGAAAGGAAGAGATCTGGTGGAAATCTGATCAGGGGAGAAAAGGAGAAAGAATTGAACGAGTCAGAGAAGAGCCCGGTTCGGCATTCCAACACAGTATTTATGATATGTAATTCGGCTGGAGGACTTGCCTGTTGAAGAGCGGCATTCCCTCACGATGTAGGTGGAGCACTATCGCGCACTACTTGGATATTGTGTGGTGAAAGGCGTAAAGGCCAAGTAGTCTTTGGTAAGATATGATAACAAAGAGCCTCGGCTCAAAAAGGTGGGCCTGCTGCCACGCTTGCAGATTGTATTTAGTCGATCCTTGATTGGTTCCGCAGCTGAATCGTGCAACCGTCTCCCCGAACCCCTGTAACGGCTAGGCACCGATTCCGTTAGTCAAATCTTTCCCTTCACATGCGACCCGGCTCTGATCCGGGGTACGGGGATGGAGTCAGGTGAGAGATACACTAGGTACGTACCGTGCAGTGGAGAGAAAGCGCCCTCGGCGAGCGTAAAACCATCGCAAGTCATTTTTTTGGTGAAAATCGAAGAGATGATTCAGGTAGTTTGCCGCATGACTATACTTCAGCTTTGATTGATTGTGCTGTGATTCAATACCACCAGCCGCCTATGGGATGTGATCCCAGCTTATGCAGTACAACACACTGAAACTGAACCTTGAAATCTTTGGCTCGACAGCCACCCTAACCACATTTTTGGGGTTACATAGATCGCACTATAATGTTACAGTAAGATCGTAGCTAGGATTCATCACCAAGTTAATGTTATGTACGCGGTTGTTTTGTGTCCTTCTCTTCATGTTGTTGTAACACTTAATCGTATGTTCAATCTTCCTAGATTAGTTTACCCTACAAATACTTATCAGCTCGTAATAGAATAGAGTTTGAGGACGCTAAGATCAGGTGATGTTGTTTAGTAGCACAATACTTATAAAAACAGGTATAACATCTATCATAAGTAGTAAAAGCCTATAGATAGTACATAACTATTCGTGTACCTAGTAGTTGTATCATTGCAATTACCTAGATGATTTTGCGGTTGGAAATGTCCTGTTAGGGAATCCAAAACGTAGGTTTCTCCAAGAACCATCTCAACATGGCTTGGCGAATAACTTATAACTTGTGGTGGCAATTTACATTGCAAGCCCAAGACTTGCGGGAACACTTCCGCCTCAGCCAGGTGGGGGTCTGGACCAAAGATTTTGGTCCCATGTTGCAGTATTAATGCCTAGGAGTAACTATCAATATCCCAGTCCTGCACGTAAACCCAACGGACCTGCAGTTAATCATTTCGTGCAACTAGTGTCCCATCTACAACGCTGAAGATATATATGGTGTGTTACCAACGTCAAACGTACAGCTTTCGCTTATCATCGGGGCCGGGAGGTCCCGATAGATAAGGACCGAGCCGCCAGTCAGTCATCTGCGTATGTACGAGCAATACCACAAACATGAGGGATTTCCCACTAAAGAGGCCTCGTGATATTGCTTAAGTGACGCCAATTCTTTTCTTACGTATTGTTTAGGTGAAATCCCTCATCGTCGTTGTTTCTTCTTGGCCCCAGATCACTTCCGACTGGTGCAAGTATATGAGCACTTATATGATCTCCTGCGGTGAGTGGACTATGCTTTTCTTCCCATTTTCTAAGTTAAGTCTCAGCGCACCCGGGTGCAATTATCACTGCACATATTGAGGTCCCCTTGCGTTAGACCCGGAAGCTGTCTCCTCTTTCTCCATCTCATACATACTTGCAGCTCCATCAGGGGTTCATTTTCGATAGTCAAGCCTGTACTATCCAATGAGACCTAGGGAATGCAAGGCGTGACGCCTCTGCTCAACATGTGAAGAGAATAGAAGCACACAAGCTACATGCGGCTCTTCCATCGTAGCATCCTTCCCGCACACCCCTGTATAGATATATCGGTCGATCTCATACCCTCCATCTTCTTATCTGTGCAATTCTTGGCTTACCATCCAGGTAATGAAGCCTATGGTGTGTTCAACCCACCCGATTTTCACTCCAGCTTCTTTGATAACTCTCAAAGTATATATAGACGGGCTCGTTCATGGCTTTCATGCTAGAACTCTGCAATTGCAATACACTTTATTGATCAGGCTCATATCATAACACGCTAGAACGAACTTTCAAAGTTCTTTCCCTAAATTCTGACTTTCAAGTTATATATGCAATACGCTTGTTGTTGATCTCTACGCGAACACCATACCTCTCCAAGATTGGTTTAAAGCTCATCTCATTGTCTCTCTACGCATCAGATTTTGAGCTTATACTCTCCCAAGAGAACCAAACCAAGATATATCAGTGACCATGGATGCTCATTCAGTTTCGTTTACTAGTCTAGCAGAACGAAGGACTTCTCGTGTTTGGAAGGACTTGAGTTTGTACCATCACTTTGTGATCGCTCAACTCCTTGGAGAAGACATGTCAAAGACGGTCGAGATGGCGGCCAACATCGGCAAGGTATTTCTCACAGACCGAAAGCTCGAAAGCCTCAACTTGTGGGAGTGTGTTGGTACTGGTCTGCGGCTGTATGGGCCCGATCTTGTTGCCCAGCCCTCCTAAGAGTCGCTGCTCAGATGAGTTTCTCCTCTGGTTATGCAGCATCAGACTCACGTCTTCATTAGCGCCGGGCGCAAATTCTCGGTCGTCGACCCCGTATCGGTATTATCGGTGCTGGATTCGCTGGGCTGCGTTGTGCCGATGTTCTCCTGCAGCATGGCTTCGACGTGACGTTGATCGAGGGTCGAAACCGATTGGGTGGCCGAGTTCACCAAGTGCCCCTCACGCCGGGCCACCTCGTGGAGTATGCACATTGAGTTACATATTCCTACCCTCCTTGCATTTAGGGCCACTTGCATCTAACCTGCATCGACGAAAATTCCGATTGTATATAAGAGTTGTACTGACAGTAGGTCGTTATAGCGCCGGGCCAAATTGGATTCATGGCACAAACAACAACCCGATGATGGAACTAGCCAAGAAGACTAATACGGCTACCAGTTCCCCGACCGCGAATACATCTGTCGTCGATGAAGCAGGCAAGCTGATTTCGTCACCTGACGCTGAGAAATACACGGAGATGATGTGGGATATAATTGGCACTGCTTTCACTCATAGCAACAGGAATTCTAGCACGATCAGTCAAGATGAGAGCCTCTTAGATTTCTTCGAAAGAGAACTTCTCACAAGAATACCCGAGAACTCGCTCGATTACGAGAAAAAGCGGAAAATCATGTTCCAGGTCGCTGAGTCATGGGGCGCATACGTTGGAAGCCATGGTGAGTTAATGGCTAGAGTCGCTCTCTCGAGTTGAAGACTGCTTGCTCTGTGGAGTTTGGTCATCTCGAAAACTCTATATCCTGCCTGAGCACGTGGGCTTTATAAGAAGGCATCTTACTCATATTTTGATGTAATAGTTATCGGCCAAAGTCTCAAGTATTTCTGGTTGGAAGAGTGCATAGACGGCGGTCAGCCCCCTTCCCTTTACAATTAAGATGATCATTTTGTTGATCCCACGCTAGAAAACTTATTCTGCTCGGGCACATACGCGAAGATCCTGTCAGCCATCGCTAAACCAGTTGTCGAGGGAGCCAGTATCAAATACAACACTGTTGCCAGTAAGATCCAGAGCAGCGACGACGACACCTGCGAAACGCTCAAGGTACATACCGAATTTGGGGAGACATTGGAATTTGACGAGGTTGTATGCACAGCGCCTCTCGGCTGGCTAAAGCAGCATCCGGATACCTTCGACCCACCGCTCCCGGCGCGGTTGGCACATGCTATCAGGAATATCGGCTACGGCTGTCTTGAGAAAGTCTACATCAGTTTTCCCAAGGCGTTTTGGCGCTCTGCCCAACCTGAAAATGATACGCAGGGCTTCGTACTGCTTCTCGCCCCGAAATATGCGTTAGACTCGAATCCGAATCGATGGAACCAAGAAATAGTAGAACTGTCCTCTTTCACACCGTCGGACTCTCACCCTACCCTCTTGTTCTACACGTACGGCGACCAGTCTAGATTCCTGACCAGCGAGGTAGCCAAGCTTTCGTCCAAGGAGAAGAAAGACGCCTTTCTGTATGAATGGTTCCGCCCTTACTACTCTCGCATGCCGCACTATGACGAGAGCTCTCCGGATTGCCTACCAGTGGGCTGCTGCGCCACGGACTGGTTAAAGGATGACCTGGCCGGCAACGGCAGCTATAGTAATTTCCAGGTCGGCTTGGAGGAGGGCGACAGGGACATAGAGATTATGAGAGAGGGGTTGCCGGACCGGGGGCTCTGGCTGGCTGGCGAACACACATCCCCCTTTGTTGCTCTGGGAACAGTCACGGGCGCTTACTGGAGCGGCGAATCTGTTGGTAACAGGATCGCTCAGGCGTATGGTAGAGGTGAGAAGGCGTAAATGTGATCGACTAGACTACCTACGTCTTTCAGGCGCTAGATATCAGACATGGAGGGTGAGGCGACGTCTTTGGAGGGAATGATGAATTGATGCCACAGCACGGTTATTAAGTTCTTCAGATACATAAACCGAAGGCAATGAAACAAATATCTCACCACTCAAAGGAAATGCATATATGTTGTATAGGTATAAAATAGAACATTGAAAGACGACGTGAAAGTAAATAATAGATACAGTTACCTAACTAGGCAAGTACCCCACCATAATCCCACATGGTGATTATCGATAAGACATAGTTAATCATACTAGCGTTGTTTGATATCGGCTCTGCGAGGTTTAGCGTAGGCCAGCGCTACAGGAGGTGGCAATGTCGATCAAGTGATGCCCGCAACAGACCCGCAACGAGCCGAATTCGTCCTTATCAGGCCGGTTTCTCCACGTCAGAACAGGCGATGCACCCGGGCTGCACCACGCCCACTCTGATCCCTGCTTGGCGGCAACGGGACTTCATCAGCTGCTGGGGAGTCGTGCTGTAAGTACCTAAGGTAGGTATTGTCTGTTCGTCATCGGGGCATCCGACTCCGTCCGTTGTGTCGTACGTACCCTGCGCTTCAGCGTGCCCGCAATCGCAGCTCTACCTCTACCTAGACCTACAGAATTTCATCAACCTTTACTACCTTACCTTACTTAGCCTTGGTTTTGTATTTTACTCAAACTTATTTGCCTTTTCCTTTCGTCTATTCAGCTCAACCTATTTGATGTACCTTGCTCTACGCTGCTCCTAGCATATAGCGAGATGCACTTCTCCCCGCATCCCAAGTGCTGGGGCATCGTGATCAACCTACCTGTGTTCCCCCACACGCGGTTCACGCGCCGCTGCTGGTGAAGCCTGGGTACTCTAATAGGCGCTCGCGTCTGTGCTTGCTGCCTGCCTTCACCGGCCCTCACGACCTAGCTTTTGGCATCTGTTTTTGTGATTTGGGCTTGGTTGTCGCCGAACACCGCCTGCCATGGCGGCTTATTTCCAGTCCTTTTGGACTTCTAGCATGCCCAAGCGTCTGCTCCGATATGTCTTGTACAAACTAGACTACTTCGAAACCGATGCATTAGACCTAGACAAAATCGACGTTGCCTGGGGGCAGGGTGGTCATCTAACATGGCAAAACGTCGGCATTAAGATCGAGGCATGTTTCGACCCCCTTGAAGGCATCGCCGCGCTATACCGAGAGCTAACTGTGGCCCTATTGATAGAAACTGGACAAACTACTGAAACTACCCCCGTCGATCGAGATACAGAAAGCGAAAGTCCTAGCACTCCGGGTGACTGTCCCTGCTGCCATCCATTCGAGTCCCATACGCATCGAAGTTGATGGTGTTGAGATAAAACTCAGGATTGTACCTCCGGAAGAGCTGAAGACCGCGCGAAGAGGGACATCCAGACACAACGTTGCACGCAAACCCCCAGCAGCAGCGCAAGACGATACGGTTCCACATGCCATCGACCTGGCTCAGTCGTTTCTAGAAACACAGCCTCGCAGAGAAACTGAAGAGTTCCAGGCTGCGCTAAATGCTGAAACTCATGATTTAGCCGCATCGGTGTCGAGCAGCGAAGATGGCAGCGAAGACGACTATGGCTTCGGGACAGGGCAGCCACTGTCACTGCCAACTTTCCTCGCAAACTTTCTCCAGGGTATGGTCGACCGGCTTCAGTTTGCTATCAAAGGTGTGACCTGCCATCTTGACGTCGAAGTTCCCGTTGAAACCAATCCGTCGACCAGCGAGAAAGTCACGTTGCAGTTAGCGATCGACGAGATCATTGCGGAAGGCGTCACTACAACTCAGATTGGAGACAGTACTCCTGATATTGGCTCGGTTCACAAAGAAGGAAAGCGACATGTAGAGCTGAATCGGATCCGGGCTGCTCTCATATCTGAGGCCGACGTATTTTCAGCTCTCTCTCGAACATCATCAATGCCGTCTTCTGCTGGAGCAACCTCCCCAGTCGCGACGAATCGCCAGCCGTTATCTCGAGCGACTACGGTTCAACCAACAACCGCTCCTCTGACCGGGCATCCGGCTGATTCTACGGATCTTAGCTACAGTCAATATCGCCCCTTGATGGATAGCGAAGACGCTTTTGATATTCCCTATGACCTTGGTAGCTCGAGCGATGACCCAGAAGACGATGAAACTCGGTCTACTCCATCGACACCGCGGGCACCCACATCTCAGAATTCAATACAGAGCTTGCCGAGGTTAGCGCCATCCACCCACCCGGCGCAGTCAACAGTTGCGTTCCGACAAGACCCATGGGTTGCGCCACCGAACCGATCTGCAAGGTCTGAACATGTGCTTGACCAACTGGGTCTCTGGAGAATGGCTTCCACCGAGGATGTAAGCGATGATGTAGACCCAGCCTCTTTATCCAGGCAGAGCTTGTCTAGCCAGAGCGATGGGTCATCAATATACGCTGCCCAAAATTTGGCGCAGTCTCATCTATTCAGTCACGAAGAGGCAGAGAGCATGTATATGAGTGCCTTTTCACACGCGACTTCGTCTCAGATAGGCCAGACAACACCTGGCGCGTGGGATGGCCAACCTCGCGATGCAGAAAATTTCCTCAATCTAACGGATGCGCGTACCTCAGAACCAGCAGCCGTTGAAAACGCTGCGCCCTTAGTTGAGCAGCGTCTTCCCACTGGACCGAGTGAATATGTACCAGAATCGGAAGAAGTCGTAGACAACCTCCGCGACGCCCTGGATGACTCGCCTCCCAAAGTTCATAGTCCGTCGTCACAATTTAGAGACGCTTCACCAGATGACGGTGCAGCTGGAGCTGCAACTCCAAAAGGACCAACCCGACTAGTAAAGGAACTAATTTCGTCCAACGCGTTGCACATGTGGTTTCCGTCCAACTCTAAGGCTTCTTCCGTTCCTCTTTCAACATTAGAATCGGGTGATAGTGGAACCCGAGCTCAACGTCTAGATTATTCCGCAGTAGGCAATATGCCCGGCGCATTTTCGGTCCACAGACCCGCCACCCAGTCCATCGCTTCTATGCCAGAGTATACTTTGCCGGTTCCGGAAGCCCATAACCCTCCCAGTGCGGTTGACGATTCTTTAGAGATCTTATTAACACCATTAGAAGTCAAGTTTGATCTTTCTACGGCGTTCTTACTTACTACCGTTGTGACGCGGATTTTGGGTGCGCTGAGGGATTCTGGCAATCAAGTGAGATCCGATACAGCATCTTCTCCTTTACCTGATATCAAAGTTGTCGTCGAAAAGATCTCCGTCCACTTTCTGGACGTTTTATCTGGCGTTGCGGATACTTCTGAACGGATTCTTGGTGCTCGCCCACCTACATTCGATGTCGATGCTCTCCTCACGACTTCCATAGAAAACCTTGAAATCCATGTTTCACAATCACAGCCCTCGATAACTACGTCGATCAACATCGGAAAATTCAAATTGGGCTATGCCAATGATGATATTGTCTCATTCGATCAGCGCATACAAATGCGCTCTTCTGTTAGGGACGCGTTCCCATCAGCGGGTTCAGATATCTCGCTCACCGTTATTCAGTCACCTGATTCGTCAAGATGTGAGATAAAGACACTCCCTCTTCATGTAAAATTAGATCTCCCGAGGTTGGATGAGACATTTACTTGGTTCGGAGGCTTGAGTGGTTTCCTGAACCTAAACTCTTCGATGAGTGCGAGCAATCCACCTGTAACGCGAAGCCCGCCGAAATTGCCACAGAAAGCCCGAGGTGTTAGATTTGATGCACCCATACGTCCAGATGACACCTCTGCAAACTCCGAAAACAAGATCAATATGAGAATCGGAGGGGTTCGTATAGACCTTATTGGTAAAGAATGCAGCGTCTCGCTAGACAGCAGTGCGGTGAAGCTCGTTAGCCGAGAGGAGGGTCTTGGGATTGGAATTTCAAAAATCCAGCTTACAGGTCCCTGCATCGGGCAGTCATTGGGCGACCCTCCAGTGCATGCTGTGATCACAAACACTCGGGTCGAGTTTCTAACTACGCCAAAGGATAAAGACTTGGAACGTCTTCTAGAGCTTATCATTCCATCTAAGCATAAATTCGACAAGAGCGACGATGAGATAATGGTGGATACGCTCCTTCGGCAACGGAGGAAAGGCTCTGTTCTGCGCGTCAATGCCGACGATATCGAGATCAACGTTGATAAAGTCCAACAACTTCAAGTATTGTCTACCCTAGGCGAGGATATTGCACGTCTATCGACTGTAGCCAAATATTTGCCTGAAGATGACCGACCTGGCCTTCTTACTCTGGCACTCGTTCGTAATCTGGACGTTAATGTTACCGTTGATGAAAAAATTGGTGTTCTACAGGCCTCCCTGAAAAACCTTGAGGCTGGGAACATCACAATGCCATCACTAGTGGCCGTAGGGCTGGGCACAGTCTCCCTTCGACGCAATTACAGCGAACAGCTAGTTTCTTCTGTCCTACCTACAGGTAAAGGAGACTGTGGTCCGGTAATTACTATGAGGATGATTGGTGACGAGATCGAGCCTGTCATTAAATTGAGAATGCAGTACCTAGATATTGAGTATCGAGTCTCAACTATTATGGACATATTAGACTTGGGAGAAGATGCTACGCCACAAGATTTTGAAGCGTCGCTCGCTGCGTCAGTCGCTAACTTGGGAGAGCATGCTCATGCGGCAATTACCGGGAAACCTACGGCTAGCTCTGCTACGAGCGAGCAAGGCAAGGGAAAGCCTTTCAAGATTGATATTGTCCTTCACGATTTCCTTCTTGGTCTCAACCCGCTCGGCCTCACTTCAAAGATGGTTGTTGTACTAACTAACGCTCGTCTCGAGGTTGCACTGTCCAAGGGAGATGATACAAATGTGCTAGGGAATATCAACAAGGCATCTATACTTCTTATTGACGATATTTCCGTAAAAGACTCTCTGAGCCCTAAGACGAATTCAAGACGACAGCCCTCAAATACAGCGACGGCGCAGGTAGTCGAGCTTTGCCAGCAGGGGTTTGTTGATATTTGCTATATCTCCTCTGCAAAGATTAGTGTTCAAACTGGCGCTAACCAGGAGGACGGAACCAAATGGATTGATGTCGAGTTGCGAGATGATCTCCTTGTACTGGAGACGTGTGCCGACTCAACCCAGACCCTCATTGCACTTGCCAACGCCCTTGCACCACCAACACCTCTAAAGAAGGAGATCAAATACAGAACCAACGTCGTTCCAATGCAAGATATGCTTGCTTCGATTTCAGCAGATGCTTTTGGTAGGGCCGAAGGAGATTATAATTTTGAGGATGACTTTCTTGCACATGGACTGGGTGTCGAAGAGTTTGACTTGGAGGGTTCCGATCATTCGGATACCCTCGGTGTTGACTCAACTTTCTACGATGAATCGGCTAGTCAAGGGCAACTCCTGGAGCACACGGATTCCGCATTATCGGATAAGACTACAGCGCGAGACACGACTGACGGCGTGTTGCTAACGAACTTCAGTAGCCAGCCAGAAGATTTAGATGAAGATGACGACCTCGTCATACATGAGAATTACTTCAGTGCCGGATCAGTCATAGAAGGAACAGCACATCGGTGGAACTCGACCAATAACGCCTATGATCAGTCCAATGATGCTAAGGTTCATAAAAGCCCTCTCTCCGTCCGCGTTCGTGACGTCCACTTTATCTGGAATCTCTTCGACGGTTATGATTGGAATCACACGCGTGACGTCATTTCAAAGGCTGTTTATGATATCGAGGCCACGGCTACCGAGCGACAGACTAGACAAGACCGCGCTCGCGCTGGGACCGACATGGAGATTGTTGATGAGGAGACGGTCATTGGTGATTTTCTCTTCAACTCGATTTATATCGGCATCCCCGCGAATCGAGACCCTCGGGAACTCGCGCAGGCAATTAATCAAGAGTTGAATGACAATGCCACCGAGACCGAATCTATCGCAACCACGGCAATGACCGCAACGCCAAATCGACAAGGTGGTGCATATCGTACCAAGAAGAAGCTGAAGCTGAACCGTAGTAAGCGGCATAAGATTACATTCGAATTGAAGGGCATCAATGTCGATTTAATTACTTTCCCGCCAGAATCGGGTGAGACACAAAGCTCAATTGATATCCGTGTCAAAGACCTGGTTGTATTTGACCACGTTCCAACCTCGACATGGAAGAAATTTGCTACGTACGATCAGGATGCGGGCGAGCGAGAAATGGATGCCAGCATGGTGCATCTTGAGATTCTCAACGTCAAGCCTCTGCCTGAACTATCTGCGGCGGAGATCGTCCTTAAAGCTACTGTACTTCCCCTCCGATTGCACGTTGACCAAGATGCTCTCGATTTTATCACTCGTTTTTTCGAGTTCAAAGATGATTCTAAGCCAACCCATGCCTCACCTAGCGATATCCCTTTTATACAGAGGGCGGAAGTTAATTCTATCCCCGTTACTCTTGATTTCAAGCCAAAGCGAGTCGACTATGCGGGTCTTCGGTCAGGTCATACCACTGAATTCATGAATTTCGTTGTCCTAGATCAATCTCGCTTGGTCCTACGTCGCACTATTGTATACGGTGCTTCTGGATTTGATAGGTTGGGGAAAACGCTAAACGACACGTGGACCCCTGATGTTAGGCGAAATCAGCTTCCTGGGGTTCTCGCTGGCCTTGCTCCCGTTCGCTCGCTTGTCAACGTTGGAAGCGGCGTTAAAGATCTGATCGAAATACCTATCAGGGAATATAAGAAAGACGGGAGAATCGTCCGTAGCATAAGCAAAGGCGCCGCCGCGTTCGCCAAGACGACAGGTACCGAACTTGTTAAGTTGGGAGCGAAGTTAGCTATTGGCACACAGTATGCGCTGCAGGGTGCAGAAGACATATTGACAAAACAGCCCAACGAAGGCGACTCTTTAGATTGGGAGGAAGGTGACGCGGAATCCGAAGAAACGAAACAAATAAGTCTTTACGCTCATCAGCCTACTGGTGTCGTCCAAGGCCTCAGGGGCGCGTATTCAAGTTTAGCCCGCGATCTTAACCTAGCAAAGGATGCAATCATTGCTGTACCTGGAGAAGTGATGGAGAGTGGAAACGCCCAAGGAGCTGCCAAGGCTGTGCTGAAACGTGCACCCACCATTATCTTCAGGCCGCTTATTGGTTCAAGCAAAGCTGTCGGACAAACTCTGCTGGGAGCTACCAATTCATTAGACCCACAGAATAGGAGACGCGCGGAAGAGGTTGGTTCACTATCCTTCACACTACTGATATTTCAGACAACTGATTTTTTCTATAGAAATATAAAAGGCACTAGCCGTCTCTTGCGAGGCATGTCTTGGATTCAAGGTTTCTGGTCTTGATCTTCAGTTTTTGTGCAAGGAGTCTTTGGGGGGGCATATATTGGCGCCACTTTCGTTTGATCTCTTTTTCTTATCAACACTCTGAGCATGATGCATGAACGAAAGAAAGAAAGTCACTTAATATCGTAGTGCATCATAGACGGCGCAACGGCGGGGTCCTCCACCCCTTTTGTCATGGCTGGGAGACTGAGATTGATAACAGGGCAACCTTGTAACTACCTACCTACATATCTTTATATACCCCATGGATGACCATTTCGGCGCCTAAGTTCGTAAATATCAGAGCCATAGAGTACTGATTCCTTCTGTTGGGATGCAACACCTCTATGTGAGATTTTTAATGTGTAACTCAATGAAAATTGATAACCTGTTTGTTCTTTCCCCCCACTCAGCTCTTTGTCTGTCTCTTGCCTATGCGATATAAAACCATATAGATTAAAACAACAGTTCTTTCCCACCATTCTATCTATTTAGATGGCTGAATGACTTAATGGTCAGACAAAGCGTGTTGGTCGAGTTTGTCTATTTGAGTTGTATCAAATGGAATGATGTAGTCGTTCAGCTTACAAGCACATAGCCCCCTTGGATAGATAATCTGTTGGTTATACTAACAATTATACACTACGTCTTGAATTGTTCGATATGCCATGTTATATTTAATGGAATAACCAGGTATCCCACTCAAATGAAGTCGAATAAAAAAGCAACTTATTAAGAGTCATTTCAAAAAGGTCCAACTTACACGTTAAAACGATGACATTACCTCCCGTTCTTTAAATCATTTCCCTGTCCAGCTCTTCTGCCTCCCAGAAACCTAGGATAGGACCTGCCTATCTACCTAAGCCCACATGACCCCCTTTTCCGCGCCGGCGTTTTATCAACTTGACTAAATCTGCAATCGCCCTTCCCTCGCCGACAGTCTCCGCACGCGACAATAATTGCATAAAACAAGCGGCAGTGCGATGACCAGCAGCGCGGCAGAGATGCCGAAGAACACACCTGCCAGGACCTCCGTTGCTGCGGAATCCCAGTCTGTGATTATCATGCCTGATAGTGGATATCGAACACCGAAGTCGAAGTTGCTGTGGGGGGTGATTGGTAGTGCCTCTGCATCTGTGTTGGGGGTTGGATGTACAGCTGGCATTGTTGTCGTTGTCTGATGCGATGCTTAGGGAAGGCCGGCGTGATATCTTCTATATAGGTGTATATAGAGCGAGCAGGCGATGAGAGTTCCAACCGAGATTGTATGTAGGCAGATAGCTTCGTAGATGGAAGTTCCTTCAGCATCGAGCCGAATTCAGTATACTTAACATGAGAGTTCAGATCGGTAGCATTTCTTGTTTACTCACGTCCTGAATGAAGTAATGCGGCGAGTGGTGGCATATACTATATAGATGCCCAATATCTAGTGAGCTGGGGATGATCGATTGATGAGTCTTTCGAATGAACTTGATATGCTCATCTGCCGTTGGATAGAAAGAAAAAATGATTCTCACACGGCAATGTATAAGTTGCGTTGGATTTATAGGTATGTGTTTGTGGCAACTCCGCTCGGTCGGTCGGTCGGGGAATGCATGGAGCTGTGTGACCTCATCTCTGCGGTTCTCAGGATTGACTTGGTCAAAATAGCCCCGAGAGTCATACCAATTACGAGAAATACGCGATCGCGCATCAAAGGTTTAACTTTGCTATCCGACATCAGTATTATTGAAACTTGGAGTTTGAGACAAGCTACGCTTCCATCTTTTAAAAGACCTATTTCACACAACCGGTACACAGAAATAGTAAGAGCATAGGATTAACGAAGTATTTGGTAAGGAGGGAGTATCAATAGAAACAATAGTAACCGCCCTACGGAACGGCATCTCTACTGATAAACTTCCTCTTGACGAACCTGACCCATCTCCTGCGTCTCCATTCTCCCCTTCTGCCATCACCATCCTCACCTTCCTCCCAACTAGGCTTCGGGCGCTTAGCCGCCGCTTCTGTACCTTTGCTCTTGTTATTGAGGGTCGAACCGTCGATGACCCCAATCTTCTCTGCCTGCTCATCGTAGATATCATACACCCACCGCTCGCCCTCCGTTTCGATCTCGACGCCCGTGATAATGCGCTCCTCGACCCACTCGCGACTCCAAAGGTCCAGCGCCCACTTCTTCTCGCTCCATTCCCAGCCCTGTGGTGGCTGGACATCTTCGAAGAACCGAGTGCCGACTGGCCGTTCGCCCGCGATACGTGCGGGGGAGAGCGGATCGTACGGCGAAGACGAGAAGAGCCAGGGCTCCCATTCTCCAGCCCCCGAGAGGCGCTGCAACTCGAAGATTTCCACCTCGCGAGTCTCCGGCGCGCTGTCGAGTATCACGTCAGTCTCCACCCACTTCTCGACCCACGTCATGGCCTTTTCTTCTTGGGGCTGCATGTGCTTCTTGTGCGCGGTTTCCAGCTGTCTCTGGACGACCGGATGACCCACACACGTGAGGGCCCAGCCCGCCACCAAGAAGATCAGGCGCCATGGCATTATGTTGGCCGCGATGCTCATGAATAGACAAGCGGCGAACAGGGCGACGAATATAGCGCTGCTCTGAGCCTCGTTGCTGAAGTTGGTGCGCGGCACAACAAGCCGCACGATGGCATCATGCATCTGACTGAAGTCTTCCATACAATTTTGTAGGTCGCGCATATTATGGAAGAAGTCCCGGCTCAGCTCCTTAACAGGCTTTACGGTAACGGCGGGCGCGATGGGCGGGCCGTGCGCCGAGTAGGCGATCATCTCCTCGTTCGTCGGGCTGAAGTCGGCAGCGGGGTGCCGCGCGACAAAGCTCGGGACCAGGACGCTAACCAGGAGCACGACGAGGGGTAGCAGCGGTATAAGCGAAGGGTCCAAACACACGAACGTATACACAGCGAGGAAAGAGAGGGTGTGCGTGGGATGACGCCATGCCAACAGGCGGAGGACACGGGCCTGGAAGACGAAGACGACGCCGATACGTGCGTTGAAACGGCGGAAGTTGTTGGACATGGTCGGCAGGGTGAAGTTAGGCTTTGCGGTCCGGCCCGGCAAGGGATCGTCATTGGGGATATTCGCATCGTCTAACGGCACCACCTGTGCCAACAACTTCTCTACTAGATGGTCTTGTAATCGTGCCTTTTCCTTGAAGGCAGAGAACCGCCCGCGTATTCCACTGCCACGCGAGGGGGTCTCGGTATCTGAATTATAGAAATCATGGCTCTCAGCTCGTTTATGAGATCCAGAGGGTGTTGGTGTCTGAGGTCTAGGTGACGGGCTGTTGAGTATGACAGTTGGTATAGGGTCGTCGCGGTTGACGAAAGACGTCTTGTTGTTGTCATCCATGGGTTATAGGTTTTAATGCCTTGTACTAATCGGTAGGCACCCTCAATTATAGGTAGTTCAGTTTGATCATATTATTGAATCCAGTTGGGCAGAAAAACAGTACATAGGATAGTGATGATGATATTCAGATGAGGATTTCGGAACTACAGGTGGGATTGACATCACATGTAAAGTTGCCCGTCATTCCGATGTTGGGGAACCACGCAGGTGCAGGGGTCCCATACTAAAGGCTAGCGCATAATAGTGGGTACTTTATAGTGGTGCGCAGGGTTGGTCTAGCTAATGTTTTAGCGGGGCTTAGTGCGTTTGTAGAGCTGCAGCTTTTTTCTTTGTTTAGAGGCAGTTGTGATATGCAATAAACTACGAGTAGCAATATCACCAACAAAACTTCCGAACATAGCCGACATAACTCGAATCATTGAGAACTGCTAATACAAAGCCCCAAGAACCGAAGCCGACTCAAGCGAAACACATACCAAACCATGCCAATTACGATATTACAGCCTGCACCACCGCCGGGCTACAACCCACACGACACTAGCTATGGCGTCGATTCGGATTCCGATTCGGAAGGCGGCGTCGACCTCGAAGGTGATGTATCCATGGGAAAGCCATCGAAGCGGTTTCGCCGGTCCGACGACGACGCAATAGTGACGCCTGGTGAAATAATAACAGAAGATCCCCAGTGGATGCGGTAAGTGAAGCTCTGGCCCACAGTCCTTCCCTCCCTTCTTCGCCTTGGATCAAGTGCCGTCGCTCGACTAACACAACTCATCTATCCTCTTATAGCGGCCACGGAACATACACAACCCTCGAACCCCCCGCCATCGTATCCTCAGTCGCCGGCACACTGGCCAAGACGAATAAGCTGCTGTCTGTGCGCCCGCTGCGGGCACGGTACACACCCGAGATTGGTGATCTGGTAGTTGGGCGCATCGTCGAGGTACAATCGCGGCGGTGGCGCGTCGACGTCGGCGCCGCGCTGCTGGCCCAGCTTCCCTTATCCGCCATCAACCTGCCGGGCGGCATCCAGCGGCGGCGGACCGAGACAGACGAGCTGCAGATCCGAACCTTCTTCTCCGAAGGCGAGTTACTAGTGGCCGAGGTGCAGCAGCTGTACGGCGACGGCGGTGCCGTCCTGCACACGCGCTCGCTTAAATACGGCAAGCTGCGCAACGGGGTCTTCATGAGCGTCAGCGGCACCGGCGGAGGCGGAGGTGTCGTGCGCGCGCGTCGCCAGGCGTTCGCCATGGATGTCGGTGGCGGGGCCGCGGCCGACGCGGAGAAGATCGACGTCATCCTCGGCGTCAACGGATACATATGGATCAGCAAACACATCGAGGGCGAGGGGCCCGCGGCCGAGACCTCTGGAACAGCCATCACTCGCGTTGAGGAGAGTGTGGGGCTAAACGTCTACTCGAGTCAAAATGACGAGATACCCACCGCCACGATGCGCGAGATTGCGCGCGTTCGCGGCGTTATCGAGGCTCTGGTCGAGCACGGGCTGCGTGTCGACGAGGAAATGGTGGTGAGGGGGTATCAGGAGGCGGTCGAGCTGGCGAGGGGTGATGGAGATGGGGAGGAGACACTGTATCTGGGCGGTGAGCGTGGACGTAGACTTGCGGATGCCCTTGTTGGTCGGTAGATATTCTTAGAGCGCATTCAATAAGGGGTATTGGGCAGACCAGGGCGACATAACAAAGAGGAAGAACCATGAGACCATGATTGCATATACAAATTTATGATATGAATTTTTGGGGTTTTACTAGAGTGTTCCTAAAGAGCGACACCAATGAGAAGCTGTAATTATCTATCGCAGGTGGACAAATTAATTCAAGGGATTTCAAGGTAAACTTCAGCTATTAAGACGAAAGATATGTTTTATAAGCCGTATTCAGACCTATTCTATGGCGAACTCAGTATGCCATGATACAATGATTGTACGAAACCACTCAACGTAGGAAAGTAGTATACACCAGCAAGCCAACTTCATATAGGAAACATATGCACACTGACTGCCTCCGATTTCAGTTTGGGTATAAGTACGCATACCAAAGAAATACATCGAGCGCGGGTGAAGAAAAGTGCAATTGTGGATTTCAAAGCTTAGCTTGCGGACCTTGGAAGAACCAAAACGTCAGTCCAAGCTAATTCAAATGTGCGCAAGGAAAGGAAAATTGGGTATATGTGTTGCTTTTGCTCCTTTCCATCCTATTAGATGTTCCATGCAGAGAATCTATATGGAATCTATAAAGAATCCATTTACTGTACAAGGGTCCTCGTAATAGTAGTACACACCGACTTATGAAAGAAGGTTGATGAAGTGACGATGATATTGATTGGAATAGGCATATCCGACGGCAAGGACGGCGAGCCACCGAAGAAACGCACCTTTGGCGGTAGGCCCACCAAGCCCGAACACCATCCACAGCCAGTAGCCCAGCCCCCTCAGTTGCCTGCCGTTGCGGTCGAAGTCGGGCGTGACGCTGTTCATCCACAGGAACTGCTTTAGGTCTTTGGCAGAGTATGGCAGATAGCGTACGCGCAGTAGCTTGTCCATCCAGCTTGGCGTCGTTACTACTGTGCGCCGGTGCGTAAAGCAGTCGAAGGAGGCACGGCCGTGGTACGCGCCTGTTCCCGACTCGCCGACGCCGCCGAACGGAAGTGTGGACACGGACCCGTGCATGTATGAGTCGTTGATAGACGCTCCGCCAGATGTGACACTGCTGAGGACTTGAGACGATGTTAGCCATGTGACGATTCACGTACGTCTTTTTTAAGGGGGAAAAAAAAATCAAAAGTGATTAGCTTACCTTGTTGATTCTCAGCTTTGGAGCCGAAAGTCATGAGAGATAGGGGTGTAGGGTCAACCTTGTTCATGACCTTGACAGCTTCATTGACATTGTCTACCGGATAGATAGACCAGATGGGGCCGAAAGATTCTTCTATCATCATTGGGTCGTCGAGGGAGTCGACAAGTACAGCAGTTGGGGCAATGTACAGTTCAGACTTATCACTCTCGCCGCCCATGACGATCTTGCCCTTCGTCGAATCAAGCATTTTCTTGATACGGTCGAATTGCCTCTCGTTAACAATACGCCCGTAGTCAGGGCTGGCCTTGGGGCCGTTGGGGAAAAACTCCTTGTATGTAGCGTTGAGGTGCTTAATGAAATCATCGACCACTTCACGCTCAGCACACACATAGTTGTGTGACATGCAGACTTGGCCAGCATTGGTACACTTGCCCCACATGAGTCGACGTGCTGTCAGAGCCAGATCGGCAGCTTTGGAAACGAAGGCAGGATTTCTGCCGCCGAGTTCGAGGGTCACTGGCGTCAGGGTTTCTGCGGCCTTCTTGGCGATGATTCGCGCAACGGTAGGGCCGCCCGTATAGAAAATCTTCTCCCACTTCTCATTTAACAGAGCTGTTGTCTCGGCGACAGCGCCAGTGACAACATAGAAGGAACCCGGGTCCAGGTACTTCTCCACCATTTCCTTCACAACCATGGCGACCGCGGGGGCGCTCTCGGAGGGCTTGATGATGGCAGTGCATCCAGCACTAATAGCGCCTACTAGAGGAGCTATGTTCAGCATGAACGGGAAGTTGTAGGGTCCGATGATCAGGACGGCGCCCAAGGGCTCCTTTCGGACGTGTGGCCTCAGAGGCGTGAAGGTTAAAGGATAGTCCAGATTTGTATCATCTTTGGCCCAGGTCTTTAATTTCTTAAGAGTAAGATTGAGATCAGACAGGGTGAAGTTCACTTCGGTGAGCATAGCTTCGTTGAATGCCTTGCCGACGTCCTGCTTCAAGGCGGCGATGATCTTGGGGGTGTAATCTGTTATACCCCAGTACAGCTTCCTCAGCTGCACAAGACGCCATTCAACATCCTTTGTCTTCTGGGACGCGTAGGCTGCGCGAGCGTTGGCAGCATACTGGGCAATCTTATCCAAGGGCGTCGCCTCAAAGGGGGGTATCTTAGTATCCGTAGTCATTATGAATTATACTCGAGATGAAAACGCGGTTCAAGTTGGCTATGGCGAACGAGCCTCTGGCGTAAGGATATGTTACTTTAATTATGATGATTCACTTCTCGAACAAAACTATATTAAATACAAGGAAACTTGGAGACGTGCGACTTGTCTCTGCCGTAGCGCATTGAGGGGAGGGATGAATCGACGCTTTGAGTCTAAGCAAGGACACCCCGACATCTTTAGAAGCAGAAATGTAGCTGTAATGGTAGTACCAATTCTAAGAAGCTATCCACTTCCAGTAATGAATGCGTGAGATCCGAGGGCGTTGAGGCTAGCTTGGCTAGTCTAGGCAGTAGAACCGAGGCACGGCAAACTTCCCTAGATAGACCCCTCAGTGTACTAAAGGGGCCTAGAGCCTCACAACCTAGCCACACAAGGCGGTCAAGCCACATTAGAAGATTTGCCCTAAGCCTACTAAGGCGGGATCCACTTTGTCTTTCCTGCGATACACCAAAAAGTTTGAAGCTCAAAATCCCCCGCCTCGTTCGCGAACTTTTTCAGAGTTCTCAATCACCACCAACTCCCACAACCACATCGCCGCCACTCCACACACAGGCGCAGGATTCGACCTCTTTGCGTCCTCAATCATCCTCATCAAACCATTCACAACAATGGCTCCTCAGACAGTACGTATACCTTGACATCGCTTTGCTGTTGGCCCAGTCTCTCTGGCGAACCCTCCAGCGAGATCATGGCGTGAAGCAGTAGGCTAAGGTCAAACTTCGACATGTAGAAGAAGTCCGGCAAGGCTGGCAAGCAGACGAAGAAGGTAAGCCATTATCCGAACCCTTTGTCTGCTTGCAGATATACTTACGTTGCACTACCAGTTCGTCATCAACGCCTCGCAGCCCGCCAGCGACAAGATCTTCGACACCGCCGCCTTCGAGAAGTTCCTCCAGGACAAGATCAAGGTCGATGGCCGTGTCGGTAACCTCGGCGACACCATCACCATCCAGCAGGTTGGCGACGGCAAGGTCGAGATCACCGCCCACAACGAGCTATCCGGTCGCTACCTCAAGTACCTGTTAGTGCCACCACGGTTTCACCCCTCGATTGACAATCGCGGGGTCGCACGGAAGTTGACTAATATTTCACCACAGGACCAAGAAGTTCTTGAAGAAGATGCAGCTCCGTGACTGGCTGCGTGTCGTCTCTACCTCCAAGGGTGTTTACGAGCTCAAGTTCTTCAACGTCGTTAACGACGAGGCTGATGACGATGACGAGTAATCGGGTTATTTGTAACTGTACTCCAAGGACAACCAAAGATCAAAGAGAGCAGATGCATGAATATCGCATAATACTGTCTCTTGCATCCAACGTTGCAAAATAAACTCGATTCAAAGGCAAAATTGTTCTGAATGATGCTTGACGTGATGACACATTATGATTTTGTGACGACTCTATTGCATATCCTTATACACCCGTAGGTACCAGTAAAGTTCCAGACCGGAACCCCTTTCGTGGCTAGTATCTAAAAATACATATATTTCTATACTCTATCTATTCAATAACCCTTTTCAACCTTTATCTATACGTAGGGGTATCTCTCATGGCAATGCTCTCATAACTCCCTCGAAGGCTACTAATGCCATCGCATTTGCCGGAAACGCTCTTAAGAAGCAGGGCAAGAATCCTCTCCAATATCCCCTGGCGCCGCTATCCCTATACACGGCTTGTGCAGCCTGCCGCCATGTGCTAAACTTAGGCGTCCCATCATTAAGCTTGCCCCCCATCGGATCCGTCATAATGCGCTGCTTGACCACGTCGCTGGGATAGCTCGTGAGCCAGAAGACCTGCGCACTCACCCCGCCAGCCCAGAAGTTCACGGCGGGCGCGGACAGGCTCGTGCGCTCGCGCAACAGCCGTGAGAAAACATCATACGAACCCCACCAGAAAAAGAAGAACGCCCGGAATATGAGCGTCGCGCCTAGGCCCTTGTACACTCCACGTAGACCATGGGCGGCATAGATCTTGCGCACGCAGTCGAGCGGGCCCGAGTACAGACGCTCGGCCTTGTGGGCCGAGTACTGGATCTGCAGGCGCGCCTTGATGTGCTCGACGGGGGCGGCGATAAAACTGACGGTCGATCCAGCCATGATGCCCGCAATCCCGTGGCCGAAGGACGGAAGGTGGTCCACGGGATTCGGATTCGGCTCCAGTACGATGCTGTTACTACTGCTAACCGGGAGCGTAGGAAGGTGTAGTCTCGGGACGAACACGTTCTCCGCTAACAGTCGACGGTAGATGGTCAAGCTGCCCAGCATTAAGCTGTCCATGAACATCCAACCGACCAGCGGGGGCGATGCGCCCTTGTAGAGGCCCCGGACACCCTCGTGTCGTACCGTCTGGACCACGCATTGCAGAGGTCCGCTGAAGCGCGCCGGATCGGTCGTCTGTAATCGTACCTTTATCGTATCGAATGGGTGACCGACTTTATAGCGCGTTAGATGTCGATGCTAATGCGATGCGATGCGATGCGATGCGCATTGCAGACATCCCGATGCCGGGGACCTGCTTGATTGAGGAATACGAATTGTATACGATAGAAAATAAACTCACCAGAGAGCTTGGCGATGCCGGAGAATATGCCAGCGACGAAGCCCTTGTAGTTCTGGGCGGCTGGCGCGGACGCCTGCTTCTGGTCGGTCGCCATGTCGGCGAAGACCACTTTCTAGAGAATTTTTTGGCGATGGGGAGGAGGGCGTGTTTAGCCAGAGATGGGCTGTCTTACTTTTGTCTCATCTTTGGTGGGATGTCTTTTTTTCAGCTCAGTAAAATCATGATAATATCATACATCATAGATGTAAAATCCGAAGCTATGACCGGGATCGGCGCCGAAACTAGCACTAATAACGTTAACCGGCGAGACGGTAAAACTTAGGTAATGCAATACTAAGTCTAAAATTAACTATAAATGGATGGGTAATTAGTCTCAGCTACTGATCAATATAAGGTTAACTATTCACGTGTAGCACCACTGCTACTATCGCCAATTCAATTATGCTTTAGATATATCCATAATGAGTAAGATTGATTCAGAATGCAAGCGGTTCGTTCTATTTCATCTCACGATAGTGGCTATAAGGTGCATCGGCCGTGGTTACTCTCCTCACTACCGCGAGCCTCCGGCCAAATCATATATCTACTTGTCGGTACTAATAGAACGACTAAATGGTGCACAGGCATAGTCATTATCAACCTGATTTGCAACTTCAGCTTTCTAGAAAACAAAGTCGAACGCCTTTGGGATAATCACCCAGACGCCCTAGAGTTCCGTGTTCTGCGGCACTCGATAAACTCTTCTCCCCCAGACCCCTTTCCCTGAGTCAGGGTAATTTTTTAGGTAAGATACTAACGAACAATCTCACCCGGGTGAAGCCGTCGTCTCTTGGAAGAACAAGAACTCGCTAAGCCGTCTAATTGGACCATTGCAATTCAGACTTTTCTGTAGTTGTCGTCATATCGTCTCAGTAGACGAGGTATAAGTGAAATACTTGAACTATCTCATATCCAACCAATCATCCACCCGTCAGAGAGCACCTGTTGGCAGATATTCATACGTATTTACGGACTGCAATGGGTATAGATCTGTTTGTATACCGCCTTTTACGCTTTCATGTCTTCCTAGAGAATGCATACATAACTATCCTAAAGACGTATATGAGCGCCTACAGGAGTCCAATACCCCTACTCATGGTGGGATTTACAGGGTAACACGTAGACCTGTCGTTCGTTTTATACCCTCTTGTGTTAGCAGGGCGGTCTTGAGATGCCTAATCAGGGGCGCAATCCGGGTGCTGAGTCCCCTCATGCGCCGTCTTGGCTGCCGAAAGAGGGGAAGATTTTCCTATTGAGTCTCATTTGACCATGCCATGTTTCAACCTTGACACTACTACCATGACTACCTACAGGGTTTCCCACCCTAGCAGATTGAAACCAGTATTTAGCATGTAACCTAAAACTGATGGGTAGAGTTGTGAATCCTGTTCCAATCATAAGCGCACATGGCCGGCATCGACGCATTATGTGCATGATGAAGGGTAAACTAATAGCTATAAGTATTATGGACAATACAGGTTACACGATGGCCTGCGGACCGATTGATTTGACCCTTGCTGGATCGTAATCCTTTCCGATGATCAAACATCAAATTAAGAAGGTTGCATCTTTTGTTTTTCCTATTAGAGACGACTGCCAGTATGCTACTGGCTCGTGATGCGGCAGATCAGCTTCGGTCGCCGTAGATGCGCTGGTCGTTGACCCACGTGGGCGATCTCTTGCTCTCCTAGGAGCTGCCGTTCGGGATCAAGACAACGTATATAAAGACTGAAGTGTACCTTTCGCCTCAAAGTTCTCGGGAGTTAGGGGCTAGGCGCACGTACGAGCACGAGATTGTGTCAACTATCCAGGCAGGCAAAGTGCAGAGAGGACAATTTCATCCGTATATTGCTTTGTTAGCGACCTCCCCCGATTGCCTTTTTCGCCCTTATAGCTAGCTGAGTTTTGGCGAGAATGCGCACAGCAACGCCTCTGTCCGCTCTCGCACTTGTTGCGAGTGCCGCTGCCGATTGTAATGGAAAGGCCGAGTATTGCGACCGAAAATATAGCCAAATCACCTTTGCTGGGTCGCACAACTCAGGGTTTGTAGGCGTTGGGCCTTCGGACAATCAACTTACGTCGGTTTCGGCGCAGCTTGATCAAGGTATTCGGTTTCTGACCACCCAGACGCACGACAAAGATGGTGTCATTGAAATGTGTCACACAGTAAGTATAAAATGAAACAGGCTTCTCGAGTTGGGCAGTTGTTGGGCCTGTATCTGCATCGTCAACATCATTGTAGAAAAATCAAGAGTTCCGTTGTAACAAACAACTCTGTCCATTCAAAACGCCTGCTAATAACTTCCATAGTCGTGCGATCTGTTAGATGCTGGCCCTCTTCAAGACTATCTTAGCACTGTGAAGACCTGGGTCGATGGTCATCCGGACGACGTTGTGACGTTGCTCATCACGAACGGAGACGCCATCGACATTACCAAATTTGGCGACGCCTTCAAGTCTGCAGGACTAGATTCGTATACATTCACGCCCTCAGGTCAACTTGGACTAGATGCCTGGCCAACACTAGGAGACATGATCTCAAGCGGAAACAGGGTTATTGTGTTTATGGGTAAGTCTGGTCAAGCTTAGGATATCACTTCTTCTCAGAATGACTAACAAGACTATAGATTACAACTCGGACACTAGCAAGGTCCCATACATCCTTGATGAATTCGCCTACTATTTTGAGACACCATTCGATCCTCACTCAGATCAGCGTAAGTGATTTTTGAAGCCGTTTCTCTCCTTATTGAGCTTTTGAACAAACGTGTGGCCTCTTCTTCATCTACCTAGGACACTACTAACCTCCCATACGCAGTGAGCGGGTGCAATATCGACCGACCAGCTGGCGCCTCGGCTGACGGTCGTTTGATCCTCGCAAACCACAACCAGAACTATGAAGTTCTAGGTATCGACCTTCCTGACCTAGTTCATGCCGGTGATACAAATTCTGTCTCTTCCATTACTGCACAAACAGATACCTGTAAAGGACTGTATGGACGTGTCCCCAACGTGGTACTTGTAAGTTTTCCCCATCTGCTTGACCTTTCGAAACCCGAGACAGCGACACTGACGAAGACTACGTAGCTTGACTATGTTAGTGTTGGCGATGCTATTAATGCCCAAAGTCAGCTTAACGGCGTATGATGTCAATGTACTTCCTTAAGCTCGCCCTTTAGTCGTTTGTTAGACAAAGTTCGGCTATATATACCAAAATATAAAACTGTATATATGCATCTGTGATCAACTGTGTCAAATTACTACCTCCTGTTACCGATGGGTGCGTTTCCGCCTCATATAACTTGCGTTACGTCGAGAGTGTGGGAAAACTTATAGTATGTAAAAAAGCATATCAACCTAGGCATATGCATACGGCCTATCCCTAGCCACCGGCCAGTTAATGTCCAAACAATTATAATCACCTATTGATGGGGTCGTTTATTCCAGTCATTTTCTGCCCCAGCAGGGAACTAACAAGGCGATCCTCTTGAGTGCGACGCTCTATTCGCGGGTGTACCAATTGAGCGCTTCGCGCCTGATTGCGCCAACTAACCGCTGGCCAAGAAGTTTGCCGCTGGCCATTTGGGCGCATCTTTATCGCCATCTACCAATCAACACTCAATATGCTAGTTAGACTGCTTTACAAGGACCCTTACCGCTCATGCCCGCGTTCCATGAAACTTGGGTAGATCACAGTCTTGGCGAACAAGGTCGCATCCAGCTGCTTGGACGATAATTAGGTAGAGCATATAGGACGAATGGGGCCATTCTCACGCGATAACAATCGGTTCCCTTGTACGTTATTTTCTTCTACTTCTGTTTCCGTTCTTTTATACTTAATTTGGGGGTTTTCAAAAGAGGAAAAGACGCGATATTAATAATTCGACGGTGACTATTATATCGATACCGGATATCGAGATGCAGGCATCTATAAGTCAGCTGTTACTGGCTTCATTGGCGGGTAAGTGGCATAGATCCAGGTAGATATCTGGCCCTAGGGAATAATTTCAATCCGTTTATCATTCATATTGCGTGCAAAGATTTATGAGCGAGATTGTCTGTTAACATACTACAGCATTTCCGCTTACGACGGCGGCGGTACCATCGTCACTCTTCGTCTCGCCCCAAAAGGACCTCGCTTTCGCCCTGAATATCCCAAATGATACATCATCCTCAGAGCTATTCTTCTCGATGGCGTTCTCCGTACAGACCAGCTGGGTCGCGGTTGGCCTAGGCGCGAGCACCATGGAAGGAAATCCACTGGTATTAATGGCTTATCCGTCTGCATCTGGGGAAAACGTAACGATATCTCCACGTCGGTGTTATGGTCACAGCGAGCCCATCTATGACTCCGAGATCAATATTGAAGCATTGCCAGGAACAGGATTGTTCAACGATACCACATTTATCTTCAATGGGCTATGCAGTAACTGTCGCTCATGGCCGCGCAACGGAGAACTCGACATTTCCAGTACAGCGCAGGATATGGCCTACGCCACGGGACGCAGCAGCGATACGCGCAGTGATGATCCCAGGGGGTCGGTGAAGGTTCATTGGAGTTACGGTTCATTTACCATGGACTTGGTGCGTGCTACAGGGACCGGTGGTATCCCAGAAATTCCTGCCAATGAGAATATCACGTCCGTTGGTGCAGTGCAACAAACAGTGGCGAGCGGTTACGTGGACAAAAAGGCTATTCTCCACGCTGTGTTTATGATCCTCACGTTTGTGGGAATATGGCCTTTCGGTATACTGGTTCTACGGGTTGGCGGATCAGTCCGCTGGCATGCTATCAACCAAGTTGTGGCATTCGGTTTGGTTCTCATCGGCTCAATTCTTGGGTTCGTCATAAGCACATCGTATAATAGGGTCAGTCCTCATCATCGTCTGCAAACTGATTCACTCCTATAATATCGATATTCAGAGGAAAAGTGCTCGACGTTCTGGTGGTATGTTTGCTAACTTCTGTTTCACAGAGTCGTAAATTCAATACGGCACATCAAATCATTGGCATCTTCGTGTTCATCTTTGTCATTGCCCAACTCGTCTTAGGGTATCTGCACCATCGTATATACAAGAAAACACAGCAGACAACCAAGATCGCACTAATTCATGTTTGGCTTGGGCGCGTTGTTATACCGCTTGGTATTGCAAATGGCTTTACGTGAGTACATCTACTCCTTTCTGTTTGATCTGTTTCTGACGATTTGCAGTGGTTTCCCGCTTGCCTTGTCGCCAAGCTACGACTTTGCCCTCCTTGGAGTAGTCGCATTCGTATTGCCGGCATTTCTATTCATCTTGCTAGTAAGAGGGATATTCAAGAAACTGGTGCAGACGGCGAAGCAATCTGATGAATCCAACGGCTATCATATGGAGCCTTGGCGTGGCTCTCAACCCGGCATGCAACAGCCTGCTACCCAAGCTGGAGATCCGATAACGCCAACACGATTAGGTATTGCACAACAAGATGCCAGACAGTTTGTATGAATATGATATTATATGGAGTTTTAGTACGCACGTATACTGGCACGATCTGGATGATGGGTGGGCTATGGCGTTAGGTAAGGTCTACTTATTAGTATACTCGAAGGGTATTAAAAATTAAGAATATGAAGGGTTTATCAATAAATACGAAGTATTTCGGCTCTATTTGGAATTCAGGAAGGCGTGTTTTATTTCACATGCCACAAGTAGTCTAATCGACAACTTAATGTTGTAAGGAGTCATTGACAAAGCGGCCACAGTGGGGTTCTGAAATGCACTGTGGTTAATCGAAGGTGCTGATTAGCCTAGAAAATAAACGTAACGTTAGCTTTTCTGTTCTAAACCTCCGGCCATATCGTGTCCAAGTAGAGACGTAAAGGCGGTACCCCTCCATGACCCAGATCATTAATTGACAAGCGCGGAGATCCAACAAAAATGCCGTAGGCAGCTGAGATGGAAAGGTAGTATTATTGATGCAGTTATGCAAGAGATTCAGGCAAAATGCGTGGTGAAGCTCAGCGAGCTGGCGATGATCCCGCCTTATCGTGCCTGTCGATCAAATACAGCATCAAATACGTATCGACTGTGAATTTTGTTTTTACATGAGGTCGAAGAGCTAAGTTATTTTGGTTCCAGAAGAAAGTAGTATAGTCTTCTACATGCCTCGGGCTGACTATGGAGTCGCAAGTCTTGCAAAGTCAACTCTAGTATATCTTCATTCTATTGCTTAGGCTATATCACGTCGAGTAAGACCATTGAAGTCGCATTCACGGTACCACCTCCGAGAACGACATTGGCATCGACCAATGGCAATAAGATGCATATAAGATCATGTCATTATCTATGCTTAGCGATCATACCAGTATATCGGCTCGAAGCCAGATTGTATCTGGTCTTACAGTGGCGTTATCAAGTATCAGCCAAGCTGTTAGGTGCTCTTGTTACTCTTCGCCTATGAGGTTCCAATGCGAAGACTCAAAGCCACATAGATGTCGCCAAAGGTAATTTGCGCCAGCAACTACGAGTTTATTTGTTTCTGAGAACCTCGGATCGTAGATTTAGTGGACTTATAAGCGAAGATATAGTTTGGGTCATCTATGTCGCTCCTCTTCAGGCATTCTTCTCAAATTGGCTCTTTGAGTAGAACCTCCCGCCCCGTATACGTGACCCATGCCATGTGACCGCCTAGAAAGCTAATCTAGACCTAGGTCTGGCCTCGCTAGCAATGATTCGGCCTGAGAACGATCTTGTCATATGCAACGCTGCCTGCGCGCAAGACCTACTTTGGCGTGCTTCGCTAATTCAGCAAGCCCAGGCCCTTGAAGTTGCAATGGTCGCTTACCACGGTACAGCGGCACCATGAAAGTACTATTCTTAGCTTGCGTAGCATTGACCGATATTAAATAGTCATCACAAACAGCTCGTGCATATAGAAGTATTGTAGTGTTTAACTACAAAAGTGGCGTCTCTTCCTCAGGCGGTACGAAGACTTGCAACTCAAGACAGCTGAGTTTAGCATATATCTGATCCTGGACTGGATGTTAATATGACTTCAAGAATTGTACGTATTTGCCTGTTGGCAGGATATTTTGCTCTTCGAGCATCTGCTGCGTGCACTGTCTATGGCGTGGATTACTCTAATGGTGGCTCCTACAATATCGATGCGTCATCTGATGAACTGTTTACCTTCACATCCATATTCCAAGGTACCAAGTTGAATGCCTTAAACGCATTGGGCACCATCACTGATTTCTGCCAGGTTGCGTACAAGAACCAGTAAAGCCTGCCCTGGTTGACCCTGCTGGGCACCAGTATACTTGCACTGCCATCAACACGACGCCTGATGGCCAAGAAGTGAAGTCAACATGGTATGTAGAACCTTGGTAAACTGTATGCCGACTAGCCAGAAAAGCTAAGCCTTAATAAGCTCGATCGCATACTCTTCCATGTTGTCAGGTCAATGGAGAATTGTCATTTCTGGTGCGAACGTGGCGGTACAGAGAGTGATTAACCTAACAAGTGTTTCACCGTCAACTGTAACAGTCACTGTAAGCAAATCTTCAAAGCAGCTATGCCTAGACAACATCGTGTTAATGTCAAGGAAATATAGGCTACTCCAACTGTGATCGTAGGGATCACAAGTACACCCAATCCAACTAGTGTGTATTAGACCTCTAATGATATATGACGAATATCTACTGATTATCTTACTCCTATTACATAGCCGTCTTCTCAACCATTGGAACACAGACTCAGACCTTGATTCTGGCCCCTGAAACTGTCACGAGACCTTGTAGTGGACCTACAACAACAGTAACAGTTACGCCACCAAAAGAGACCGTGATCACGACATCAGTTGTGGTCCGCACAACGACTGACGCAACGACGACCAAAAAATCAACAACCACGACCACAAAGACTGCATCCTGTCATTACAGTTATGACAGTCCGACTGGGACGATCTGCGTTGGAAACGCCTGTGGTTTCCCTCCTGATCTACCCGCCCCGACCATCTGCATCGGCCTATCCTGCTCTCGGCCAGCGGCAGAAACCGCAAAAGTACCAGACACTCCAATCAGTGGTGTGAAGGAGGTTATCAAGGTTTTCATGGCCACTACAGTTACCGTTACAGAGACAACTTATACCGTAACGAGTACCAGTATTACGGTGCTCCCGACGCCAACAGTGACAGAGAACGGTATGTTATAGCCTCATCTCACCTCCCGCCCAAATACGGCACTTCTAAAGCTATACTTTGCAGTTATTCGTATTACTACCGCTACAGTGTAAGTTGCAGGCAATTCTAGTCGATTTTACATTTGCCGACCTTGAGATAAAGACAAATATCATGCCTACCATTCGTGCTGTACTGAGATAATAACTAGGACTCCTCAACCATCGACCGTATGTAGCGGTCAAAAACCTGGTGCCACCGTCTCGATTACTGGGCCTCAGTCCACCGTCACACAGACGAGCTTATCGTACTCGACAAAGCACGTTACCGGAACAGTCACCGCAATGTATGTGCTATTGTTCTTGTTCAAGTCAATACGAGTTCTTTGTGTCCCCACCAATCCCAGTTGGTCATTCCAACGGGAGATTTAAACCGGGGCGTTGATTTAGAGTTCAATGGCTGATTTCTATTACAGTGAAACCAAAACCACCGTTACCACTAATTCGAAGAGTGCCACGAGCTGTTGGATAAATGGAGGCTGGATGGGAGCTGACTAGGAGTAAGTGTGCAATGCTGTTAGTTGCGTTAATGGAGATGGGGTGATTATGGAGAGTAACCTTAACGTAGGACGTGTGATACGGAGAAAGTATCCTTAATCCCCAAATAAGCTTTGATATTATTCAATTTGGTTTTCACGATCGGCGAATATCGCTGTTACTTTAAACAAAGTGCTTTGGGTAGATGCTAGCCTGATAAGCGCGGAAATCGATGACAGGTTTCAAATCTGTAGCAGCAGTATAATATTCAGGATAGCAACGTGGAAGCAGCAATTGGAGTATTTAAATCATAAGGCATCTTTCTTGGATCATTGAGAAACACTGATCTCAGACTGTCTAACTAACTTTCTCGGGGATTTATTGGCTTCTCACCAGTTTTCCAAAGGGTTAGCGAAAAGACGTGTCTATCCTTCGTTTTTCCTTCGGCTTAGGCCTGGTGACTCACGAACCAGAATGGCACCGTGCCAAAGACATTCCTCGTGATTATGATAGGAAATTAAGCAACTGTTCAATTTAACCATCATTGAGCACCAGAAGATAAAATTGTTCTTAGGTTCATTTGCCTAAGTGGCTTGCGAGCTCATGCGTTTGCCATTCAATCCCTTGTTACCGATATTATACTACCAGCAACATAGTTTAGTAATAAGATTTTGCTAATCTCCCTCGAGCCAAATCTAACTGCAATTAATGAGGGCCACCATGAAGATTATAGATTCGGGATGCAAAGCGTAGAAAGTAATAAGGGAGTATTTTAAGGAAAGAAGCCAGCATTGAATATAAAGAGGTTCATCCTACCATCGAGTCAGTACAGAATACCAAAGACCACATAATCCATTACGAATCTTCAACTGATTATGACAAGCTTCCGTAACTTCAACAGCGACCAAGCATCCACACAACTTAACAACGCCATGTGCAAATATATCATTTCCCAGAAACTGTACCAACAGTGTCGTCACACACGACCCGATGGTGAGCCATATTACGACCTTTGCCTCGATGCAGAGCAAAAAAAAAGGCGCACGTGCAGCCCTATGATCACCGACACCTCCAACATCAAAGTCGTGCGCGGCAAGTGCCCTTCATGCAGGTAAACGGTAAGCATAATTATCATATTTACACTGCCGATCGAGGATATACACAGATGGACTAACTATAAGAGAAAAAAATTTAGATCAGTAACTCAGTATAATTCACTACGGACACAAGTACCAGCAGAATCCGGACAATGGAGACTCGATGAGTTCTTAGGATAAGATAATCCTTCTAACAATTATCGTTGAGGTAGAAAACATCAAGCATGGTCTGGTTCAAATATAACCCACAACGGCAGACGGGAATCAGTCAGATGCCTTTTCACATAACGCCATCCGCCCTCGGCGAAAACGCCATCTCAGTCATCAAGGGATGGGATAGTAGCGGCCATCACCACATGAGCAAACTCGAATCCTAATACGAAAAGCAGTACGTCTGCCTCTGTAACGCCGTATTTGAGGCCCCGCCATGTAGCATAAATCTTTTCGCGTCTCCAAGCAAGAACCGACGGGTCTGGGGAAAGACTCGCCTATGCGTCGGAGCGTGTCGATACAGTTTTTACGGGGCCAGAAATCATGACCCATCATGAAATAGCTCAACAAGTCAGCATTGGAAAACTTGTCGCGATAAATCAGCTTGAGGACATCGCCCTTGCTGAAAGCAAGTCGGATCCTGTAACCGTGTTCTGCTGCCTCATCCTAAGCTGCCTTTGTCGAAAATAAAGCAATGTCGATTTCAAGTCCCTTAACCTTTGGGTAGCGGTCAAGGATCTGCATCAGTCGCCCTCCGCTACCGCATCCGAGGTCGACAACCTCGGGGAATGTGTATTTCACACTATCCAGCTACTATCTCGGTTTGGTCACGTGCCAGCACCCTGTCTGTAACCAGAAAAGTACCCAGACCTTGAATGGGTAGAAGGTGTAAGTTATCCTTTGAAGAATACTCCTCTACATTGAGCAGTTTTTTTCACGCAGTTCATCAAGGCTGCCAATTTCCCAGGCGCAAGGGCAGAATTGAAAATGCTTGCAACGGCGCGTTTAGGTCGTTGGCATCGATATCCATTCTGGAAGTCATATATTGCAACTTGGTCTCAACAGGCACAGGAGTAAAGAAAGATAGACGAGTAGGTAGACAGTTGATAGATCAATGAAATTGTTTTGGTGGAGACTTAAAGGCAACAGCCGACTCAAAAGTGAAAGCAATGCAAACTAGGTGGCGAATTCAAGGCTCTCTTGTCTTTATAGCTGGAGGGTGAGAAGTCACTAATGACCTCGAGTGTTTGTGCCAACGGGAACCCCACGTATTTAGTAACTACAGAACAACGATAGTAAACCTGTATGCCGGTTATATCAAAAGTATATCCCATATTTTCGTCCATGACTAAATATAACACGACCTGCAGTCTGACCAATTTCTGATCGCTTACACAATTTCGTCGGAAGTCGGACAGCGCCATCAATAGAGTACGAAGAAAACTTTGACGACTTACGCTCCTCTGTCAACTTCTGCATGGGATATGATTTCTACTCTTGCATGAGAGCCAGGTAACACAAATTACCCTGTGGAACATCTTTTTCGACGTGTTGATTGGGTCTCATATAAATGAGCTAAAACATTGCTTCGAATAACAGTAACTATTGTATACAGATCACGCAGTTACGAACTTCATGAAAACCCGGAACGGGATGCATGCAGATCTGCCACTGTGTAACGTTAACACCCGCGGCCATATGGGTCGTCAAATCTCGATTATCAAATCACACGTAAGACTTGTACTCAACGGAGGTTCGCAGCCGTTTTCTTCATCGGTAAGTGGAAACCCGCATATCGTGATACGTGATACGTAGAAGTCTAGATAACAAGGTAACCAATTTTAAACCCATTTGACCTACACGGGTACGAGAGGGTCGGGTGATAAATGCAGAAGGGCAATAAATGTCTCGTGAAAGGTGCAGCGTACCAACAGATGGTTTGAGAGAAATTTGTCTCGACGGATGGGCCGGCACATTGATCCGATCGCGCTGAAGCAATGCACGCCATGGCAAATCCTACTCTTCGTATGATACGTAGCAACTAAGGTGAACTGATATGTTGACTGTAGTAAGCAATATAAAGTTCTCGGACTAATTCCTCAAGCCATGTCTTTACAACATTCAGTTCAACATTTCCTATCAATTGAAATCTCCCTCGCTCCCTGAGTGTTGTGTTATGCGTCTGTGTTGAGAGGATCAGCGACTAGCTTTCTACCGCCCCCCGCTAACGGTCGACTGGTCGAACCTCGGCATAAAATTCATTGAAGGTGAGTATTTTACGTCTTCTTAGGCGATCTTTGCTTATACTGAGCACTTCTAATGAGCGACCATGTCGAGAACATACTCAAGAACTACTGGGTGCTGAACATCTATCCTTTTTGTGGTCGATCCCTCCATGGGTGTACACGGTATGGCACCAAGGCTTCATTACAGTCAACAAGCACTCGAGGGCCTCATGGCGTTCCAAGACCCCGACGGCAGGCGAGGCAACAGTCTTCCGTTCGAATGCTAATGTAAAAGGCGTACAACACTCAGCTAACGTAGTTTCGATCTCTTGCGGGCCTATGGATAAGTTCGCACAGGGTTAATAACTGTCGTTACCCCCAATTCCGTCTTTATTCCGCCACATGAACCAGGAGTGCCGCTTACTTATGCTCCATGTCTCGTGGGATCACATACATCATTGGGGCTTGAGAGTTCAGTGGTCCAATATATCGACGCTGCTAACGAAAATGATATAGCGCGAAGTCTAATGCTTTGCAGCGACTGGAGAGGATATGGCAAAGCGCCCTACTATAGACTAACTTAGTCTATAAGTAGATGCAATGAGAAGTAGACGCTTCTTATAGCCGAAATAATTATTTCTGAAAGCTGCCGTCGTACTCACTACTAGCTTAGTCTCGGATCACAGTCAACAGAAAATACTAATTCGCCTAAATCAGTTTTATGAAATGTTAACTCTTCTCGAAATTAACCATCGCAAACTTCATTGGCTTAGCGCTATACGTCCTATATAGTCACTACAAGAAATCCCGGCGGTGATCAAAGACGAACTCCGTAGAAAAGAACGAGGTTAACATCGCTACATATGATACACCGAATATGCAAAAAAGGACGAGCGGGATGAATGAGGTATAACTAGGTAGCACAAAACTAGCATGAGTTTAGCACTCCTGTGCAAGTGTCTAAATTAAGCGATATGTGCGAAGAGGACTGCATATGTGTCGACCAGATCAAATTATTTTCTTTAATACTTACTGGCTAATGAAACGATTTTGTTACGTACTTTGTAATGCAATACGCTATAGTTATACCAAGTACACACATGAGCAATCGACCGGACCCCCGCCCTTTGTAGCCCCGTCCGTTACGTCTGGTACTCTCGTTCTCTACAGATACTGTATTAACGGTTGCACGATAAACGACCCACCAATGTTATTGAAGTTCTGGAAAGGGCACAGGATTAGTTTTATACTCAACGTCTTGATCCAAATGGCGAACGAATTCTGTGTTATTGGCCTTGACTGCAATTCTCTTATCGTCCAGCAGGCTAAGAGAGTTCATTATCGAAAACCCATAGGTACTTAATACATATATAAGAGGGGGGGGGGCTTGGGAGCCTGGGGGATTTCGGGGAACACGAGCAGCTCTCAGTCACGCAACACTTCTTGCTACCTCAACTCAGACAGTGTATCTAATCAGGCTAGACTGATCTTATGGCGGCATCAGAGCCAGATGAATCGAATATTGATGGGCACAGTACTCGCCGACAATAAGCTGTTTTGTGGCGTAGTCTCGGTATAGCCTGAGCCAATAAATTTGTTAGGGCGGTACACACGGGCCCCCAGTTTCTGCAAGAGCTCTGCGAATTGTCCAGTTCCTCTTGAGTCTTAGCAAGGATCACAGGCGTAAAAAGGTTCAATGGGTGGAACTTGGCCATGTTATCTGAGGGTATAGTCGCAGCATCATATGTACTGACCTGGAAGGGAAAGCCGAGTCCTCCGCTTGGTTCGCAATGACGGCTTTTAGCGGCGATTACCCGTCTTCAATGAAAACTAGAGTTTTAACTGCGGCAGTGCTGAAGTTGGTATTATAGCTTAATTTCCCAGATAAAAAGGTTGCAGCAGCACGAGGTGAAAATCAACTTGATTGTGAACCAAGGGGTGATGTCGAAGGGCTAAAATATATGATTATACTTTCGCGCTCAGTCCCCCCAACGCTCCGTTTTGACGCACGCTTCGGTATTACCGGGTTTAAAATATCTTTCTCGCTAAAAAGGGGTTGGATGTTCACCAGCCGGTGGGCGGCCTAGAGACCGGTGGCGGCCGGCGAAGTGGGGCTATCGTGACGGATGTAGGCTTGGATAGTCCGGCGCATAGGTGCATATTCACCTGCATCAAATTATGTGAGATACTTCAAAACATTGGACGACATGTCGTGTCATATTAAGTTAACGGCAGTATGATGAAGTCCAAGGATAGTTATACATAACTTCACAGGATATAAGTCACAGATGGGCACAGCTAACCAGTTCCTATAAAACGCATGGGATTCTGCTCCCAGCTGTTTCACTTGTAGACTCACATCAACTGCATTACGTGTTATGTACGACAACTTTAGAGAAATAGATCTGGTTTGACATCGATACAGAAACAAACTATTGGGGTTGACCATAGCACAGCGATAATAATAGACAGTAATCAACTTCGTTTGGGAAGCTCCCTTCATTCACCTACCTAGATACTAATTACATCTCGGTATTTTGGTTTATACACCTGAGAGTCCAATCTTCCTTATTATGTCTATATACCTAGCGGGGGTGATTTTGGTCATCGCCGTCTCAGCACTGCTTTGGAAATGTATTGTGTATCCCTTCTTCTTCTCCCCACTTGCTTCTATTCCAGCGGCTCATCCTCTAGCCCCCTTCACGTCACTCTGGATTCAGTGGCAGCGGCTTCACGGGAACGATTTCCAAAGTGTTTCAAAGGCTTTCGAAACACATGGACCGTATGTGCGACTAGGACCACGGGAGCTAGCTCTCAACGACATTGAGGCTGTGAGCTGCGTTTGGGGCGTTGGCGCGGCAGACTTCGATAAGCATCCATCATACACCTACTGGGCAATGCAAGGGTTTGTATTTCTGTTGATATTCTTATTGATCCTATCCTTTCTTTAAGCTCAAAGTCGACTCATTACTAACGGAATAGGACGTCAAACACTTTCACATCAATTCTAAAAAGTGATCACCGACGTCGTCACCGCCGCATTAGGGGAGTGCATAAGCATTCGTACATAGCTTCATCTCCTCACGTTCGAGCTATCATGAGTACCCTCATGGTGGACCGCTTGACCCCTTTGTTAGCTCAGTTTGCCATGTCGTCAGACGGTACGGCTGACATGCTTCCTATCGCTCAGTCTATCGTTCTTGACTGTACTTCGGCATTTGCTTTTGGTCTTCCACTCTCTCTTAATTTTCTTTCGGATGCGGCGGCTCGCCAACACTGGTTTGACCTAATCAATACCGGCTTCCCAAATGATCAATCTTCGTTCTGGCTAAGAGAGCATCCGCAGCTTACCATAATGCTCTGTTTCCTGGGATTCCCTGTTGTATCTAACAAGGTCGCCAAAGCTCGTCGCGAGTTGGAGGATTGGGCTCTGCTAAAAGTTGACGCTGCCGAGGATGTCTTACAAAAACGTGACAAAGGGCATACCTTAGCAGCAGGGAAGTTACCGGTGCTATGCGATGCCGTTTGGTCAGATCTAGCAATGACACATAGCGAGACGACAAAAGCGCGCTTCTCGATTTCTCCAGCTCAGCGCAGGGAGCTCGCGAGTGAGTGCCTCGACCATATTGGTGAGTAACCTTAGATGGTAACACAGTTATCAATACACAGTTAGAAGGGTTAACGCTGAATAGCTTTCACCACCGAAGCATTTGCAACTGTCTTGACATACATGATTTATGAGATCTCGCATCATCAAGAAATCCAAAACGAGCTCCGGGCGGAGCTACATTCTGCTAATAACCCTCTTCTTGGCAACACCAGCGACCGAACCGATGTACCGTCGTCCGACACCCTTGAGCGGCTTCCCCTCATGAGTGCGATCATCAAGGAGTCCCTTCGGCTCCGCAACACATCTCCAAGTGCCGATCCGCGTGTAACGCCTGCCCACTGTACTTCTCGGATCGGCCTCATCCCAAACGTTCCCCCTAAAACACGTGTTTGTAGCTACGGCTGGTGGCTTCATCGCAACCCGGATGTCTATTCAAACCCCCTTGATTGGAATCCCAAGCGCTGGCTTTGTAGAGGGTGTGATGATGCCGCCTTGGCTAAAAAATGGTTCTTTGCCTTTGGTGCTGGCAGCAGAAACTGCATTGGTCAGAACATCGCCTTAGAGTGTAAGATAACTCCTTTCCCCGACATTTATACCACAAGTTGCTGATCCTATCGGGCCGGTATAGTAATGCGAATGTCTCTTGCCACTATTTATACAAACAACGCTACCTTCGTTGCTGATGAAACTCAGTATCCCGGCGCTAATCGGCCCATGAACCCGGATCTCAGCGATCGGCTTTTTATTAAATTTGAGAAACTTAATTGATCGCATACACTATATATGTGGATGCGACCGACGAAGGTGGAAAAATTCTGAAGGAAATAGCTACAAGCGACAACTGTATTATTGGGGTATTGACGCCGTGACACCAATACTATCACTCCAGGGATGCGCACATCCTTATACTGCTATAGTAACTTATTGATAAATCTTGGGGATTCTAAAGTTTAGGAGAAAAAAACCTGGTTTCCTTTTTTTATTGCTCGAGCTTGACACGACGATTAACGCGCGACTGTCAAATGTGATTTCGGACACTCCGTTGGCCAACTCTTATACAACAGACACCCCTTTCAACATAGAGCCATCCCTTTACGCATCGAGCGAAACATATCTATATTCCGTAGCCCCCTATTTACAGACTAATCCACATATTAGTTTAGGTAACGATTCCCGTACACCAAGAATCGCATCAGAGCCAAGTACTGAATATGGTGGAGGTTTACAGCCCATCATCATCAAGAGGGATGCATGGTATCAGTTCTCGGAACGTGGTAAAAGATGAATTACGACATATAGTGCCCAATCTGAACGAGCAACCTAAGATTACGGCCCACATGAAGACTCTACATGTTCGCCAAGCATGTGAAATATCAGTCCCGGCTACCTACTCTCCCTTGACTGTCTGTAGTAATATCCTAGTCAATTTGCATACTCGGGTTAATGATACGAGCTCCAGTGTCACCCCGTCACAGCGAACGATTACCAACTCACTGGGGTACACGACCGCATTTCTAATGATATTGTAACCATATGAACTCTCTTTCCATTAAGTTTGGAGAAATATCAGCTGGTATAAGCAAACATCTACGGTGGGTTGATTGGTTCTGGGATTTACTTGCAGCGTTGCCCGTTTGAGCTCGCCGACGTTTTAGTCAGACCGAACAACTTTTGATGGATCTTTCTGACATAAAGAGGCTACTATCGTCTTCAAATTCTAAAGATGATGATAAGATTTTTTCCTACTTGTCTGTGAATTAGAGCAAATACAACAAACCAACTATAGCCCTTATAATCTTTGCCACTTCATCAATCAATCCAGATGAACCCAGCCAACACAAACCCATACCAGCTTCCCGCTGATGCTACCTGGTTTAGTACGGATTTCTTCACTTCCATTGACAAAGCTAACTTCAAAATCATAGTTACCGGGTGCTCTAGCGGCATCGGCCGCGCCATCGCAGAGCTTGTAGCCAGCAAGCCTGGTCAGCGCCTCATCGCGACGGCTCGAAACCCTTCCAGCTTATCATACCTTCCGAACAACGACGCCATTCTCAAGTTAGCTCTGGACGTCACATTAACCACATCGGTTGAGGCCGCTTTCAAGACGGCAGCCGACCACTTCGGGGATAATTTTCATATCGATGTTGTTGTGAATAACGCAGGGTACGAGCTAGCTGGCGACACGGAGGCAGCCACCGAGGAGGAAATGCACGGCCAGCTCGAGACCAATTTCTTCGGCACCGTGCGCGTGGCCACGAATGCCACCAGAGTGATGCGGCAGTCGAAGGACCGTCGCGGGGGCATCATTTTCAACATTTCCTCGCTCGCTGGCGTGGCCGCCTTTCCGGGTCAGTCCTTCTACCATGCAAGTAAGTTTGCCGTGGAGGGCTGGTCGGAGTCCTTTGCGCGCGAGTTGCATCCGGACTGGAATAGTGAGTTTTTAGTTTATTCTTACGCATTTATGACACACTGACTGACTCTTTCCTTTCACGCCAGTCAACGTCTGCATCGTCGAACCGGGCGGTGTGAAAACGGAGTTCGAGCACGGCAGCAAGAAGTATACCAAGACTCATGAGGCCTACGATGGAGCCGACATGCCAGCACGTCGGTTGGCTGCTTGGGTCAAAAAGGGTGTCGCGGCTGGCGCAGGCGTTCCACCCTCTGCTGTAGCGGAGGCTCTGTATCTGGTCGCCAGTCGAAACGACAAAGTCCCCCTCTGGCTACCATTAAGCAGTACGGCTGCCCAATTAATAAAGATGAAGCTAGAGGCACGCCTCGAGAATTTGGAGGCGGTGAAGGACCTAACACCTATCGACAAGAAGTAATCCAGGTAGCTAGCTTGGATAAATACTTCTTCCATTACCTCCGAAGCCTACTTTATAAGTAGAATTGTATAACAATGAGAACAACTTATTGTGGCATTTTACTCCAACTTAGGCATCTTCATATCTATAAACTACTCGTCTTGTAAACCAGACGATGAATATATTATCAGTAGTCTCACTCCATATCTTATCGCCCCATCGCTTCTGTATGTTTAGCCTCACTACAAACCTTATCTTCATACTATAATTATATCACAACATGAGCCACGACGTTGTGATCTGGTCAGGGAAGCATAATTGTGATTTCGGACACTCAGTTCTCACCTCATCCTCACAGCTATTATGTAGTACGGATAGACTATAAGTTGGCCCTTCTAGACCCCTAGTATTAAATCCTATGTTGATAGCATTGGGTCGAATTTGATTCTTTGTGCTCAAGTTTCTGTATTGCCCGAGATCTTACTCAAGAGCGGTACTTTGAGCACAATTCTCATACAACAAGTCGTATGGTCTAATGGTTATGATTTCTCGTTCACATTGATGTGTTCAAAGTCCCGAGAAGGTTCCGTGTTCGATCCACGGTACGACTATGCAGTTATCTTTTGGCCACTTACCTAAGTGAGATTTGGATCCTTGTTCTGTTCCTTTTTGCTGGAAAAGTTGAATGGAGCACTATGAATAGGGGTCAATTACCCCAACATAAGTATACTACCGTAGGATGGATATCTACTATTCGCAATTCAAATTGAAGTATCAAGCGAAATGTGGTTGTTCATTCAACTTATCTTTGCAAATTACCAGAAACACCGTCTTTGGATACGGAAGACGTTGTCTCAGAGATAACCAACTCGTTATTTCAATGAAAGCGATTCTCATGCTGAGAGGTGTTGGGGGATGTGCTACAAACCTGCCGGGTAACCTACAAGCAGGTAAATGTATTGATTGATGTTCTTTTGGATAGCTATGAAACTGGCCCTGTGTAATTGTATCTCTGAGATTGTCGACTGCACCATAAGGTTAATTACCCTTACTAGAACCGGAAATGTAGATGGCTGTCGTAATGTACTGCTATGTATCAAGATTTTCAGGTCAGAAGCATTTGAAGTAGTCGAATCTGCAAAGATCTGGTCCCATGGGATTTATTTACCGTTATTCATTTATATATACATCCTTTAAGACGTCTCAATTTCTCCGAATCTCTTCCCAAAAGCTATCGTCCCTCCAATTAGTTTTCCAACAGTATATCCAGCATAGATACCGCAGAGAATCGTCACAGGCCACTTCTGCCACTCACGGTCCCAATCAAGCGGAATCGGGACGGCTCCCAGCCAAGCTCCCAGGCCTGCGCCTACCAGCCCGCCAAACGCTTCATCGAAAGGGGCCCTCGCGCCTAGGATCTCAGTCCAGTCGCTTCCGGCGACACCGCGTGTGTAGAATAGTGGATACAGCCCTAGCAACGACAGATGGAGAGAGCAGAGAAAGGTATGCGGGAGGTGCGTTAGGAACGGGGCGCCGAAGAGCACCAACAAAACGTGGAGTGCGCCAGCGGAAACGATAGTTAACACGAAGGCTACGAGACTCGTCTAGTGATTGATTGGTTTAGTGTCCGCTCCCCTATTGACAATCGAAAAATGACCACGAGAAAACTTACGACAGCAAGATTGGGCCCAGCTGTCTCCGAGCCCGTCTTCTTCTTCTCGCCGGGTCGTAATTTTCGAAACGTCTTCGCTCCTTGCGAGCCCGCGGCGGGGAGGCAAGTAACGGTATATGCGGCCTGTAACGCCAGGATCACGGGCAGCGAACTCTGCATCGTTGATACGGGGTCGGCTACCAGCGCGCGAAACCGTATCGCGAATAAAGCGAGGAGAACTGCTGGGTGTGCGTGACGCAGCGCTTGCGCTTCCGGAGAGGGTATCGTTCGGACCGCCTGCATCGGCGCATCTGTTTCTTTGGGTTTCGCCAGCTCCTGGGCTGGAACTCCTTTCCCTGAGGTTTGCGACATGCTATATATTATATAGTGCTCTAGTTACCAAGCTGCCTGGGGTGCTCCGCTACTGACGAATCTGGCAAGTTGTCGGGTTTTATGCAACTGATTAATTGCAATTAGATAACTGGACTGTATTGTACGGGCATAATGTTAAGGAACGGACGATGCGTGGAAGAGCACAAGGAGGATTAAGGGTAGTGATCACCAGCAAAAGCGCAGCAATGAAATTCACTTGGCGCGTAACCTAGGTAGCTTGGTAAACCTACTATCTATCGATAATCGATAAGCTGATATGGAAGCTCCCCCACCATCCCGCCTTGAAGACAAGGCAAAGTGACGAAATGCACTTCAACGCCCAAGTTCTGGTGTAATAACTTAGGCTTCATGTTCGGCCATGATAACTCTGTCTCTAAAGAGAAAAAATGAGCTGCCCTGCCGTGAACCTTGAAACATCCTTAACACTAAGCTTCTCATCCAGGTCTCGACGATAAAATAATTTGGTTTCTTCGCGAAACGCCATAGAGTCTTGATACCCAGTAAGTAGCAAATTAATGGTTATGGGATTTCGTCGGAAGCTCCGCAAATCTCGATATCACTCAGCCTTAGGGAGCAGGTTTCGTAGGGAGAGATCGTAGATGACATCTTCCACCTTCTTGACGTGATACTTAACGGCATCGACGCGCTTCCGCACAATGTCGTTCTTAAGATTCAGCAGCTGAAAGCCTGCGAACAAGTCCTTGATGAAGCTGCTGATGCGCACTGTCAGCGCTACGTCGCCCAATGTGACCGAGTTCATGGCGAGCCGGCTGAGCTCCTCGGTGATATCGGTGAGCGCCAGCAGATACTCTTCGATGGTGATATGGAAGGCGTCTCGGTCCTTGAGGTTAACGGGCACTGTGTTATGACCATGTTAATAGAGATGTTTTCTGAAGTAGTGAACCACTAATGATGTGCTGCCTCGGGGCGTTACGTACCTCTTAGGATCTCGCCGACATCCTCGATAGTTAAAAGGCGACCTAGCTCGCCAGGTCGAGACTCGGTGCCCATGCCACCGAGCCAGCCTGTGAGGAGGATCGTGCCAACCACATTCTGAACGCTTCGGGACCATTTATTGTTGTATCTGCTCTCAAGTTAGAATCTGTTGTATAGAGAGGCGTTATGACCATCGTATGCACGTACTTGTAGTACGGATACTTAGATGCAAACTGAGCGAGCTCTCCCACGCCCTCAATCTCAGGCTGGATACCGGTCTCTTCTATCTGCTTGAGTAGCGGAGGCACTGATTAGAGCCATTAGCAAACAGCGACGATGGAAGAAACCGTGCTATCGACATACATTTCGAGCTTGGTGTGGAGTGAATACGGCTGAGGAGGCCTTGGCAAGTAGAGATGTTGCGGTTGAGAGCAGCAGAGATTTGATGAAGCCTGTCACCAACCTCAATCTCCTCCTCGCCGTGAGCTTTCAGATACTCGATGATAGCAGGATCAATCATGTTGGAACTATTGTTGCTCGCCATCTTGACTGCTGTGTGGCTGATCGATGAGATGGAAAGTTGTAGTGTCGATAGTGGAAATTTCCGCCTGATGTGGGCGCGCGTTTACCCAGTGTAAAGCGTTTAAACATCTTTGGTACAATATCACTTCTTCTCGAATTACAATCACGTAGCAAGAAACACTTAGGATAAGCTACATTTCAATAACTTCCACACGATCTTCAGCTTGCGTATTTACAGTTAGGACTAGTAATTACAAGGATCACCATGTCTGCGAACTTGCTCATCGGACAATATCTCTCCTCCAAAATCGAATCGTCCCAGAAACGAGACTGGGGCATCCGATATCTGAACCCAGATAGCTGTACCTCTAAATGGATACGAGGCAACTCTTCTTCACATCTACAGGCACGCTGTAGATTGCAATGAAAAGTAAAGAGGTTCGCGTCGCCTGGAGGCAGTGTGATACCAGGGACACGGTGGGAGCGATCATGCGCAAGCACAGAGGATGCGCTCCCTGGAGAAAAAAATTAGAATAATCACGATTGAGTCCAGTAGGACTCTTTCAGAGATTAAACTGAAAAGAACAGATACTACACTTGATCTAAGCCAAAAGGCAAAGAGAGCTAAAGAAGAAAAGAAGAAACAGTCAAAGTTTGCGAGGGCGGGCGAGAATTTATACCCATGGGACAGGTAGGCCAAAGCGGTGCGGTGCGGCAGAAAGTTAGATTTCTGTGGCCCGTGCTTCGCTTCCTGCCAATTGAAGTCGCTGTAGATCTAACTAAGTGGGTACCTGGCTGTAGGTAGTACCGGGCGGTTGCCTAGAGAGGCTGTTGTAGGTACCTTACGACTGGACAGGTCAGTACCTACCTAAATTCCAGGCAGTTAACGCTGAGGCGGTAGCCTAGCTGCCTGCAGTGTACCACGAAAATAAGATTTCGGCATCAAGATGGGCTTCTTATTATAATCCGCGTACGTCTTGTCACTTTAGTTGCGTTTGATATCATATGACTATTTTATTTAAACACTGTTACAGGTATTGGATGATTTATCGCTCTACTTCTGTAATGTGAATTACAGTTGTACAGTCGGACTCTTTAAAGCGAATCTAGTTCTACATGATAGTAGTATACACATGGTGTTTTCATACACCTAGCGCCTCATGAGTGGCTGGTGTTTCCTCTGAGGAGGCTTTGACAATGACTGACTCAAGCGGGCAGTGGCCATGTCGGCAATCTTGGGAGTAGTAATAGGAGGATTAAAAAAAGCGTTAACCTTTTCGGCGCCGTTCACCAGCGTGCCCTCCTCTTCCTTCGCTTGGTCTAGTAATAAGGCTTTCTGCCTCGTGTCCTCGAGGAACCGTTGTCGTTCCTCCGTCATTCGCCACTCCTTTGGGAATTTGGGCTTGACCTTGAAAGTGTGGTGTCTCGTGTCAAGGGGGACATCCTCGAACATATCTGTGGGGTCCTACAACGATTTGGCCCGTGAGTAGCCTTTTCGAAAGAAGAAAATGGGGGAGCATATCTACCTTTGCCTGTGCAACTAGTTTGTTCACAAGGTCACCAAGATACCTTTTATTCTGCGCCGCGTGTTCGAACTGTTCGCAGCTCATCTTGGCGATATCGGTCTCGGGATTCCACCGCGATCCCAACAACTTCCTTAGCTTCTGTTGTTGTGCTTCATCGAGAGGCAAATCTCTTGGGGAGAATTCAACCACGACCTTCTTCTCCGCAGGATGAAACTCTCCCATATAGCTGGTATATCGAAATCGCAAGGGTTCTTTGGCGGTAGGTGCCTCGAAAGGAGTGGCCAACTCTGTGAATGATTTCAGCAACCAACATACGGTCTTGTTGCGACGTGCGGCGCTTACTCGAGAGAAGAGGCATCTGCCAAGCAGCAATACGAGCGTATTCCCTATATTCGCGGAATTCCTCAAACTTGGCGTGTCCTAGAGACAGAATATCGTCCTCGTCAAATCTGTCGGGATTCGTTTCCGCGTGAATAAGATCCGAATCAGGTTCGCCATCCATCCAAAACCTATTAGGCCTCTCGCTACTCCGCATTGCTTCGGTAAAATTTGAGCCGATGCTAGTAATAACACGCTCCTGAAGCTGCCTGGCCTTTTTAAAATCGCCGTCTTGCTGCATTAACTCGAGGGCACGTTGGAGCTCGGCCGGGTCGATTTCTTCGCTGGCGTCGATTTCCTCTATTTCGTTTTCAATCTCGCTCAGGTCGTCCTTCTCGGCTGCAGGTTGACACTGGAAAGGTGTCGCAGAAAAGGATCGCATGGCGAGCCGTGGCCGAGACGCAACAGCTGCCGGCGTCACGGCTCGCCGGCTAGCTGCACGCAGGCATAGCCGCATCGATTGCACTGCAGAAGCCATAACAGTCGACGGTTTCGTGCAGACAATAAATCGAGGCTCAACCTGATAGTTCGGCTTCCGATTCTGGCGCAGACAAAATTTAGTGGATCATCGAAATCAATTGGCTTGGATAGAGTGTGGATTGCTGAGGTGGGATGCTAAGCAAAGCCACATGCGGGTTGCTTGTGGCGCTAGTTAGAGGTTCTCAACCGCCTAATGTAGGAGGTACCTACCTACTTAGGGATCGTAGGTTACTTATTGGTTTAGGCTTTACAACTGATTGACAGATATAACTGGCTGCATTGAAAGTGTTGTTGTAAGTTGAAGCTAAACTACCTATAACATTAATGGACAACTCGAATTGTACATCATGACGGGATTCAACACCAATAACCAGCATATCAAGCTCTCGCGAACCGCTTTCGTGACTATCGGCGCCACAGCCGGTTTCCGAAGTCTTCTGAGAGAGGTTGTATCTCCTAAATTCCTTTCCACGCTTCGGTCACTGAATTTCACGCATCTCGTCGTCCAGTGTGGCCCTGACCTAGACTATTTTGAGACCATTAGGCCTGATCAAACCTCAACGTCTTCCGACGTGAAGATCGCAGCCTTCCCCTATGCGCCTGATCTCAAGCAGTACTATTTACAGGCTTCACAAAGTGATGGTGACGACGGTTATGGCAAACGAGACCGCGGAGTTATCATTTCGCACGCAGGTCCGTTGGCATCTTGCGTAACCATTGGTCCAGTTGTAGCTCACTTTACAGCAGGATCTGGCAGTATCATCGAGGCTCTCGAGTTTGATTCGAAACTAGTCGCGGTTCCAAACCCGGAGTTAATGGATAACCACCAGCTCGAGATTGCCGAAGAGATGGAATCCCAAGGCTTCCTCATACACGGCACGCTCGGGTACGGCATATTTGCACCTTTATAATGATCTCAAGATATTGACGAATGTACCATTTAGGTCGGTTGCAGAGGCTGTCGAAAAGGCCGACACGACCGCACTACGAAAATGGCCGCCTGGGCCTTCTCCTGGTTCCGCATATCAAAAGGGAGGGCTCTGGGAAGCCATCAATGAGCTAATGCCTCAGCCTACTTGAAAATCTACCCTGGCACAATTGCAGGCTACACTACTACACTACTAAGGTGTAAGTCCTTGTGGAAAGGGAACCGGTAATTATTAATCGAGAGAGAGATACCCGAGGATGTGAGCCACCTCAACTCCTTTAAATAGCTATGATGAGAGTTGGACGCCTCCGAGGTAATTAATAGTCTTATAATGATCACGGAACCGAGGCCCCAGCTTACTCTTTCTGTACTGGGTAACAAATTCGTACGCAACATTGAACCTCCTGATTAATGTGAATCGAAATGAGGGAATTAGAGCGGCGTTCGCTTTTATTTGACGATGGAAACACATCAAAGTTCATGCATCATACTACCTACCTACCCCGTATTTCTCGTTAGTCGGCACATTAGTGCTCATCTCCGACAGGAACGGCCACAATTGTTTCTTAGCTAACAAGCCGTTACACTACCCCACAGTTTCCCAGCCTTCGCAGGCCTAGACAAGACCGACAATCCGACAAGCCATAGATAGGTTCTCTAGTGGGGATGACGAACGTTGTTAAAGTTGGAGGCAAGTCGCCATGCGCCGGGGGATCCTATGCTCTATGCGACGCCGGCAGCCCGCACACGCATAACAAGCTTCCTACCTACGTCGTCCAAGCATGACACCGAGACTTTAGGATTCTATTTATACATTTTATCTTCGTTGTCCGTTTCCCTTCGATAATTGAGGGAGTTTATCATTTCGTTCATTCCAAGCCAGAGATCATCGTTTTTTGTTCTTGTCCGGAATCGGCCTGGTTATCGGGCTGAATACGTATCTAAGTCAACTATTTCGATCTTATCTCATCACTTATCAGCTCTGACGCCCTGAGCCGGCATCTATGGCGATCTTCGTAGATCTGGACGAGGAGAGCGAGCCTCCCCAGCAAGCACTGCATGGCGAATGGGACGGCGAAAGGGCCAAGCTCCAACTACAGCAACAGCTGCTCGCTGTCGCAAACGCCAGTACACATGCTCGTGACAGCTCGGCCGTCTATGGCGATCAGGAGCCCGCTGCTGATCAGGAAATGCGTGAAAATCCGAACAGGAATCGAATGACGGAGGCTCTGGGATGCTATCCGTATGTAAACTGCTGGCCTTCGCTTGATGTATTCGAATCTATACTCATCCAGGCGCTGGCCTTTGGGCCTGGAAACAAACCTTTTGCCTCATAATGCCATAACACGAGCACCCCTGTAGAGCCAGGTTTAGCAGTAGCGAAATGCATATGGAAGACAGAACAACATAGCTAACTACCTAAAATGCAGCATTGTCTCAGCAATTGTATCATGGCTAGACCTGAACACCCTCGACAACCTCTCCAGAACATGTCGCCAGATCCGCGAAAATCTACTACAGTATCGCAGGCCCTTGGTTACGCGGACCTTGCATTGCTACAAAGAGCAACCTCCGCTCGAACCCGAAGACAACGAGATGAATTGGTACTACATGACTGTGAATGAGAGTTATAGACGCAAGGGTAGCTGCGCTCGGGACATGGTAGCCGAATGTCGACGGTGTGCGAGGCCAGTCTGTCGTGTAAGTGATGACTCTTTCCATCTGGATGAATCCAGAGCCTATAATCCAAAGCAAGCGCCTCGCATGTTCAAACCAACCCATAACTTACAATCATAGAACTGCGTTATAAGACCCCCTGGCCCATCGACCTTCCGCGACAGGCATCGCCGGCTATGCATCCCGTGCACGAAAGCCCCGGTCGCGGCCCTTACACGACCACCTCTGCTACCGAACACACCGATCGACACGGACGAGATGCAGAGAGCCATTTGCACATGCCAAAACGATCGCGTCTGGCTCTGCCACCCCTGCGGACGGAACATACTCGGCGCAGACCAGGACTACAGATCGTACGTACCCCATACCCTCTTACCTCTGTAGGTTAGCAAGTCTAACGAAATCGGACAGCATATGGCGCTGGCGCAACCAATATGGCGAGGTGCTTGGCGGCGTAGGCATAGGCGAGGGCAACCGGGGCGTGATCTGTGGACGTGAGGCCTCCTGTCTCGGCGCTAGGGAAGTCGAGTCAGAGACGGACTGTGACGCCGCCGACGCGCGGGAGCACCACTCCTCGCCCGCATCCACGCCCTCGCCCTCGTCTTCATTCACCACGAGCTCGCCTCTGAGTACAGACAGCGTCGGCTTCAGCGCCAGCGGGAGCGGGAGCGAGAGCGGCAGCCACCGCACTCCGAGCCCGCTCTCGCATTCAATCGGCCTGGTGTCGGGTTCCGGATCCGGTCTACGTCCCGGGTATGCGCGCCATGAGATCGAAGGCATCGGTGGCATAGTGAAAACGAAGCTCGTCCGTATGATGCGTGTCGGCGCCTGTGTGCCCGAGTGGGAGGCCGAGAAAAACAAGGGGCAGATCCTTGAGCGCGAGGTCTCGGGTGGCAGACGTAGTTGGTGCGGCTGGTGCTGGAGGGTTATACCAGGCGCGAAGGACAAACCTAACGGGTCGTTTTAATGCGGCTGGCTGATTCGATTTTGGGACATTGCACACTAATCATATGCGGGTTGGCTCGTGAGCTCGGCGTTTATAGGGCTATGGAGGGAGGAGCATTTGGGTAAACGAGCATTTAAAGGATATCAGGTTTGGGGATTATGCCAAAAAATTCAAGTATATATATATATATATATATATATCCGCTGGCACAATTGCAGAGTGTTGAATTGTGACGTGATAATTTGACGTACATGTCATGTTTGATATACACGAGAGTTTGGATTCTTGAGGAAGATCCTGAACTTCCCACTCTCCTCTCTCCTTGAAGCCGTGTCTGTGCACTGAACTCCGTTCGAATGCTGCAAGACTGTTACAAATATACATGTTGTTTTCCCCCAGGCCTCATCTTTCGAGGCCTCACAGATTAGCTTCTTTCATCTGCGTTTCACACCCCCGAACGTAAAGCAATCGCACCATATGTTCCAAGGCCGCAATTCCGCAAGTCCAGCTCCGCCGGTGACTATAAAGCTCCTCGAAGCAACAGTTCTTTCCGCTTCTGCCTCTCCTCTCGTGCCTTCGTCCTGATTGTGCCCCACCGAGACTTGATATCCTCGAGGCGCTTGTTTTCCATCTCCTTGTGCTCAGGGCTCGCTTTGCAGCAGATCATAACAAAGTAGGGCCTGCAGTTGAATTTCTCGGCGAGCTTGAGCACACTCCACGTCGCCGGGTCTGCGGCACGCAACTGCCGCATCTCCTCGACCTGCTCCTTCGTCACGTTGTACTTCCTTTCGCGCATTTCCAGCTTTGACATCGGAGGCGGTAGTTCTGTCGAGCGGCTGGATGTGTGGAGATCTGACGAGGAGCGCAGGAGCTGGCTGAGGTTCGCCTGTCGTCGAGGGTCGGACTTGGGCAGGAACTTGAAGGGTGTGTGGTAGACGGATGGTGCCGCGGCGGGCGGGTTGAAGATGACGTGGTTTTGCCCTGACTGCGGTGTCAGGAAGTCCGGGTGCGGCGGGAGCTTCAGCGCCTTCTTCGTCCGTGACGTCGTCGACTGGTGCCGTCGGCTCGCTACCGATCTGAATACCGGCGTGACCGCCGAGGACGGTGTCGTGTGCTTGAGGCTGCCCAACGGCCTCAGGACCTGCCGTGTCTCCATTGTGCCTGGCTGGTTGGATGGCAGAAGAAAGAGATGTCCGGAGGAGTTGGCGGATTTCCGGCTAGGGCTTGGCTGCAGTCTTCTCTTCCCCCTCCTGAATCTCGGGAACGGAGTGGTGGGTTCAATGCAGCTACAGTACAATTGAAGATGGCAAATTTCGACGGAGCCTTCACGGCCCGACAGAAAGTCACGTGCGGGGCCCGGGAGTTGATATCTACCCTTCCCCACCTAGGTATATGCTATAAGTGCAATTAGGTGTGTTCCTGTTGGCAAATTTTTAGAATTAGTCCTTGCAAGCGATCTTTCTTCTAGACTTCTTTGCCATGAAGTTAATTGTTCTTTGCTTAGATATAATAGCCTGTTCAGTACATAATGCTCTTAATCTACCTAGGTAGTTAGAAGAAAAGTACAGTTGTAATATTAGCTCTAACACTCGACTAAAAGACTCGACATGCCTACAGACCTTACTGCATTTGCGATCTTAGAGAAAGATCCGCTTAAGTGGAGTAGGTATGACCATAAAGGGATCAGATGGTGGCCAAAATAGCGAGATAGATAGCCCAACCCACGGTATGTGCATGATTATGGCAGATGTGAGTTGTGCATTGCTCTTAGCGTCGCATTGTTCAAGCAGAATCCGGACTCCTATTCACTTATCCTTTTCCACCTACTTTCGTCGGCATTCATAACTCGTTTATGAATATTGAAGTCCTCAGATCTGTATTATTGGGGGGAGGGGGGGGCATTAATCTATAAATACAATGCCCTCCCGAGGTACTAGACAGATTGATAACTTTACCTACAACATACAGTAGCAGGTAGTCATCAAATAGCCTTCTATCTACAGCAAACCGACGGAAACTTCGTTGCATTACTTTAATGTAGCGGCGCAACATATCTAGGTTGCTTGATACGTTGTCGCATTTAATCAATAAAATCTGCCCAAATAGGAAATCCAGCGCCCCTTCGTGTGACGTATTACGTTACCTTACTTACGGATTAGATTATTAGGAGCCATCCGCAGTTTCATGTGGCATCCCATAGTTGAATGGATCGAGATAGCTGACCAGCTCCTTTCGATTCATACATTCGATTGCTCAGTTTGAAGACTCGACGGCCGTCCTACAGGCCTGGTTGAGTGATCAACCGTCTCAGTCCTTCAATAGGTATGTGAGACAGGGAGTCGTGGAAACATCGTATAATACCAAATAGCTCTACGTCTTCCGGGTTGATTTTTCTACAGTCAGCATGGCGCAGCCACGTGTATCGTGGAATGATGCACAGAAACAATGGTTTCTTGAGTTGTTATGCCTCATATCGTAAGGGCCAATGCTCATGCTATCTGGTCCATCTCGTGGTTTTGTCCTGCATGATTACGTACCAAAGTGGGCTGTACCTGTGTCATATCTATTTTCAGCACTATAACACGGCGTTACAATGGGTACCTGATTATAGCACCACGTAGGTATTACTCTGCAATATGGACCCAAATCGAATTTATGCGGTACGGCCGGCTATGATCGCACATCATCATCCCTCCCACTAGACTATCCTCGATAGTCTTCCGTGGTATTGACCAAAGCTAACCAACTTACATGCCCAAATAGGCAAGCTATGTCGATCGCGACAGGAACCAAGTGACCCCTCAACCCTGTCTTTCCTCGCCCAAAACCAAAAATCAAGGCATCAGGATGGGTTTATTATGCCTAACTGCAGATAGGCAGAGGCGGTACATTGCCATTTTGTCCAACCTATAATTTCCGTCGTTGGGGGGAGTCTTGCCCTTTTAAGATCCCGATGGTTTGGGCAGAGTCTCGTGGACGTTTAAGACATACATATATCTATGTATCAATCTGTATGTGACCTGCATTTTATTCTGCCAGATCTCTGTACAAAAGGAACAATTTCCTTCTCGCCTGTGTACTCTCGCAGCCTGGTATGTTGGGTTAACTATCGATTACCAAAAATCTCTCATTATCGTTACGTCTCCGACCACAACCCAATCAACAAGCGCACGCCGCTGTCGTCTGACCAGCCGGGCATTCTCGCTGCCTGCGCTTGTAGTCGGTGAAAAGCTGCTTAGTCTCGAAAGTTAGCCTATTAAATAGTCTAGGGGTCCAAGTGAGGTTTGTGGGCTGATGACCGCATGCGCCAAAGTGCCGTGATGCCCTGACAAGATAGTAGGGAAATAGGTCAGTCGGTCGAAAAAGCCTGCATTGGCCGCACGGGATTACCTACGTTACGTCGCCGGCGCCATATTTGTATTTGCCTGCACATTTGAAAATCTGAGACAACCGCCTGATCTGGCCCTTTGGTCCCGAGTTTATATTCCTTGGCCACCCGTTTCAACGGACGAGGACGACGACGACGGAAGGCTCAGACTGTGTCGACGACTTCAACAATACAAGGATTGTTTTGCAGATAAGACATTCTCTCTCGACTGACCCGTCCGACTCGGACTTTGCGGACCTAGAAGTGTCACCGGTTGCGATTTGATTATCGTCCACTTTATCGACTATCGGTACGCAGAGATCCAGACCAGCCGCTAATCTGTGCCTGTCCCCTCCTTCGCAATCAACTATCCTCCACTAAGGCGCGTGCGTCCCGGCTAGGTACAACTGTCAGCAGGGCAGAAGTTTAATCTCGACGGCGCATCGCGGGTCGCAGCTTGCATTCGACGTGCATAAAAGCGCCTGCAACTGCATCGGATTATATCAACCTAACCGTACCTACCTCGACCCTGGTTATGGTACTTTAGGTATCTACAGGTACCCAAGTGCGTGCCTACGGATTGTAAAAGGTGCTTATAAGCGATAGCGCAGCAGCACTGAAGCGAAGGACCTACCTACTGCTATAACAACGGTTTGATACGGCAACAACTGCAGAAGCGACGCGAAAAGTGTCGCAAGGGGCACCTTCGTTTGTTCGTTCACCAATCCCGTTGCCGATTCCTGCATCTGTCGAAGGGAACGGAAATCGGTTGATCCTATCTCTGTAAGTAGGTTCCTCTGTCTATCTACAGGATACAACCATATCGGGGCCATCAAAAGGGCAGGCAGGGCAGAACAAGGACAAGGTCGGCCAATACTTCCAAGGTTCTTCCCTTCTCTTCACATCTGACAGCCTGCTTGCTCTGTCCCTGTGTGCGAAGCAACAGCGACAGCGATAGCCAATTCGACGTTACCTAGGTGACCACCTACCTACCTACGGGTATCTACGTCAGTGTTTTCTGCTGGCTGGTTAGTTCCTGCTTGCAGGCATTGATCAATTGCCCGTTGGTACTTGAGGGTCCGGCACTCCAGGCCAAGCCACTCTCAATACAACCCTTTCCTGGTTCTTCATCTGTACAACATCAACAACTCCCACTGTATTGTCGCTTGTTGTTCCCGCACCCCCGGGTTTTTGGTCAGTTTTGGACAAGTAGCCGTGTTTGCTAATTCTCCTACTGGCATATCAGTTATCCGTACTCATCTACGCTCGCGCCTGAACTAAACCCATCGTCTCCGGACCAATCCACCCTCTTCCATCATGACTCTTGCACAGGCGGCTGCCATTAAGAGCAACCAAGAAATGAGCCAGGCTCTTGACCTAGGCGACCATCCTTCTTCCACTGGAACCTCAACACCCACACCGACGGATTCTACCGAGAAGCAACCCGGGCACGAGAGTGGGAAGGGCGAATCGAAAACGAAGAAACGGGGTTTGTTTGGCCTCGGTAAGAAGCGACACGAGGACAAGACACATACACAGACTCCCTCGAGAATGGAACCAACTTCGAGTCCGCTCAACGCGAGCAATAGGGATACAACGAAAAGATCTGCTACAGCATCACCAGTCCCTCTCGAGAGCCCCAATATGGCGCCTTCTTCCCCCGGTCGTGGCCTCTATTCCTCATCCCCACGAATGAGCTCGCCGGCTGGGTCTCAGATATTTGAGCGAGATGTGCAAGAAAGTTCAATTCTGCCCACTTCACCCGCCATTCCGTCCCATATACAGACAGAGAACCATATTCCACCCGTTCTGGATGCTTCGTCAGAAGCCATCACGGATGACCATCTAAACCCTGACACAGTCGAAATCGTGACACACGTCTCCCACCAACCAGCCGCTGTGGCCGTAGCTGGTGCATCGATTTACGACAATGCATCCAGCTCTTGGACCGAAGATCTCGCCGCTTTCTCGGACAAGGAAGAATCGGCTTCAAACTACGGATCGTTAGACTCGACTGATGTACGGCGGTTAAGCTTCATCTCGTTTGCGGATGTTGTCCAAGCTGAACAAGGGGCCCCTGGCCTAGGTACGGGTAGCCGGGATTCGATGCATCTGGCCGGCCTCACATCTATAGCCTCCATGGGCGTCAACCGTTCCCCATCGCCCATACGGTCTCCAGTATCCTCTCAAGCGCCGGAGAATTCACCACCCAACAGCAAATCTGGCTCTGTCAAGGGAATCAGCTTGTCACCTGTGAGGAAGCCGTTGGGTAGTCCCACTTCCACAGAATACAACTTGGGCCTGACTAGCGGCGAGTTGGCCATCGAGACTATGTCGCAAGCCCTGAGACGCACAGGTAGCACCGACCTCAGCGCGGCGCGGAGTCACCCGATCAGTCCTATCGAGGGGCCGTCCCGGTAATTCATCAATTAGGCCGTTGTTTATCATGTTCGTTTGCATCAGCGACAGCTAGAGTCGAAACGTTGCTTCTCGTGTGTACACACGGCTCCAAAATACCTGCATGTCAAAAGCTTATATGTACCTGCGTTCTGATCCAACAATTGATTTGAGAGCGGATACCACGTATTGACTATACGCTGCACATTGTTTGCCTACTTATCGCTGGAGTTTGTTTTTTGCTTCGAGATAACCCATGGATGTCGTTCCATAGCCTCTTGTTTTATTCTGTCGCGTACTTCCCGCTTATTGCTACGAAGTTTTCTCAATGTGAAATTTAGAGAGTTCTGGGGCAAGGTTTTTGTTGTTGTGATTAGCCGCCTCTTGGTCAGATAAATAGGTGGACGGAGTTGGAAGATCAAAGTATGCGTTGGGATTTCTTGGCAGCGCGGTGTTTTCTTTTACTTGCTTCTTTTCACGCTCTTATCAGGGGAACCGTCGCAGATGATTTTTCACCACTGGAGTAGAAGAAGGTATCATGAGGCCGGCGAAGGCATGAGAGAGAAAAGAATTGTGGTGTGTTTATACTTGGCTATTTGCTCTTAGGTTCCTTATTTCCTCTCACGAAAAGAATGGGGAAGGGGGTGAGATGGTCGCTGAATAAGACGTGAGTGAGAACGCTACTGAGTGGTTGAGATGAGATGAAATTTTTGGAGGAGAGGATGAGTGATGGAAGGAAGTGAATTCATGACAGGTACTATATACCGTCCTCATGCGTCAATTTACAATTTGATTCCCCCTTTTTCGAATTCCTTTTCTTTTGCTGCTCCTACAGATGAAGTGTTTTGCGTCTCCGATGATCTTAGCTCCGTATTACGGTGTGTATCAAGCCTTGTTGATTATATTGTTGTTGCCTTGTAATCTTTAAATTCGCGTATTGGAATCATCAAGGTTACAGATAATACGCTCACATACGGATGTATGCCTGCCTTTCTCTAGGTGTTAACCACATGGGCGTACTAGAGCATAAGACATAGCTATATATTTTACTGCTCTATGACCTATCTTAGTCGTTATGACTTGTTCTCAGATGTTGCTCATTCTTAATGTTGTATAAGTTTCGACCACTCTATAGTTGCCTTATGATGAATAATGTCTTCCAAGCTTTATTACAAGGCGCGGCCTACTCGATTGAACGTCGACTAAAATATCGATCCTATATGCCACCTTCAATTTCTCTCAACCCCAGGCGGCTAATTTTTGCGCAATTTGAATATTGCTGACTAGCTGAGTACGTAGTAGGTTCTGTTCACTTAGAAAATGAGACCTCCCTAGGGCTAGCTTTGGTGACCCATGTGTGACAGTGTTGTCTTATTCAGAAGCTCAGATGACTCGTTTGCATGTTCGCTGCTGTGAGACTAATCCAGTTTTTGTTTCATCTGAGCTTGGCTTTTACTCGTATCTCTTTTCAGCCCTGAAATCTCGTTTCTTTTGCTGCTGTACGGTTTGTTTCGTCGTGCGTGAGATTATTGCAATGGAGGTTACCTATTTTAATGGCAACCCTTTGAAACGTCAGCTAGGGAAATTTGCCATGTTTTACCATCCCGGGTGCTGCTGGGTTAGGGACTCTCATTGGGCCAACGATGAGATTTGGTCATCAGAAGGTGTGCTGTTGTCTTACATTCACGTGATGGCCGGACAAGGCGAGAATAAGCTGCGAGGTGCTGAAGTAGCGCCCGTTTGTTATCTAAGCTAGTAGGTACTATACATAATCGCTGTATCTGGTATCGTTGGTTATAATTAACGTACCACAGCTAACTACTTCGTAGGTGATCCTGGTAGAGTAACTGAAAGCGGCCATCGTAACCACCTTCCTATAACAATTTCGAATAAGAGTACTGATGCTAATTCTTGCGGCGTCTCGTGGCGGTGCAAATTTGAGCTCGATAAGGAAGGTTGAGAATTTCTTAACCTTGAGAGCTTATTGCTGTTGTGTTGCAATGGTGGTTTCGTCTCATCTTTGACTGTGCCTGGTCCTTGTCCCTTGAAATTGGCCGGATGCATCATCGATGGTCTGTCGTTAAGCGAGCACGGCTGGCCACGACTAGCTCCGGCATGCTAAGAGCTAAATGGCTTAATATTTACGTAGCACTTGGATTTTTTAAAACTGAAACAGAAACAAGGGATTATTGAACTGCGTGTCGGCCCGCACCGCCCGTTGGAAACGTTACACTCGTAAACTCCTCGAAACTTGTCTGCTCGTAACTATTATCATTGATCTTGCGTTTGTGTGCTACAATCCGAATCTCACCTAAGGGTAATACACACAACATAATGCCAAGATATGCAACAGGGAGATGAGGATGTCTAAGGACGGAGCTCAAGTACAAGCAGGTAGTTCATGTCGCATTTATTGAGTATCGTGCACATCTAACCCGACTGGCTGGGTCGTTCTCTTGCCTAATTTCCAGTTGCTATATTCGTGTGCTAGCAACTCTGTAGATCAATTGAGAGCTTGGAGGTACGGTACAGTAAGCACCACGCTATAACTAGGTAAATCGGTGCTATGGCAAAAGTTCTCAGAGGCTTACCGCAATAGGTCAGGCAGATTTATTGATATTGAAGGAACTTTATCAAGGCGCGGTCTACTTTCGGTTGTCCATGATTCAGAATTATTACTCTTCACGATAGAGTTGATACCTGCTGACTCGAATGACCTGAGAAACGTCAAGGCTGCGTCTTATTGCGCCGGGGAAGAGCCGTCTAAAGGCTGGTTAATAGGGAAACTAGAGACAATCATGCTTTAGTATTTCTCTCCATACACCATAATCCGGGGTGAGTTGATTGCCGAAATGATGGTGAGGTACCTTTACCTACTTGGCATATGTTGCCCGTTGTTTGCTTGAACGTACTAGTTATACTACATTAGACCGTCGAAAGTATACCTCCGCCATGACCCTGAATGTTAGCACAATACTTGCACCATTCTCTACCAAATTAAGCACAACTCTCGTCTGAGATTCCGCGGAAGTATCCTCCAGACAATTAACTTTCGAAGACTTGGCGAGAAACCTTTGATTAGTTAAATGTGGGTGATAAGGTTTGGTTGAGCTCGCCGTAACATACCGGTAACAGCCTAGTATAACCAGGATTTTTGCATCGTGCTGACATTCACAATCCGTCGCGCAAGCAGAGCCGGTGAAGATGAGAATTTAGGCCATCCTACGGCAAACATCCACATGGTCTGCACATGGGTCTATGAGAGCTAATTAGCTTTTCTCGGTCTTTATGGTCTGTTATGGTCTTAATGGCATCCGGGCCAAGTTTCGAGTGGATTACCTAACCCAGGTAGTGCTGGTTTGATATGGGTAGCTAGCAGATGTTTAGACTACTACCCGACGAAAGCTACCTAAGCAGGTAGTTAGGGACCAGGCTAAAGAAACATCAACACTACAACATTGTAAGCCTGTATCTCCTAGTGCGGAAACCTCATATAGAGGATTCAAGTAGTTACAGTATGCCGACGATCTTAACAAGACGATATCCAGGACGTCATCTTGGGCTGGTGCACGAAGTATGGTACCCTAACTCCTCCACATCCCCATTCTTGCTGTTCCAATTGCCAATGACCTATCTAGGTCAGCGAATTGATGCCGGAGATAGTCAAGATCATCATCACCTTTACATATAGGCATGAATGGGGTCGGCAAGTTACGTCCTCGCCTGATATCATTACTACTCATGTATCTCTCTTAAGAATGTCCCAATATCAAGCACATGCACTGGACAAGGCTTTCAAGCAAGGCTGTCTAGGGGATATTCCCATGCAAATACTTCAGGGACACAACAGCAGGTATAGTTCTAAGAACCACAGTCAGCAAAGGTAAAGTAGACTGAATCATGATGGAATCCTACCTAAGCCATGCCGCTTCTAACCTGAACAAGACCTGAGCAAGACCCCCTTTAGGCAAAGGGTATGTAAGTAGTTGTTAGCCACTCTCAAGAGAGTTACAAGATAAGAATACGGTCCTGTGACGGAGTGGTTGACGCGTGGCTCTGTCAAGGCTGTTCTTATTCTGATTTCCCCCCTCTCCCGTATCTATTGTGTGATCCGAAGCTGTCGCTGCCATAATATAAGGGACTATCCTATCTATCCCTTAGACAGGACTTCTGATTCCCATATCCTGGGTATCGAACCGAGGGCGGGGCCCCCGTGCGTACGTGGCTGTCAACATGTTGGGAAATAAGCATTGACGTAGATTTTCTTTTCTGTTTTAAAAATGTGAATGTGAACATTGAATGTTTAGGCGGTGAGTCAGGGAGCATCTAAAGATAGTAGCAAGGTCGGCTTCAAGCCCTGACGGTGAATGCTCGCCTGCCTGGCTGTCGTGATACCGTGTTACGGAGTTATAGCCTGCCATATAGTAACTCATTGTGTGAATAAACTTGACAACACGCTCAGGAATGATCACTAAAGGATAGCCACTGCTTCCAATGTTACCTTTCAACTTTTACTAGGCTGGTCGGCATAATGATACAGTAGCCCCATACATGCATGTAGTGAGCGAGATATTGTACATAAGATGACTTACAGGTAGCCTGAGCTCGCCTAACTTTAGGTAGGTACATACCTATGTATAGGTAGGTAGTGAGCAATACCCACTTACCTTACCATGCCTCCACAGGTTAGGTACCTACCTAACCCAGCAAGCAGTTATCTACACAGGTAGCAATAGAATGTCTCTTAAGTTACCTAGGTACCTATATAGGTAGGTAAAAGGTACTAAGGTAGACAAAAGCATTGTGGGAACAGAAAACAGTAGATGAAACAAATTGCCAGATTAATCTCTGGGTAAGGTATGAATACTTGTAAGCCGCATTTGATTGGTGATGATGTGGTGCGTATTACCCATGTGGGTAAGTGTTGCCCGTCTGGAATTCGACCTAATAAGCACGTTGCCCGCATCCATCCAAACCTTCATTCCACCGATGTCTCGTTTTCCGCTGTTTCTGTTGGCTGCAAGTTCCTATAGGTAGACAGTCATAAAGGCTAACCTCGTACCTACCTCGCCTACGGTACAGTACTTATTTAGTAGGCCAACGGAGAACATTGAAGGAAGGCGCCGTTAGGCTGTTACTAGATGATACTAGTTACTAGCACGTCAGGTACATTATCTACAGGTAAGTACACTTTACCGCGCATGGCTTAGGTACCACATCACCTGGCTTCGTCTAATATGTAATACCTCATACAGCTTACACACACACACGTCAAGTGCTAGGCTAGTCTGCTACCAACTTAGCAAAGGCTGGATTGACTAGGGACCTTCCTTGCTTCCATCTTACAAACCCTTTTCTTGAGACAAGGTGAATTCCCTAACTACATGATTATATTATATATCTTTTCTTCTGGACTACCATACACCTCCGCACCTACTTCGGGAGCCACTGCGCAAACCAGCGTTGAGATACCTTACCACATGAACCGCGATCGCTGACAGCGCCGCCCGTCACCTACCGCCTGCTGGCTACCTCCTACTGCCCTATCCATAGTGGCACCCGCAGCGGCAACTACGCCGCACGTCGCCAGCTACCTTAGGTAGGTAGCCCCCCTCCCGCGGCACCCACTTGCGACGCCACATACACCACACGCCCTCCTTCGACCCTGCATCACCAAGACCCAGACTGCCGCTCCGCCATTGGCCCACCTCTGCACATAATCTAGCAGCTGCCCTGTACGTATTATCCCGACCTTTGCTGCCCGCAAGACAGCACCAGCAGCCAGTAGCCAGCAGCCAGCATACCGAGCCCGGCGAGTGATCCTGCGAGACACGGCAGATATAGCCCCTCTCTTGCCTACCGACCACCCCCCATCGATCATCGACCATCGACCATCCAACGAATTGCCAGCCTGACTTTTGACACTGCCCGCTCCCTTCGTCCGCCACTGCCCACTGTCCACTTACTTACTTAGTCGCAGTGCCAGCCGCTTGAGCGTCAAATAAGACCGCCGTAGTCTACCTGCGCCTGCTGCATCTACCCCTGGCTCAGTGCTGTTCCACGTGTTGTGCGCCGTAGGGCCGGCGAGTAGGCGTGTTGTCCCAAGAGCATCGCCCTCGCTTGTCTTGTCCCGAAACTCGGGTCTCCAACCTTCCAGGCTTCTTCTAGATCATCCCCGTATCATGCACCGACTCTTCCAAGCATCCGCCCAGCCTTTCGCCTTGCGCCTCAACCCACACAAGCCGACTGTCCCGAATGCGCCCCGTCGATGACCAGCGCGCAAGTCCAGTCTCTACGTTGCGGATTGCGGCTGGATAACAGAGTAGAACGTTACGGCGCCTGCGCATACACAGCTCTAACGACGCACACTATAGTAATCCCATCTTGAAACCTGCGGGAAGCCGGCCGGTCCCCAAATGTCCATCCTTACAAGTACATATGCCGCTGAACCAAGGATTAAGTGGCCTTCTACCGCCCGAGATGGAGCCCGAAATGGATGACGCATTTCGTTCCACCCACGATAGCAGTCCATCTGAGTGGTCTCAGAATGCTGCAGGGGATGCTGCGTCGCACCGCTCGAATAGGATACCTAGTAGCAATAGTGCTCGCACAAGTCGTGAGCCTGGCTTTCTTGGTCAGACCACGATTCGCGCTGTTACACCTGATACAGCCGAAAACGGCTTGGCTCGAATGCCCCGAAGCGCTGGCACTACTTCCCCTCGACAAAGCTCGCCAAGGTCTATTCGGGGTGGAGAGAGGAGAAGGCAGGGAATAGTTTTTCAAGATGAGCTCTTCAACGAATCCTTCGATAGCTCCTCGCCCAGTTCATCATCTCAGCAAGGGAGGCACAGGCCACGTACACGCACGTTAGATGAGGCACTGGCACTGCGACAGGCGTCGACCAAAGGCCCCACGGAGATTCGACACAGGATGGGTTCGTTTTCTTCGTCTACCTCGCAACAGTTAGTTGAAAGTGACGTTCGTCCACCGCCTACCGTGCCAGAAGCGGCCGCATATAAAGCTGGAACACCGTCAAGACCGTCAGACATGAGAAGCACGGCTTCCTTGGGAAAAGAGAGGAGGCTCAATAGCAACCGACTAGGAAAGCGCAGCGCCTCTCGTCCAACGTCCCCAACGCTCTCTCCACCTCCCTCGGTAGACTCGCTACCTCTTCCCATCCCAACGGACGATGCAAATAGAATACTATCGTTGATGAAGAAGCTTTGTGGACGTATGAAGGGTGTAGTCGAGTACCAGGGTGATCCTAGTGCTCCTTGGTATGATGGGATTTTTTACATTGATGATGACAAAGGCAGCTTGATGTTTGATTCAGGCCACAATGGTCCTTTCCATATCACAATTATAGGGGACCTGCGTGGATGCAGGGTTCTCCCGTGCAGAGCCCCTGACGACGGTTCGAGATGCCTCGAACTTTCTAGTGTAAGGATGGGCGTGGAAATTATATTCCGACCTATCAACTCTGACGAGATTGATTTGTGGCTTGCTAGTCTGCTTTGCTGGCAACAGATTCAACCTCCAGGAGCTCGACTCGCCGGTGGGAAGGGATCTAATTCTCCTAGACTCGGGCAATCTTCTGAAACAAGGAAGAGGGGCTCTTCTGCTACACATCCTCCTAAAAGTTCTGCCATCATCAAGGTTGGAAATGTCATGCTGTGGGACAAGGGCGCCGCAACATCACCACGAGCTATTGTCAGACGTCCCTCTACCCGTGATCTCCGCACCGGATCAACATCTTGGAGGAGGGTATCATGCACCTTGCAAGATAACGGGGAGTTCAAATTGATGACAGAGAATGACGTGACGGTTATTTCTATTATAGATTTGAGCCAACTTTCACGGTCCGCTATTCAGAAGCTAGACAGATCTGTTCTAGAAGAAGACTTCTGCATTGCTATCTTTCCCGTCTATTCTACAACATCAAAGCAGCTCTCAATCTTCCGTCCCGTCTACATTTCCCTTGATTCAAGGGTTCTATTTGAGGTTTGGTTTGTTCTCCTAAGAGCATTTGCTGCGCCAGAATTGTACGGAATCGAAGCGGCCACCGGCCAAATAACCGAGATACTGGATCAGAATGCCGACTTCGATGGACAAATTTTTCGAATTGAGAAGTCAATTCAGGTCAAAGTGACAGAAGCCAAGTTGCAACGAGCAGCATCACCATCAGAACGGCACCACGCTCACCACAAAGAACGAGATCCGCTACTTGGGCACTATCTAGCTGAGGTAGTTCTTGACGGCGAAGTACGGTCCCGAACAACGATTCAAACGGACACAACGAACCCCTTCTGGCGAGAAACTGTACAGTTTTCCGAGCTACCTGCCACTCTTCCGTGTCTGTCCGTTGTACTAAAAAGACTCGAGGGCAATCTGGATAGTTTGAATCATCAAGTTCAGGCTTCTTTAGGCCTCCCTAAGTCGGGGAACCTGATGGAAACAGTTTGTGGAGTTGTCGAGGTCCCATTAGATAAAATGGAGAAGGGCAAGGATCATGAGGAATGGTATCCGGTATACGATGAAAGACAAGAATCCGTTGGAAGTATGCTAATTAGATTCGAACATACGGAATTGGTCGTGCTCACAACTAAGGACTATGAGCCTTTATCCGAACTCTTGCATCAATTTGGCACTGGATTAACGACCCAAATTACCCAGTCAACACCTGGTATGCTGCGTCGGCTTTCTGAAATATTTCTAAATATCTTTCAGGTTTCTGGTGCTGCTAGCGAGTGGCTTATGACCTTGGTCGAAGATGAGATTGATGGTGTGGGAAATCAAAACAGCATGAAAAGGTTACGGTTCAGTCGGCGCGTGAAGTCAAACGAGTCTTCGGCTTCTGCTAGTGAGAGAGAACAGCTCGTGCGCGATATGGGCAAGAGTCTGACGGGAGAAGCCAACCTCCTCTTTCGCGGGAACACTCTGCTTACCCAATCCCTTGAATTCCATATGCGCCGACTCGGCAAAGAGTATCTGGAAGATATCTTAGTCGACAAGATCTTCGAGATTAATGAAATTAACCCGGATTGTGAGGTTGATCCAAGCAGGATCGAGAAAATAGAGGACTTACAACAACACTGGAAGCTGTTGATTCAGTTGACTACAGAGTTGTGGGAAATCATTGCCGCCTCTGCAAGTAAGCTCCCGCCTGAGCTTCGTGTCATCCTCAAATACGTCCGGGCTGTCGCAGAAGATCGATATGGTGATTTCCTCCGCACCGTCAATTACACGAGTGTGTCCGGTTTTCTGTTCCTTCGCTTTATTTGTCCGGCCATCTTGAACCCAAAGCTTTTCGGGATTTTACGGGATAACCCGCGTCCTCGCGCGCAACGCACACTGACCCTGATCGCGAAAGGACTTCAAGCGCTTGCAAATCTATCTAGTTTTGGGAAGAAAGAGAGTTGGATGGAGCACATGAATAGATTCTTGGGACACCATAGACAGTCTTTTAAGAACTTCATTGATCAATTATGTTCTGTACCATCGGACCGCAACCCCATTACAATACCGGCATCCTATTCCACTCCTGTCATGATTCTCGGTCGGCTGTCACCAAAAGGCAGGGAAGGATTTCCTTCGCTTCCTTATCTCATCGACCACCAAAGAAACTATGCAGCATTAGTCAAGTTATGGCTTGAGATACACCATGCTTCCGCTCCTGATACCCATGTTTTTGAGGGTGAGCTGGGAGAGTTCCACTCTCTTTGCGTGGGATTGCAAAGTCGTTCAGACGACTGTATGGCTCAGGTAGAGATGTTTCGGGCTATTGAAAATGAGTCGGTCGTTACAGATGATTTGGCCGAAAATCTTGAGAGGACTTCGCTGATTGAATCTCTAAGTCAAAGCTATGCAAGCAGCGCAGTATGGGCAGAAAACGATCCATATCGACCTCCAGATGAGTCTGGGAGCGAGGTCGAGGACCCAGCGAAAGCGACCCAGCGCTCTTTCATGCGCGAAAGTAGCTCCCTGCGGCAACTGTCTGAGGGACTGGATTTCAGTAAACCCATGGGAACCATACGTGCAAAAGCGAGGCCTGGTAAAGAGACTCGCAGGTTTTTGAGCGGACTCATCGGGAGTAAGAAGAGCAAGGAGGGTCCTCGTCTGTCGTCGACGGTGCGTGATAAACACAGGGGCAAAGAAGACAAAGGGAACAAAAGCATCTTGGGCAATTTCACCGAATCATGGCAGCAAAACGATACTAATTCTTCGAGGCACTAGTTATGTCTTCACCTGTCGGCCTTGACGAGGTACGAACTCCATCGCCAGCGGACAGAACTGCAAAAGCATCTTCACATACGAAAACAAAAAAAGAAAAGAAATATCAGGGCCCACCTCGCTGGTGAGCAGGTAGCGGCTGATTAGTGGGAGAGCATTCTGTGGCGGGAGATTTGTCGGCACAGCCCACTCACGCTATTCGATAGACAGACAGCTTCCTCACATATGCAGTATCATCAACTCTGGCAGAGGACTCGAATTGCTCCGAAAACAGCTGGAGAGGCGTTTGGTGAGATCTCAGGTACCCCGGCATCGCGATGGGAAGGGGAGGGAGGTTCGGGTTCTTTTTTATTCTTCTATGGTCTTTTGTGGAAAATAGAACGGAGCAAAGCAAGCGTGCATTGTCGGTATTCTGATTTCGCTCATCCATCCATCCATCCATCCCAATTATTAGGGTTGGAACAAAATTCACGATGAACTTCGACTCGGTGGAATGAGTGTTTAAATTGTATATCTTGATGCGGCCATGAACTAAAAAGGGGATGGATGAGGAATTGCAAAAGGCTCATAGAATCGTGGGCGTTCATTATTAGAGAGGATGGTTGGTTGGGCTTGACTACCTCGCCTAGAGGCGGGACCGGACCACGTGATATAAAAGAGGACATGGAGGAGAGGAGATGACAATGGACACAGCAATGAGTTATTGATGTCCTACTTTGAAAACCTTTCACATCGCATGCTGTACTGTGATGAATATCTTTCTAGTAAGGTAGGTGTAACAGTATTTGTGTTTTATTAATTGGACTTTTGATGGATCCTAAGTTTGCTTTGGACTCTGTGTCCCTACAACGCTTCTCTTGAGGGTGAGCAACATAGGGAGACGTTGGCAGCCCACCTCTGTCTGCTTAGACATAGTCTCCGGCACAAATTGGCTAATTCTAGTTCCAGCAGTAAATCCCTGGTTACTCACCCGCAGCGCCACGCCATGAATCCTTCATACAATCGTCACTTAAGGCTCAGTTCTCTCGGCTCTAGACTGAGCAGGTATTACAAGGCAGCGTTTGCATACCAGCTTACGTTTAACATTTACAGGTTGTTTTTTCAATTAAGCGAAAAACTTCTTGTAAGCGGCCTTCTCTTTAGCCATACGAGCAGCGGCCTGCTTCTTGACGGTGTCGAGCTCCTTGGCGACAGCAGCGTCGTTGGGGACGAGCTTCCGGGCTTCCTGCAGCGCCTTGACGGCTTCCTCTTCGTCCTTTAGTTTGATGAGAGCCAATCCACGACGGTACAATGCCTTGCCCTTCTCGGCGTCGGAAATATCGGGGACAGAGAGAGCCGAGGCGGCGCTACGCTCGGCGTCATCCCAGGCCTCGAGCTTGAGGTTCAGTAGGGCCGAGTTGCAGTTGAGAGTGAAGCGCAGGGCGGCGAGCTTTGTCTTGGTGTCGTCCGAAGCCTCACTCAGGTCAGGCTCCTCGTTCAGGTAGCGCAGACCTTTCTGGTACTTCTCGAGACCGGTCAGGACGTCGCCGGCCTTGAACGCCTTGTTGCCGAACTCCTTGCAGTCCGAGGCGATCTTCAGAATCTTGGCTGCATCTAGAGGCGCGCTCGCCGTCTCATCCTCGGGAAAGTCCTCGTATGCGTCGCCCAGCGGGTCCGCGGTCTTGACCTCCTCGGTGGCGGGCCCCGTAAGCTCGCCGCAGTCGGCAATGATGGCGTCGTGGACGGGCTTGTCGCTGCCCTGTGTCCGCAGATTCTCGATCTGGCGTATAATTGACTTGCCGGTCTTGACCTCGCCGAATACGACGTGCTTGCCGTCAAGATGGGGAGTGGGAACGGTAGTAACGAAGAATTGGGAGCCGTTGGTGCCTGGCGCCATGGCCGTTAGCTAGTGTCATAGTGCGTGGGCACGCGAGAAGTCAGATTAGGTGGTATGCCTTACCGGGACCAGCGTTGGCCATGCTTAGCAGAAATGGCTTCTCGTGCTTGAGGTCGAAGTTCTCGTCGTCAAACTTGGCGCCGTAGATGCTCTCGCCGCCTGTGCCGTTGCCCTCGGTGAAGTCACCGCCCTGGATCATGAACTGCTTGATGACGCGGTGGAAGGCGCTGCCCTTATAGCTCAGGGGCTTGCCGCTCTTGCCCAGGCCCTTCTCGCCGGTGCAGAGGCATCGGAAGTTCTCGGCCGTCTTGGGCACGATGTCATCGTATAGCTCGAATGTGACGCGGCCGGCAGCCTTCTTGCCGATGGTGATGTCGAAGAAGACACGGCTACGCTTCTTGGTTTCCTCGGCCATGTTGTGCGATTTGATTGCTCTCTTAGGTGGGCTGGTCTTCAGAAATTGGTGATTTGAAGAAGAAGAATATAGTAACGATAATGTAGAAGCTACCCTAGTAAGTAAAGTAGGTAGTAGGCAGCTCTTTTTTGGAGGGGTTTTGGAGGGGCACGGAAGTTGACGAAGCGAGTGTGCAGTTGTTCACAATTAGGACAGACAAGAGTACCTAAGCGACCTTGAAGTTTTATGACTGAGGCTCAAGGAGAAGAAGGAAAAGGGAAAAGGAAGAAGGGCACAAGACGTTTGCGGACGGAGTGGAATGAGGCTGACCTGGAAGCTTCTAGTTAGGAATCTAGGTAGGGAAGCCGCAGCATGGATCAGCAAGATCGCGGGGTCCAGCGGGGGGGTATCTAAGGACTCTGGCCAATCATCTTTCACGCTTTTTGAGTGGGCCACCTGCAGCTGTTTTTGTTTTATGTATCATTCACATCCTCGCACACAGCCACTCAATCTGGAAGAGCAAGCCTGGAGTCGCGGATGCTGAACCCCGTCTAAGAAAAATCTGCTTATCAGATTTCTCTAGATCTACGCAAAAAGTGTCTCAACTGGAGCTGTACTATGAAGGACTCCGATTGTCACCGTTTTCTAAATACCTGGATCAACATGTGGCAAACATAGTATTAGTTTTGAGTCTGTGGGAAGACAAATAAATTTCCCTTGCACTGGAAACCTTACGCTATTGATTCCACGGAAACTAAATTGCCGTCGATCTTGCTCACTTCTATCCTCTCTGCCCTTCTCAATTATCACGAGACCTTTTGTTTAAGATTGTATCCTGCAAGTTACACCGATACTCCGAAATGGATGCGGGTCGAGCACCTAGAGATAGAGAGCCCATCGAGCCACCCCCAAATCTTTGGATTGTCTCTGGATCTGATATTACGTATCAGCGATCACCTCGGCATCTCAGACATATACCGCTTGTAAAGGAGTAGCAGGTCCCTAAGGGAGTCTCTCGAGTATCGTTTATACATGAGAGCTGCCAGTTCGCAGAAGAGACGACAAGCCATAGAATTCGTCAGTAATGGAATTGAACAGGATTGGAATATCAATTCTTTCCGGCTTCTGTTGAATGCATGTCGACAATTCTGGCCATGCTTATTGGACGACATGGGCTACGTGAGTCGCAGAGAATGGCCGCTATTTTTAGCTATTAAAAAGGATCGCGTAGATATTGTGTCCTTACTCGAGGACATCCCTAACATTTTCAAGGTCCGAAGCATAATTCGATACAATTTTGTAGTATTTCATACAGATTTTCTTGAGCTGTCTCTTTTGCAGTACGAGGACAGAGACTCGGCCCTCGAAGTCGCTATTATACATAAGAATTTAGAGCTGACAGAGAGATTCCTTGCGAAGCCTTACTCAGGCGTTGGAAACCTGACATCGAGGCAGTCCTAGCCTGTGGAAAGCTGAGCCAGTACAAGTAACCGATATCCTCAGCAGAGGACTCTTTCACTGCCACTCGCATCATCAACCTGATTGGATCGAGTATCTCGCATCAATCGGTGCGGGCCCTCAGTGGTCTTTTCCTTATCATGTTCGTGAGAACGTAGCACATGATGATACCGATATTGGTAAGAGAGCGCTGTGCGTTTATTTTGATATCACTGCCAACTGTTAGCTGCATCATCTTCTACACTGTGTGCCGTTCTGCCGAACCGTGTTATCGCGTTCGCTTACGACTGGGCATCTCGAAAATGTCAAAAAGCTTTTCGAAATCGTCTCATTTAGCGACGACTACATGGTCCACGTGCTACGACAATCTATAAGGGATAGTCAGCTTGAAATAACAAAGATAATTTTGGGGAAGATTAACTTGAACTCTGCTACCTGGGCGGAAGGCATATAGTACCGCGGTTGTGTTGGCTAGTGATCCTCACCGCAAAAACAAACAAATCATCCGGTATTTGCTAAGCTATAGCCTTAAGCTCCAGCGATTAGGCGCTAATTTCGACCTCAATAAACTAATAGAGGATTCAAGAGAAACAATACTGGAGCGAGTTCTTGTTCATCAGATGATAACTCGACCCGTCAAGCAGTGGGAGCAAATATACGGCCCGTCCAGATCCGTGTAGAAAGATGCATGGGTCATTATGGGCCACGGCTATACAAAAAGCCCGTGCGAATGTATGAACGAACAGCCTTGGCAAGATTGGGTTACGCCGCTCTTCCAGTTCAACATCGATGCTTCGCTATTGTCAACGCACGAGTGGAACCTCTTTCGTCACTGTAAGTAGCATGGCTGATTACCGCCAATCATCGGATAGCAACTATCTTATAGATCTCTACATCTTTGTCAAACCGAAAGAAAAGCGGGACTAAGTCCTCAAATGTAGTCGACGAATGATGAGCCATGATAGTTATCGAGGGGTGAAAATGCTATTATCTAGGATTGATCGAGAATTATGAGATTGGTATCTCCTTGTCTTTCCTAGATTAGTAACTAGGAAACTCATGATTTGGGGAGATATGGCGAGTACGTCATGAGCCCTGTCTAAAGATACTTGTTGTTGCGCGAAGGACTCTGGAGTACCTTCGTGGACGCTGCTCTACTCTATACAGGAGCCTCTTTATCCAAGTGCCTGGTATATTGTCTGTTCTCCTTGTCTGTATATTTGTGCGCCTTGTGTGACAGGATATTTCAGAGATCGAATTTCAGGTTGCTTAGTGCTCTGTAAGTCTTATAAAACTACAGTAAACCTGCTCATCTCAAGGTGCAAAACATCCACAACTGGCCATATGGGAACTGGTATACCGAGAACAAAGCATGTCGGATGAGAACAATGTAGAGATTGTTTTAGAAAAGGAGTTGTGCCCGATGATGCATTCGCTTACATAGAACGGCAAGCCCCTTTCTAGATGATAGCATTAGTAAGCAGAACCAGCATGCAAACCCTACGCCAACCTCAGCTACTTACTCAGTTGCCGCTCATGTGCTGCACATCAAATGGGATAGCTTCAGAACAGAGATTTACATTTCCTTGTATGATTGATAAGGATAACAAGAGTACAATCAGACTCTGAAGTCTCACTGTATGTTCCCGATACGCTCTGCAGGCCCTGGTCAGGCTTATAACTTGATGTATGTGGTGAAGCCGGACTTACGGCACGATGGAACCAAGTAGCATATCCGTAGTCCATCGCCTCTAATCAGCTAGTTGCTTGGGACAATATCAAAGTGGAGAACATACTAAATGACAGGAGCAACGAGCAACGACGCCTGGGCCACTTAACTTCGGACAATGTTATGCATATGGATGTGTTGACTAAGATATGACTGGCGCATTGAGAAGCGACCTGAAGGGCCTCGTACAAGATTCTTGAAATAGAAGTCCCAAGTGGCCGAATGGATAGGACGATTAACGAACAGTTAAGAGTGATTAGTGCCCTGACCTTCAACATGTGAACACCAGTCAAACACATGACCTCGCCAATGGCCTGCCAGAGCGCGAATCCTATGTCAAGCCTCTCCACTGGGCGCGTAACCACAATACGTGCTAAGTGTTATTATACCGCTTAGGAAGACATAATACGGAGTCATTTGAATACAGACTGGCCTGGTACTCGAAGATGTTTTAGAACACTTCGCGCAGCAATAAATGCTCGACACTTCTCTCAGGTTCGTACCAGAGTGAAGGAATGATGAGACATCAGGGGTGAGAAGCAGGTTTCCTATGGTTCTGTAAGATTCACACCTCATACATTAATGTATAATGACAACAACGTGGCGAATGATATTGAGATTGCAACCTAAATCAATGAAGCTGGGAGAAATGAAATCAACGACTGGAAGCTATATTAAGCTGTCTTTTGCCTTGGACTATTTGCTGTACAAATGATCGAAGCACAGGTGGCGACGTCCTGGGTAAAGTCGTTAGGTTAGAGCGAATGATTGTTCAAAGACAGTGGCCACACCATTGCATATGATTGCTTGGAGGGTAAAGCAAGCGCACACCCTTCAAATCGGTTAATGATAGGTAGTGGATAGCCCTCAGAGGCGCCTTCATTTGATTGATTTCAGCCCAATGCCCAACTTTCGTTTCACATGAAAGTAGTGACTGTTAGTCGTAGTGCATAAATACCTATATAACTACAAGTGACCCAGTCCCGTTCGAAACCGAACAAAACCCCGCCGTCTGATACTACCTAGTTACCATGAGATAGAACCAGTAGTAAAATTAAAGCCATGGCGCACCACTATATACATTTTTTTATCCACTATCTCCAAATCCTCATATGGAATTATCATTTGGTCATGGCGAGATTACTTAATACACTACGAAGCCCACGGCCGTTAAGATCCACATCCCGAAGAGAAATAACGTATTTCGTTCCCATGGCTCAAGAAGATGACGGGAGACCGGTTTCATCGTAGGTAGTGCCTATATGCCATACACAGCAATGTCCTTTCTAATGATGATATAGCCCCTTTGAAAGCGTCAGTACTGAAGTATACTTTGGCAGTGGGCCGAAGTTGAACGTCCCAAGCGCTTTATTGCTCAACTCAAAGCTGCTTCGAGGCGAAACGCGTCCACCTAGAAGCATTTGCCTAAACGATGTAACTTCGGCAGTTGGGCACATCATCTTCTATTATCTCCTTACCGATACATACCAATGCCTTAGACCGAAAGGAAATTCCCAACACGAAAGGCTTGTTGACGAACTAAAAAATGGCGTAGGGGCCTATAATGCTTCTCGGAAGTACGAACTGCTAGCTTTACAAGAAACGGCCAAAAACGAGATCCAGCGACTTGCACAACAACTCCCATTCCCGCTTGTTCTGAATCTCTTGCGAGACTTACACTTGGACCCAAGCGCAAGCGAGACATGGCTCGATAGTTTTGTGCAGTCAGGTCTCAAGAATATTTTTCAGACCCCGACCGCATTCCTAGACTATACGAATCTCCAGGTTGAGCAGGATAAGATATCCTTCAGCAATATTATCTTGAAAAACCTAGCCAACCTACTCACCAACGATGTGTCTCCGCCTCGGGCGGATGACACCGAAATCACCACATCATCTCCCGAACCCGTCGCAATCAAGCAAGAGCCAGCTCCCGACTCAGAAGCGATTTCTGAGGTAGAGCCATTGCCAGAGCTAGCGGAGCCGGCGCCATCCGAGCGAGAGCAGGAAATGTCTCCGACACCCGCGCTCGCACCAGAACCAGAGTCCGTCGAAGAACACGCCGAAAAACCCGCCGAAGAACCCGTCGAAGAGCTTGTAGCTGAGCCCGAGCCTTTGCAGCCCGATCCTATACCCGAGGATCACGCTGCGTACGAAGCACCGAATCCTGGCGGTTGGGACCATTTCATGACCACGTCAATTGAAAAACCTCTATGGCCCGAGGATGAGCCTGTTGCTGTCCCAGAAGTCTCTCCAGAGCCCGCCCCCGAGCCCGCTCCCGAGAAACCCGAGGTTGAGGTTCAGTACTCGCCCCCACGCGTTGAGTATCTTGATGTGGAACAGGAGCCCGAAGTTGCCCCATCGATCATTTCGAAGAAGGACAAGAAGGACAAGAAGAAGAAGAAAAAGAAGCTGTCTATTTTCCGAACGGAAGGTGACGCGACGCCCGAGCCAAAGTTCGACAGTGATGATACACCCGTGCCTGAACCTGAAACGAAGACGGCGGACGACGCGTTGAGCCCTGCCTCGTCAAGTGGCCTGACGACGACGAAGAAAAAGAAGAAGATATCGATCTTCCGAACCGAAGACGGGACTACTTTCTAGGTGAATGTTTTAGTTACGAATGGTTTATGTTTTGGGGAGAGATGACTAGATTGTCTTGTTAGCTGAAAGCTTATGGGTAAAATGTTTTGTACTAAGTTGGAGTCATGTGGTGTTTTGATCATGGTCTTGTAGGAATGGCATTCATACACTCTCTTTTATATTTATTTTGTATCTTAGTCTTGAATTTGCTGGCTTGTTACAACATCGGAGGAGTCGACAGATCGGTTTACTACCTTAGCGGCCGTTAAGATCTTTGGAAAACGCTTACGCAAAAATTATTTTCGACTGGTTTCAATGTCTATGCCATCCCTCTTATTGTAGGATAGTCCTTTGACCTCGTTGTCCTAGTCACATGACCAATTCTTTAGGAGCGAAGCTACTGTACGAAGCATCGTATAGAAGAGTGAGTCATGTTTTATGTTGGTGATTTCGAAGATAGGTATCGATTCTTAATAGCTTTACATCACATTTCCTGTGCGTTGTTTGTGGCAACTAGTGACGGCAAGCAATTCTCCGGCCCTGAACACATCACATCGTCTCTACTCGTTCCGTTCAATATGTCACCTCGCAGCTTCGCGGCTATATTGGAGGTTGCGTTGACCACAGACACTAGGCTTGAAACAACGGCTGCTACTGCCTATTCAGGCCCCGAAGGTAACAATTGCCCAGGCTAAGCTTCTCACAAAACCCTTCATCATAACATAATACATCCCGTATTTCAAAGCCGGCCGTGGTTATATTACGACCCCCACAACGGCTTTCTCAATCGGCTCCACGGCTAGCTGACAAAGAGCATGCTCTCTGGGAGATCTATATAGCCGAGATGGACAAATCTTCAAAGAAAGAAATATTCTCAAGATAGTGACCGAGCCAACACTGTCCAGTTTGTTATTTCACGTGAGAGCCGAAATTTCCGTACGTCAATATGAGATTTGGTGTCACTGCGGTCGGCCTGCTGGCCACGGCCGGTTCGGCACTGGGAGCGTCTCTTCAGCAGGTGTCGAGTTTCGGAGACAACCCCTCGTCGATTCAGATGTACATCTACGTGCCTGATAAGGTCGCAACTAACCCGGCTGTCATCGTGGCTGTACGTCTCCTACTTCTTCCGTCTATCTTTGGTGCCGCCCGCAGAATGCTGCCGAGGTGCATCGATTGAGCTTGTCACTGACCTGCACGTAGCTTCACCCCTGTGGTGGCTCGTCTACCCAGTGGTACTCGGGCACCAAGCTGCCTTCATATGCGGATACCCAAGGATTCATCATCATTTACCCTGGAACAACCAAATACATGAACTGCTGGGACGTCAACAATGCTGGATCGCTCACACACGGGGGGTCGGGCGATGCGCTCGGCATCATTAGCATGGTGAACTATACGCTCGAGAAATACGGCGGGGACCGGTCCCGGGTTTTCGTCTTCGGGGCCTCGTCAGGTGCAATGATGACTAACGTCAGTAAGTAACTCTCAGGGCCATAGCCCAACCACCAGGTCTCGGAGGCTTCGAAGTTCCGAACTAGTTCTAAGCCGCGCTCCACATCCGTATAACTAATTCGGAGTGTCACAGTGGCGGGTTCTTACCCAGATGTATTTGAAGCTGGCGCCGCATACTCCGGCACAGCTTTCGCCTGCTTCGCCGGGTCCTTAGGAGAGCCGACGCCCTTCGGCAGTAACCAGACTTGCGCACAGGGCCTGCAGCACACCCCGGAGGAATGGGCCCAGTTCGTCGTCAATGCCTACCCAGGATACACGGGTAAACGCCCCCGCATGCAGGTAATTCACGGCATGGCCGATGCGCTTGTCAGGCCGCAGTGCGGGTATGAGCAGCTCAAGCAATGGTCGGCCGTGCTGGGTCTCACGAATACCAAGAACAACACGGGAGCCTCCGTCCCCGAGGGTTCCCAGTACACCGAGATAGTCTACGGCGATGGCTCGCAGCTGGTGGGGTACTTCGGCCAGGGAGTCGGACATTTCGCGCCCCCGAACGAATCTGTCATGTTGAAGTTCTTTGGGCTGTTGTGATTTCACGCTGGGTCCGGTATCCTTGGGCCGATGCCAGCAGAGATATTCCATTTTAGGTACGGATACGGGTTACTAGGTAGTCTGTCACTTGACCCATTCAAGATGCAATTCTATAATCCATATACCGTAGCCGACATCGAATCAACCTAGAATTCGAATTCCAATATACTGATAATGCGAATAAGACGTGCAGTCAAGGGCCTGCTAGTCGTGTCGTAATAGTGCGTGTTAGTGTCCGGAACGGATAGTTTGGCGATACCAATACCGTAATGTCATAGGTAATGCCATGCAAAGGGCGCGGGCCGGTAGAGGACGTCGAAACCTGCTTCTTCCATAATGATACATGCTTTGGCTAAGGAATAAAAAGGAGCCGTCACGAGCACAATAATAGGTAGGTTCTACGGTTTACCACTTGCTAAGGTTGCGACGAATTAGGCTTGGCGCAGTTTCCACTATCCCCTTGAATCCCATTTCGGCACCAACATCCTTGAGTACTTCGATGACTACGAAGGTTGCGGCAAAAATCACCCACCATGCCAAGCAATACTATACAGTGCCGACCCACCCACTACTTAAAGCGGCAGAATTGCCTAATTAGGAAGGCGGTTAAAAGCCGTACGCTTTGCCCCTATTTAAAAAGACTACGTTTTTAAGCTTTTTAGATCAAATAGAGCCTGTAAATCACTTAATAAATAAGTTTAAACTTTATAACACTTGTTAAACTATTAATAAACTAAATTTAACATATTTTAACTGTTAACGGCCTGTTAAAGCTTTTTAAAATTTGTATTTATTGTTATTATTAATATTTAAGCATTTTAATGCTGTTAAAAATTTAAACCTTTTATTAATTACTTTATTAACTTTATAAACCACTTTATTAACCACTTTTTTGCCTTTTTAAGTAATTATTAAATGCTTTAAAAGTTTTAAGTTATATTTTTAAAGTTATACTTTTATTTTTTATATTTATTTAGCTTTATAATTATTATAAAGCTTATTAAACTTTAAAAAGTTTAATAATTAAATGCCTTTTTTATACGTATTTTTATTAATAAAGTAAATTATTTATTAAATATTGCTATAAATCTGTTTAATTAAGCAATAGTATTTTTTTTTAAAGTATGTCTTTTATTTTATTATTTATGCTGGTTTTATTAACATTTAAAGTATACTTTTTAATTATAAACTAAGCTTATTTAATAATAAAAAGGTTTAATAAGTTAAGTAGTTATTTTAAAACTATAATACTTTTATTTTCTTATAGCTTTTTATATTACTTTATAAAGTAATTAAGTATGTTATTTTTTTAAGTAATAAAAGTAACCTTAAAGTATTTTACCTGTAGATTTTTAATAAAAGGTATAAATTTAAGCTTTAAAACTTCTTTATAATAGTATATTTAGTTAATACCACTTATTTTAAAGTATTAAACTTAAGCTTTATTAGCTTTAATAAACTTTTACTTTAGCTTATAGCTAGGATAGTTTTAAAAACTTAGCTTTAATATACTTTTTTTTAACTTTTACGCTTTTTTAACGGTTAGTTTAACGTGCTAGTTATATTCTTTAATTATTTTTTTATATTATGTTTTTATTACAGCAGTTTTTAAAGGCTAAATATAATAAAGTCTTATTTTATACTAATAAAAAAAACTTTAAAACATAAAGTTCATAAAGCTTTTTTATTGCTTTTATATTATAGCTTTAAAATAAGCTTTATAATTTTATTTTTAAACCTTTTAGCTATTTTTAAGTATAATAATAATAATAAAAGTTTTATTACTTTAAATTATTACTTTTTATTAATTTAGTTGTTAATTTTTAACTATTAAATAAAACTTTAACTGTTTAATAAGGTTTAATTTTTTTAAGCTAACTTTAATAGTATGTTTAACCTTATTAAACCTTTGTTTTTTTAAAGCAGTTAAAACTAATTATTAAAAAATTTAATTGTTAAAGTTTTTTTTATTAAACTAATCAGCTAACTCTTAAGTAAAATATTTACAGCAAGTTTTATTAAAAGTTAAAAGTTTAACAATCTTTTATGTTTGCTTATTTATTAATTTAAGCTTATAGCTTTTATTAAGCTTTATATTAACATATTTATGTAAAATTAAGCCTTTATTAAGCTTATAACTGCGTTTTTTAGCCTATGTTATTAAATAACTAAGGTTATTAAGGGTATAACCTATTTTTTTTATAATAACTGCTTATAAATAGCCTTTAAAATAAAAGGTTAACGCTTAAACGTGCATAATAAGGTTAAATTCTTTTACTATTTTAAAATTATTAGTAAGAGCAAAAAGGAACAATAAATACTTTAATTCTTTAGCGTTTTAGGTAGGAAATTAGGTATTAATAGATCGGGTTAGTTTTAGTGCTTAAACCGTATATGAAAATACTAATTCGTACTATAGATAATTGCTTGGTATGGTGGGTGATTTTTGCCGCAACCTTCGTAGGGTTTAAGACAATCAAATGTCTTATTTTATGAATACTAAACTTTTATTTTTCTCTGTTGTTACGGCCTCTTGTATTATAACAGGTATTTAACAGACTGTAAAAATAAAAAAAATAATAATAAATTATTATGAGATAGTACTAGTTATGAAGATTTGATTAATGTAGTTATTTTAACTTAGGTTATTGTGATGATAATTTTATAGTTATATATGATACGCTTCATAGCTTCGATGTGTTAAAGATGCAAAGTCCAAACTAATATATCGAAGAATAATACAAGACGCAGGCTTGGCATTTTAAATGGCTAGCGTTGCCAAAGCCTAAAAAATTGCATCGAGCCATCGTTGCTCTACTTTACGTCACTCTATTTTCTCCATATCCTATGCTTCTATTGTCGCGGAATATGTGGTGCTTATATATACCGTTAATACTCACGGAGTATTAACGGCGTCGTTTTTCTCCGTGACATCTATTTCTTCATGTTTTACTGTTATTCTTCCTTCCTTCCGGTCAACACCTTCATTTACTCTTCGCCGGTCCGTGGTGCCTTTTCTTTTCTGACAGCACCTCGGCACGGCCAAGACCCTCTTCCCTGCATACTCTGCAACATCTACGTGGAAAGGCATATATGTGTTTGCGTATACGCCGTTATCATCTTCGATCTCGATAATATTAATCTGGAGGACTTCGGGATCATAGTCATCGGGCGGGACAAGGTGGTCAAAGGTAACACCGTAATAATCGATTTCCCTGTTATATAACAACCCTTTTTTTAACTCGACTGAGAAAGAAAGACAAAAAGACGGAGAAGGCGGCTTACTGCACAGGCTTTGGGTGCATTATCCAACCAAGATACTCGTGGCGTACCACAAGATCACCTCGAATAACATCCGGTGATGCATTTCGTCCATACAATAACGAATACGTTAACTCGGCAAGTTTCGGCCCCGCAGGCTGCGGAAACTCAGGCTCAACATCTCTGACGTGCCACTGGATTTTAGGAAAGAGCCTTTCAATAGCGACAAGCGGGCCCTCGATCTGGATACGGAGGGGTTTATTAGGAGGTGGGGGGTGATGTGGGTCAACCGGGTTGCGAATGCAAGGCGGGATATAAAGCTCCAATGCCATAATATCTAATAAGGTGTGTAAAGTAGGTAGCTTAGTAGACAAGTGAATGTCGTTTCGAGATTAAAGGGAAAGCCTGTCAGATTTAATTATCTACAGCTAAGTAGCAGCTTGCCATACTGGTACTTGCTTGGTACTGTACATACTGTGGGGAGAGCTTACTTACATGTATAGACGCTATGGCTGGACCTACCGAAATCGTAACACATACCCACCCACCTAACAGTTAACGATCAACCATAACTACCATGTAGACTCACTTGTATCCTGTCTTTACGTATTAATTCAGCACCGAGACCGGGCCCGTGGCCTTTTCCTTTGAGTCAGATTTTTATAATCGTAGCTGTTATAAAGCACACAGAGTATGGAAACCGTTGTGTCGTTATTGTCCTTGTACGCCTACCTGACTTAGTTATCCCATCATCTACACCAAACCACCTATCAGAAGTATATAATAAATACACACGATGACTGCGAAGAATCCACCAGCGGGCTATATCCTCGTCGAAGGATACCCTTCCGTGGAAGACTACCTACATCTACGAAAATCCTGCCTTTCGCCCAAGAATGTGCAGCAAGCAGGCGCTGCTTTGAAGGGCAGCTGGTATGGTGCTTACGTCGCCGAGGAAACGGCGCCCACGAAAGCCATTGCCATGGGCCGTCTCGTCGGGGATGGCGGTTGGTACTTCGTGCTCGCAGACATGATGACACTACCGGAGCACCAACGGAAGGGCTTGGGAGACGTGATTCTCAAAAAGCTGCTCGCGAGAGTCAAATCGCACGCCGCAGAGGGGAAAGCGCACGTGTTATTGAGTGCAGACCCCCCGGGAGTCAAGCTGTATCAAAATAATGGTTTCAGAATCATGGGCCCACAGGAGACGGGAATGGGCTTGTTCATAGATGTGGAACAAGAGTAATAGCAGATTCTATTCTAAGCTCATGGGCTGGACAAGGGACGAGGCGCAAGTTCGGCGTGGAATTAGACTAAGAAATAACTACTATGTAAATAGCTATTGCAACACTTGATGAGAGGTGTAACTACTGCTTAAATCAATAAGCACTATGCCTAATTTGGAGTGTGGGGGCTGCCACCGCTCCGCCACGTGGGCCAAAATAAGTGATGACAGCAGCGCTACTGATCCGTACTTCAGTTCAATTTCCTGAGGAAATATTAGTCAAACTACACTACAGGGTCACAGAATTTCATAAGACGTCGTTCCTCATCAGCCTCGGGCACCTGGGTTGGTGGAATATGATGCTGGCATTATATAGGCGTCTTTCGCTTCACTCTCCGTTCATGTTCTCTCATTTGCGTTGAGACTTGAAGAGATCTCTTAATCCTGCCGCAACCTTATTCATCTACCACTTCATCGTTGAGCCTGCACTGCGAAAACCTCACTTATGTACCACCTTCGTCGCGTCGCTATTGCGATCGCCTTATTTGTCTTGTTCGTCGTTATACTCACCGCTCTGCCGCGTCTTCTCAACCCAGTTCCTCCCAGCAAGGAGAAAATCGAAGCTGACCAGCGATGGGTGAACACATCACCTTACTGGTTAGACCGGCAAGCCTGTCGCTGGGTCGGCCTGTGTGGACTGATGCATCTTAAACCGGACCCGCCAGTCAAACTCGACACTACGCGTGATGGTGCATGCGCAAATGGCATGAAGTACCCCTCGGCAACCCATGCCATTCGTGCAGATACTGGAATCCAAAGGGATACCAAAACGAGAGAATTGGCGGGGATACCGGACTATGTGCTCGATTATGCGCCGCTCGTTCATCTTTACTCGGAGGAGCACTTCTGGCCCTCTGATATAGACGATCATGTCAAACACGTTATGCCGTTCATCAATGATGCGCCGCTAAACCAAACGCAACCACTATCTCTATCGAGCCTAAATGAGTTAGACGCTCACACCGGGCTTATAACCCTCAAAAGCAGGGACAATGTAGAGTGCCGCCCAAGTTGGCTTCACAGTACAGCGAACATACCTATTCTGTTTGAGGATGGACTCGATGACTACGATGTCGACGTCGGAACTCCGGAAAGAAAACGGCTTCAGGAAGACACGACATGGTTTGATGTCGATAAAGAACATCCCCTCCGTCGCATCTCCGATCCCAGGAAGGTGCCAGATGGTAACACACGCACTCGCCTACCATCAAAACGTTCATACATCTCCCTTTCTCGTGAGCAACGCCGGATTGCGATTCGATCTGCTAGGAACAAACCTAATGAAGAAGGGTATTCACGAGCTCCAGCGACACTCATCCTAATAGATAAAGGATCCGGCGTGGTTGATGCCTTCTGGTTCTTTTTTTATGCCTACAACCTAGGGCAAACTGTACTTGCGACGCGATACGGCAACCACGTTGGTGATTGGGAACATGCTATGATACGTTTCGAATCAGGGGTGCCTCGTGCTATGTACTTCAGCGAACACGAGGGTGGTCAAGCGTACGCGTGGCGAGCTGTTGAGAAGCGTGGAAATGCAACACAAGCACAGCGCCCGGTTATATACAGCGCTGTCGGTAGTCATGCTATGTACGCAATGCCTGGAAACCACCCTTACGTATTACCCTTCCAGATGCTTAAAGATGTGACGGACCGTGGGCCACTATGGGACCCATCCAAAAACTTTAGGAGTTATTGGTATGACTACCTGGCACCTGAAGGCGAAGGGTTAGAACCAACTCAGGAGAACCCCGAAGCTCCCACAGGCTGGTTCCACTTCCGAGGTCGATGGGGTGATAAGTTGTATGGCCTTGATGATACACGCCAGTGGAGGCTTTTCGGCCAGTATCACTATGTCACAGGTCCACAAGGGCCCAAATTTAAGAATTTGGGGAGACGGAAAGTATGCCAGAACTCGAGATGCCGAATCATACATTCCATCGCTGAAGGTCAGAAAGGAAGTTGGCATTCGTAGAAGTTTTGATTTACAGGTGAGGCGTATAAGAGCATAGCAAGCAAGATACCCAATGAGATTTTGACTTTGTATCGATCACTTTACACGTAATCTGTTGTTTAGTTTCCATGAAAATGAAGATGCACGGCGCGAATGTGTTACCAGCAACCCGGGTTAAGCTGCTTCCAAGCCGCACCGAGATTACTTGAGAGTAGCATCGGCTGTACACCAAACCAGACCAGCGGTATGGCACTCCCGTATGATAGACTTCCGAAGACGGGCTGGACTTCGGTGAACGGGGTATTGGGTTGCACTTGGCTGTGGGGGAAAATTCTCTCCGCATACACCTACCCCAGACTCCCAAGATGCCCCATGCCTCTTCAAGGCCCATTATTGGAGCGCATAACGGCGACGGCTACAATCATGTTAAAAACCCTCCATTCAGCATCGTGTTCTTCCCCAGACCCCGGAAAAGAGCCCAGGTCAGAGTGCGTCGACCAAAACACCACACACCTACCTACTCTAGCTGTCTTCCATCCTACAACGTAATAAATAGCCAGAAAGGATCGTAAAAAATAATTAAAGCTATCGAGTATAACACAAGGTTTGTTTTATATACAATCTAGTCATTTTTATTCTCAGAATTCAATTGACAGCGCTGTGAATGATTCAAATAGTAGAGTTTTTGGTGGTATGTTTTGGCCGACCCACTCTGCCCAGCTGGTTGCGTGAACAGGGATTCCGTCACTTATGCGGAGGCATATAAGAGGGTATGATTACCAGCCTTGATTTTATATAACTTTGTATATCGATTTTGTTCTGTTAGCTGAGATGTTATTGGCTTCTGAATTGTCTCTAGTATTGTGAACAAGCCGTAGCAGCATGAATCCTCACACCTATCAAGTAAGATACATCCTATGAAGAAATACCAATTTCAAACGAATTACACACATCACCGAGTCCTCTACCAAGTTGCTAACATGATTACAGCTCCTTGTAGGCGTCTTCGCCTCCGTAGGTAAGTCCGCTAGAGTCCTGAATTCGCCCTTGTGCATGTCCCAGAGACATGGACGCCCTGAATGGGCATATCCTACACTTGATACTCCTACAAACTCCCAAAACCTCGAGTAGTTCCTAACGAAAGGGCAGGGAGTGTACTCTATGGTTACGACCTTGGGGTTATTGCCGGGGTCGTCGGCAGCTCGGCCTACGCCGCACGGTTTGGTGCCAATGCCGCACAAAAGTAGATACTTCCTCCTTTCACCCCAGAACACTTATAGCGTGTTCCGTTGATGTTTTGATATGCTAACACTTCTCCTGGTCAGTGGAGCTGTGGTCAGTCTCTTTACAGGCGGCGCTTTTTTCGGCGCTGGCTTTGCTGGCCTAGCCGGTGATCACCTTGGTAGACGATTAACTATCATGCTGGGCGCAATAATATTTATTCTCGGAGGATCGCTTCAGACCGGTGCACAAACGATCAACTTCCTCTACGCTGGACGGGCTCTCGCTGGGCTCGGTGTTGGTTTTCTAACTATGATCATTCGGTAGGTCGAGGTTTTGTCTAGAAATCTTACAAAAACAGCTAACCTCCTTTTATAGTAAGTGGCGAAGTCTTCAACTGAGCCTTGACTTTTTGGACTCGCCGAGCATTATTAGCTTAGCTTCAACATTTACAAAGAATATCCTCTGACATAGAGCGCTCAGCTGTTTATCAAAGCGAAATCTCGCACCCATCGATCCGAGGACGTGTAACAAGCCTTCAGCAATTCATGCTTGGAATCGGCGCACTTGTTGCTGGATGGACAACATACGGATGCTACACTAACTTGAAAAACGACGCTCAATGGCGAGTACCGCTAGCTATCCAGCTCGTCCCTGCAGTCGTCCTTGCAGCTCTGATTTTGCTATTCCCTGAGAGCCCGCGCTGGCTTATCGATCATGACAGGTTTGTCCTTGAGATTATTTATGTTGATGATGTTTTTGATTGCTGATATCAGATAGGCCTGAAGAAGGACTTGCAACTCTTGCTAAACTCCATTCAGGAGGTGATATTAATGATTCCTGGGTCCGCGCCGAGTTCTCTCAAATTCAAGAGTCCATTACAGACGAGCATGAAAAGGAGGCAAAGAGCTATGTCGAACTTTTTAAGAACAAGTGAGTTCTAAAATTCAAATTACGAGCCTTGTTTCCATGATCGCTCAGTATGAAACTCAAATGTGCCATTTGTCTAACAGCTGTTCTCCCAGATCTGCATTCCGCCGCTTATTCCTCGCCTGCTCCATTCAAGCCTCGATCCAATTGACTGGCGTTTCAGCGATACAGTACTTCTCTGTCCCGATATTCGCTCAAATCGGCATTTCTCCTGAGAACGCCCTGAAATACCAGGCTATCAACAGTGTCCTTGCGCTCATCGCTCAATTCTGTTGCTTGCTGACCATCGATAAATTTGGACGGAGACCTGTACTCATTAGTGGCAACTTGGTCAACTGCCTGACGTTTATAGTTGTAGCTATTCTTCTCGGTAGGTCATCGTTCGGGGTGAGAAAGTTGCATGTATTAAGATCAATGCTGACTTGTGCGCTTTGCAGCTCTATTCCCCCCTTCTTCAAATTCAGGCGGTACTGCTGGATGGGGTTTCATCATTGTGTAAGCGAAACATTTTTGAAACTCACTTGAATCAGGATGTATGACTGATAACGTCACTAGCACTTGGATTTTCAACGTCTCTTTTTCATATGCCTGCGGGCCATTGTCTTGGTAAGTTTTAACTCGGCGTCGCAGACTACGATGAAATTTTATCTAGATCTATACCGTCTCTGATCACGAAGACCGATCCATCGCTTCGATTTGACTTGAGGTTAATAACAAGCATTCACTAACGTTTTCTTCTTTTTCCCCTGAATAGGATAATCCCGGCTGAGATCTTCGATACGCATACTCGTAGCAAAGGTGTCTCAATCGCGACAATGACGAGCTTCGCCTTCAACACGCTGATCGGGCAAGTGACGGAGATTGCCGTGGAAGCTGTGGGCTGGAAATACTTCTTGCTATTCGTCATCGCCAATTTGACAAATGCAATCTTCTTCTACGCCATCCTGCCAGAGACAAAGCTTCTGCCGCTCGAAGAGATGAATTACCTCTTCACCCACGCGCCATGGATCGTCGCCCGTGTTGATCCCGAGAAGTATAGGGCCAATCTTGCGGCGGACGTTGAAAGGCGCGCTGAGGAGATCCGAGAGAAGACTCACTTGTAAGATATTTATATCATTGCTGCAGTATTTGATACAAATCAAGAGGCACCTAAAAGATCATGCTGCAGAGATATCAAAGTGCAATAATTAGTTCGTTAACCTGCTGGACCGTATTATACATCCAAGTAAGATATATGATACAATCTACAACGTCACTGCTCGCAACACGAAACATGGATAATGATCTGTTTGCGGTTGTTAGTGGCTATAAAATAATAATGATAGTATGTATGATGAATATCGGCGTCTACAACGTATACTTTGATCGGATCGTGAACCATAAAGTAGAAGAAAGAACCGCCGGCGTTTGTTGTTAGACAGTGTGATTAGGGTCTGGGATGCCGGGGCGGATCGGAGTGAGTGATATACTATATGTTAATTAGTCGAGCATCTTTTGCAACCCAGTGTCAGATACTTGAAACTTGACATTGGAGGAATACATATGGCCAGCCCTCACAATTGGGGTGACACGGAGTGTGTCAGAGAGCTCGTTCAAGAAAGGGACTACAACTGACAAGATGCCCCTAGAAAGCATGCTGGCCAAGCTACAATAACCAGTGCTGTATTGATAATTAGCCCCAATAGACGTACAGTCTAAATTGGAGCATTTCGGTTCAGGAAAATCAAAAGAGTGAAGGAGAAGGTTGATACAGGGGCCCGATTCTACAGCTCACTAGAATCACCCAACTAAGTATTTAATCGTTGACGCCAAGGTACATGACGCAAATCATCAAAATATTTCTCTGCAACGAAGGTAACAGATCTATCATAAGAGGGCACAAATTTCGTGAACAGCCAACCCCGCGAAGCATTTATCGTTGTTTAATACATGATCTTGAGTCTATCGGATGGTTCCGACCCAGCGATGAAACTTACTGAGACTTAACCTCAACACTGAAGCCATCGCTCATCTCAATGATTTGGGTGCTATTGAATAGCAATAATAGTTGATTATAAGCTTATGTTCATCATCCCATCTTCACGCGGAAATGCTCCATTGAATATCTTGACTGTCACACGGGCACGTGACCTCTCGTGCGGGGTAATTTTGTATTTAAAGGCTAGCTTGGCCCTGGAGCCCTTAAGGAGAACTTCCCTCCTTAAGAGCCCTTTGACGCCATAGCCAATTATTAGAGTATTAGGAATATGAAGCTATTCCCAAGCCCAGAGCTGGGAGCTCTGCCCTTGTAACATTGACCTTGCGAATCATTTGATGAAGTACCTTCTAGTAATTCGGCGGTGACATAAACTCAGATACTCGAAGCCTGTTCAATTTAAATGGATTCAAAAGCTTATCAATTAGATCTTCCACTCTTGTATCTCGCATAAACGTCTGCGAAGACATTTTATGAACTTAAGGTTTTGTAAAGAGATATTTCGCCAGCATTCCTCCAAGTTCCCGTGATTAATTCACTACTGCCAGAGGTTTTCCGCATTATAAAGTAATACAGCAGAAAGTCTATTGTGAGTATTAAAGCCATATTGAGGGGTTCCAGGGGGAATTGATACAGTTAGTTTTAGTATAGCAGGATAATCACCTTGAGAATGAACTCTGTCGAGATCTTATTGACACGATACATATATAATCAACTTAAAGACGTTCTACTTTTCACAGCTTGATAATTCAGTACTAGCAGTTCGATTCCGCGACATTGATAGCCTCAAGGACGGGAAGACTGATATAAGTTAATGCATATGGTAGAGGAAAGGGCGGGTCTAACGACGACGATATTACACGCCACCAAACCTGAGTGGCGTAGGGCAGGTACAGTATGTAAGCTCTCTCGTCAGGCAGTTGCAAAAGACTCGTAGCATCCAGCTACCGTCTTACCGTTCCTTAATTACCTACTTTGTCTAACCCAACAACCGTTAACCCGTAATCTGGTTTGTTTTGATGTGCTTTTGTTGGCCAATCATTGATCTGGGCCGGCATTTTTACGGCAACATTGCTTCAGAAGCGTTCTCGTAGACAACAATCATTAGTTTCCCTGGGGTTTTTTTCAAGACGACAACACCACCGAGAAGACTTAGCTCCCACATACTAAGTGAGCATCCAGAGGTAAGGTCAGAGACATGAAAAGCATACATTGGGACTATTAACCTAACTTACATCCTCTTTACAGTTAGTTTTGCATCATTTCATTACTTGAAACATTTCACGGACTTCTATTCCAAGATGTCGATTCGCCTACCCTACTTTCAGGGAGAAATGATGCTATGGCAGCACATTGGTGGTCCTCGAATTCACGTACTACGACCGGCGCCAGATGATGTCTTTCACTGGCTACAGGATTTCGCGTGTCCGATCTACCAGTATGTACTCTCGAGTTTCCCTTCATTTTTTCCAATGTTCACCTTACATGAGTTCTTGTATAGTCTACTCCCTCCCAAAGAAAACGGGTTGGAGCCTATAAAGCGATCCCTGACAGTTATCTCTTTACAGAACCCTTTATGCTAAAACCAACGAATGCATCTCTCCGAATAGCCCTCCCCCCGTCACGTCTTCCGAGATCATCATCGACGGACTTCATAGGAAATTAGTGAAAGCTGACTTATCGCTTCTCAACCCCGATGTACACATGGGAAGACGAATATCATCACATGCAGATGAACAGGATATCCGATTTATTGCACAACGCATTGGGCGCATCGTAAAATCATTGAGACACGCTTATCCGAGATATGTACATGACATCAATGCCTACATGGCATCCGAGGAGGAGTTCAGCAGCAATTTTGACCTAGTTCAAAGCTGCACTAACAGTTTCCTACTTGTAGGGTCGTTCCCCATGGTCATTCATATTCTCCATTTATTTGAAAACTTGAAAAGACCTTCACATCATGCTCAAGAAAGTAGCTACTGACCCCCTTCGCTATTCTAGTTTCACGTTGGGACCGAGAATCTTGTGCTCCCGCAAATGCCCCGCACCGTCCGGGATCGTCTCCAAAGACAATTTGCCAACGTCAGATTTGTCTTGAGAAATTTGAAGGCTTGCTTGGACATCTGGCAAAAAAGGGAAAATGACAGACTGAAGTATTACCATGGTGCTCGGAAAGGTGTTTCATTCTTGGGTTGGGTAGTGGAAATGGCCAACAGAGGTCTAGCTGATTACGTTCCGGGCCCGATCCATCAGTGCCTCCCACGTGCCAACATATTCAAACAAGCCGAGATTCGAAGAGCAGGGCAGAGATTTGCCTTCGATCCGACGCAGGATCTCGTCTATCTCACCGACCCCCGACACCCCGATCTCTTTGTGCAGCTGTAGAAAAGCCCTTGGTGTCAGGAAGTTGAGCGCTTGGCCCTCCTCATCTGCGACTGCTCGTCAGAGAGTGGGTGGGCCTCGGACCTTAACCAAAGAGTAGATAAGATCTGGGCTAGACGACAGGTCCTTTTTCTTGGAAAAAAACTCAAGGAGATTATGCTAGTTGTCAGACCGGCCAGGCACCCACGCACCTTACCGATAGTAACGGTAGAGCAACGAATTCGCCGTCACTATTACCTTGGTCTTCGGCGCGATGCCTACGGGTTTGTGGACTTCAGTACGATTCTTGAGGATCGAGAAATGTTCTCCCGTGAAGATTTATGGGTGGTGAAACATAGCTACAGAATCTACAGATTCGCACTCGAGGAGATGTCCAAGGGTCGTCCGGAGCAGAGGATCAACATTCACCAGGTGGTAGACATAGACTACGTATCTATTGGCCAGACAAGCTCTCTTGAAGAGACAAGCTCCGAGGGTGATATCTACAGGCGTACTAAACGCGAGCGTGTTTAGAGATAGATACTCTTTTCACACTGAGCCTACATTTCGCCTTTTCCTAGTCAGCATATCTGGGTCATAATGCACTACCTGATTGCGCTGTGTGTCCTGATGTTTTCAACGCCTGGGTGGCCCGAAGAACACGAATGAGACTTGCCAGTCATTGACTTTACGGGATTGCGTGGCTCGCGGCGGCTGCCGTTCCATAGTTAGACATTTCGATTGGCACGGCTCATCGGCCGTGAGACTGGATAGCGGCCCATCAAGTCGGAATGAGTGAGGACCTAGTCTAGTGGGAACTTTCAAGGGCTAATGATGCGATGATTGGGCACCATTAATTATCACAAGAAGCGTCATCATCATGGTGTTCCGGTGACCATGGCGACAAGCAAACCATGTTGATGAACTGGTCTTGAGTCATTCATATTGAAACCCCAGCGAATAATAATTACTTTAATGTTTTTGGCAGCAAGCCTAGAAAGCTATTTGTTCTTGGACCCGAACTTGGACCACAGCCATGTCAAGTCCCTGTAAACCGCATGAATAAACAATTTCCGCCTTAGGCCTTATGTGTGCTATTATGTAGCGCAGATTAGGGATACAAGTATTTATAAATATCGTAACTATCGACTCGTCAAGAGGTCAGTCACTCTGCTCATCGTTCTAATAGTGCGAATGCTGCTATCTGTAACCTAACGAATAGGTACCTCGGCAGTTACTCTATGTACTTACCTACTTGTCTTTCGAAGACAAAGCCCCACTGAGACCAAAGGTCATCCGCCAAGCTAAGCTCCCAGCTTTAAAGACCCCCTTCTGTTAACGGGCCCTAATTGGACTACATTTCGACCTGATAGCACGGTAACCCTTTTGTCTAGACCCAAACAGAGGGCCTTTCCGTTCCACCAATTCCACTTTTAGGCCACTACAGACAGCCACTGTAAGAGAACCCCGCTACGGCTGCCGGATGGTAACCCAACAAATCAATTTATTCTGCTCCCCTCTTCAGACTCCAAATCGCTGCCAAATTGCGAGTAGTCCAGGGCTAGTAGTATCTTGGCTACGCATAACACACCATCACCACCGCACCACATATCATACTTGACACCACCACCACCTCTTGTGCCATTTTAGACTATACAAGCAAACGAACCACGATCAGATAAAGCGACTGGCCTCGTCCTCCTCCGCACTCCGCGAATCAAATAACCAAAACCAGTGCCGGCGCAGGCAGACAAACAACCGAGATAAACTCGATTCATCCTCCAGATCCTCGAGATCTTCTACGTCGCCATGAACCCTCACCAGAAGAACAAGATTGACATCTCGGTTAGTACCCTGAAGCTAGCCATTTCCATTACTTTCTATTTAATAACGGCATCCAAATTTGCTACCGAATCGCATGAAACGATGCTGCCTCCTGGCCTTTCAGAACCAGATCTCAATACATCATATGACGTCTTTGTCTTCACTGTCTATCTCATGTAGCCCGACCGAGTCTAAACAGAGCAAACAATCCCACAAAAGCATCGAAATTCAAATTATGAAAGAAATAAACTAATAGCACTGTAACGCTTCAGTCACTCACCCCCGACGAGCAGCGTCTCTTCCGCCTGTACGGCAAGCTGCCTTCCAAGTCAGACCACTTCGCCAAGCACCTGAAGGAGCGCAAGTACTTCGACAGCGGAGACTATGCCATGTCTAAGGCAGGCAAGGGCGACAAGCTAGACACGGGCAGCGTCGGTAGCCAACACCCCGTGCCCGAGAACATCCCGCACCTGTCGAGCCCGAGCCAGACGGGCAGTCTCAACGGCGGCCCGGGCCAACAGCATCACCCCAGCATCAGCGGCGGCGTGAGCGGCCACCAAGTCAGCGCTGCCGTCGGCCTCTCTGGCAGCCCCGTCAAGGAAAGTAGCTTGTTCAAGAGCGAGTCCAGTGCGAGCGATGAGACCGACCCGAACGAGAAGGAGAGCACAGCCGCAGTCGACGGTGCCGAGGCCAAGGGTATCCCCATCCGAAGATGAGGAGAGTGCTCACTCATGCCGCATTACTCTGCTTTGGAAGGTTACATGTGGAACGATTGGGTCGATTTGTGATTCGGGCGGGGGAAGGGAAGCATTGAAATAGGCAGCACAACGGGCCTGGCATGAAAAATGCTTACTGAGTGCGGATTTGGTGTTGCGGGTCGGAGTTCTGGCAGTATACAACAAAAGCTTAAGCCCACTACTTGTCCTATTTTCCTCAGGTTTGCGGCGTAGTAGGAAGGACTGGCTATTGCTGTCAAGATTTGTCCGAGGAGATCCAAATACGCCGTGTGCGGTTTGTAGGATGTGATGGAGTGGCATCCACGATGATTCATGAAGCTGTTTGAGGGGATTTCCTACCCTTATGGTGGGGTTTTATGGCGTTAGGGCTGGTTCATGATAGTTGTCCTGTAAGGAGACGAAGACGATCAAAGGGGCGCGGAATTCCTGGTTGGCATCGTAACTTTGCATGTTCTCACATGCTAGTACGAGTTTACACAGTTGATGATTATTTCCCTCGCTTTTGCACTTTGTTCAACGCGTACCGCATTGAGAATTTAACTTTATGGCAATGTTGACCTTACTACAACTGATGGTGTTTGGCTTTGCTTTGCGCTGTTCTCAAGAGGAGAACTTGCTTATACTCGGCTTTTGTTTTGGATATCTTGGACAAGGAAGGATTGTAAAGCAAGAACATGAGTATGGAGATAGCAGTTGACTTGAGAAAGATTCAATTGATTTCATGAGTGTGTCCCTATGAGTTTTTTTTTGTCTATTCCCTGTTTCCATATTAGAAATGGAACCATTTTGGATGCAAATCCTTGCAACCGGTATCCTTCCGTAGAACTCGTGATATTCTCCTATCCCCGCCATTTCCCTACCATTCCCCTATGTAAATTTAAAATGAACAAGCCTTGTCGGCCATGGCCTTGGCACCCTCGAACGTCTTGTTTCCTCCGATAAAGCCCGACGCATGCACAAAGACGCCACCGGGCACGCCAGTAATTCCGTCGAGAGCCTCGTCGCGCGCACCCCGCCAGGGCTCGGGAAGCGCCTTGCGGCTCTGGAAGGAGTCCTTGGTAACCGGCACGGCCTGTATCCTCCACTTGGCGTCGGGCGTGGGTTTCTCAGCGTATAGCACATAGAGCACTTTGTCCTGGTCTTCCGTCTTCTGCTCCTCCTCCAGCGTGTATAGATGATCCTTCCACGGCACGGACTGTCCCTCTAACACCATGACCCGACCTTGGGGGTCGTACTCGTGACGCTTCGCGTACGCGGCCTGCACAACAGCGCGCGCCGGCAGCCAGGCGGACGTGTAGTAGGTGAGATCGAGGTCGAACTCCTCGCCCATGCGTTTGCTCGCCTTCTCAAAGCGCGCGTCCTCGGCGGCCTGGGCCTCAACGGGGTCCGAGGGTGAGGGCTCGTTCCAATTCGCGTTCAGCCGCCCCACGACAGCACCTAAGTTGAATCCCCCATCACTAAAGCGCTTCTCTACACCTGCCGCGGCCAGCGAGTCCGGGTCATAGGCCGAGATGCCATTGTCGTGAGCGTCTAGCGCCTCGATGAAGGACTCGTACAGCTTCCGCCATACGACGCCGACGTCTTCGCTATCCTCGCCCTGGTTTAACCGCTGCGCTACGAGTGCCTTGCCAAAATGCAGAAACACGAGCCCCGCGCTCGACAGCTTCGTGGGACGGCCGGGGAATGTGGTGGTGAAGGTCCGCTGGTGGTGATCGTAGCGGTTCTGGGCGGCGTCGTACTCGCCTCCGACGTCGACGACGGTGTGGCAGGTGGCTAGCAGGGCCGGGTCGCGCGTCCTCACCAGCGAGGCAGAGGCGTACGTTGGTAGCTGGCGCAGCATATGTACGGCTAGCGCCTCGTCGGCGTGGAAGTGCCCGTTGTGCGTGCCGATGGTCACCCCGCCGTCGGATGTCTTGAGACGTTTCGCTGCATTTTCGGCCATTTTTATGAGTGCGCGAAGCATAAACTAGGGAAATTTTGGATTGTAGATCTTTTTAGGTACCCAAATACCTAGGCTCGAGAAAGTAGCGTGATAATGACTGCTCGTGAAGCGGCAACTGCACCATAAATCGTAGAGTTTTGTAGGTATGAAAACGTGGGGTTGACTTGCCAACCTACGTTGTAGTTACTTCCAGGTCTGCAGCGGGGCTTCAGGCATGGGTCGCGGGTAGGTACATTACCTAGGCACCTACCCCTGTAAGCCACTTGAGGCTGTCCGTACAGGCCGACATTGATATTGACGAAGCTAACGAGCCACCCCATCAGGCCAGAAGCCCGGGACAGGAAACGCGTGGTCGATAGAAGGAGGCGTGGCACGCCCTAAAACGGCAAACTTGGATACATCACTGTAATCAAGTGTCCGCCCGTTCGTCGCAGCCCCCATAACCTGTACAAACCAAGCTGCTGCCATTTCCTTTTTGTATCCCTAGAAAAAGTCTAATCTTCACTTCTAATTCCAATCGCCTCCTCCCGCCCTGGATCACCCTCTCTCTCATTTACTTTCATCCATCTTTCAATTCCATCATCGTTCTACATCTTTTGTGCATTCTTCAGCAAACTTTCGTCGCGACCACTTAATAGCTTTTCAACACAATCAAGACGCACGCCAGCGCCAGTATGGATCACGCTGGAATCAAAACAGAGCCTGATCTGCGAGATCGCACTCACGAAGACGCGCACATGGCTGATACCCGGCCATCGTACAAGTCATGGAAGAAGAAGTACCGGAAAATGCGCATCACCTTTGACCAGAGAATGCGAGAGAGCGAGGACTTGCATTCGCTCGAACTGAAAGCGATGCGAACTGCCAAACGTCTTGCTATTGAGAACGAGTAGGCACCCCTACGTTTTCCATCCCCATGCTTTGGTAAGCGAACGACTGCTGACGAACTGCGCCGTGTAGCCGCCTAATGGACTTGTTGCTGGATATCAATGAATCACCGCAAATTCCCTTCGAGCGACGTATAGATCTCAATCTTGACGATGATGACGATGACGACACAGACAGCGATAATTCCGAAACTACCCAGAAACCTACAAAGTCTCTCAAAAAGCTTATCCAAGAAGTGCCGCATCAGAATTACGACGAATACATACAGCGGTTTCCCGAGCTACGGGAAGACCTAGAACCTGCGGATCCCCAGGCTCATCCGACGTCTTTCCTTTCGGCGGATGATGTTGATGAGTACTTGCACCAGCTCGATATGCGTCTCGGGCTCAAGCCGAAGTCTAATCTAGCACCCTCTGTCACTGGGACCAACGTAATGGCAAACTCGCCTGCAAATTTTGCTTTACGTAACCCTACCAGCGTGTACAACTGGCTTAGAAGACATGCACCCAAGACATTCCTACAAGATCTCGAGAAGGAAAAAGACAAAGACAAGGATGACCGCGAGAAAGAGGACGGTCGCAAACGTAAGGGTGCTACTTCCCGCAAGAAGCAGTCTACTGCCGGTCGTAAGGAGAAAGAGCGGGAGAAGGAAACCGCTGAATCAATGGACTGGGACGACGAACCGGGCTATGAGGCTCCCGCGGCTGGCACTCTGAAGGGTAAAAGAAAACGAGACGACGATCCGGGATATCGACCCAAGGGAGGATCCAGCCGCCCTACCAAGAAACGAAAGAGCAAGGATTTGAATGTGCAGCCCTCGAAACCTTCTAAGGCGAGGAAATCGATGCCTTAATATTCCAAGGCACTCCTTACGAGTCTCACGACTGCGAATAGGATTGAGCTATGACTAAGATTGTATTGTTATCGGTCGATTTGCATGAATTACATGGTGAATAGAGGAAGGAGGTTGTCTCCTGACCCTCCCGCTTGGCGTTTAGACTGGAAAAGATGTATAATATCAACACATGCGGTTTATTTCGGCCTATCGGCCTTGAAACAAAAGAAACTTGTTGTTCCCAGGGCCAAACAGTTTTGACACCCTTGATTGGGTATATGTGTACTGTCAAGGTAAGGATCACTCGTACCGAGGCGCAACTCAGGACCGCAATCATAGTTTCTTATAAATACTGCACCCTACGTACGTACTTTTACCTATCCACCAACACAAATAACGTCGAACACTATCTACCTAGTCTAGATCGTTGTCGAGACGAAAAGCGCCCAATCAGAAGTCTACTTTTCGCTACAGTGGATCTTCTCTTCATCGACTACGCACCAACCAACGTCAGTCACACCAATATTCACATTGCACCTACTCAACCTTTACGTGAGTTTCGTTATTTATGCTTTCCCAACCAACGAAAGAACAAACTGTTTACAATAGATAAAGGGAGAGAGAGTTACGTTACGCGACGTATCTGACACTCTCTACGTCATTGTCATTACATATCTGCTTTAGGGCACTATTGAGCCCTGACTTCGCGGATCAAACAACTTACTACCAAGGGATACCAACTTAGAAAAACGACATTTGGACAGCCGACTTTTCATTATTATCATCACAAGAGTGGTGAGAAGAGAAATAACGTCCTCTCTGTTCTCTCATACACCTAGAAACGAAGGCCCACAAACAAATTACCAAAAATGCCCAACCGCAAAACCTACATAGTAGAGCACCTAGATCCCGAACTGGGGCCATGGAGCGAGCTCGAGTACACGGCGATCGCGAAGGAGACGGCACGGGCGGGCGGCACGTTCATACTCTCCTCACTACCACCTCAACTCGCTGCCAACCTGCCCTCGAAACTCACCGAGGTCGAAGGATTCCGTCCCGAGACCCGCGGCGTCGAGGAGATGTATCCGGGCGAAGAGCGCAAGAGGGTCTGCTTGCTTGACCCTCGCGCCGAGAAGGATATTAATCCGGATGATAAGGCGCTTTTTGATACCTTTCTTTTTGGAGGAATTCTGGGTAAGTTGGTCCTTCCCCCCCCCCCCCCCCCCCCCCTTTTTTTTTTATATCTTTTCTTCCTAGAATCAGAGATGGGGTTTAGATTGGAATCTGGACATCTCGCTTTCGGTTCTGGAGGGGACGTTATATGTGTTGTTGCGTTAAAGTGGCGTTGAAAGCGCATGCATACGGAATACCGCATGACGGAAACTTGCGTTAAAATGCATCAGGGGCGTTGTCACTTCATAGTGATGTAGACTAAAGGGCAAACCGTTCCATCGATCGAAAGCAAGGCCGCTTCTTCACTTTTCGCTCTTCAAGTCCCCCCCAGCGAGATAATTGCGAGTTACTGACATAAGTTCCATAGGTGACGATCCGCCAAGGGGTACGTAGTTCGCCCTCTCCTTATCAAGAGAGCACCCTGATATTCCTAAGCGGATGGACTCACTCATATTATCCCTCTATCCATAGATCGTACAGGTGAACTCCGCGTAAAAGGTTTCGAGGGCAGACGTCTCGGTCCCGTGCAGATGACGACAGACACAGCGGTGCGGGTGACGCGGATGGTGATCGATGAGCAATGTAAGTATCTGCTATTAACCCGCCTACACATCATCCAATACGTCTCTATTGTCTTCTTACCTACTATCTGCCTTTCATAGACGCCATGCAAACACATGAAAACTATGAACTATTCATTCGTCGTCTTCTATGACTGATGACCTGTTTCACCGCCTATCTAGTTACCTTAAATATGGTTCCGTATATCGATCACCCGGATCTCAAGATCAACGAGCACGAGAGCACCGAGATGCCGTTTCGCTATGTCAAAGGGGATAATGGGGAGCCGGTCATGCCCGAGGTGAGTTTATTCTTATTTATGGTACGGCAAGTCAGAGCTGGTAACTCCTGACGATACCGAGACCTCCTTTCTCCTTTATGGTTTTTCCAATCAATTCAGTTTGCGTTTGTTATATCTAGTCAAATACAGATAGACGATTGGATGGCTAATACTTAAACATTAAAGGGCATGATAGATCTCATTAAGAAAGACGCGGATAAAAGCATTGACGACCTATTCTAAGGTACACTTATTAACATGTTCGAATTTGCAGTTGCGGAGGTCTTGTTCGTAATGGTAAGAAGACTCGGGAGCTCTGATGCAAAATTATAGCATAGTCGCTACAGACACTGCATGATAAAAACCCACGAATGAGAACAATTTAAGATTACACAGTAACGGTGAGGCCCGTAGAATGGCGTAAGATATATGTATCAGTCTTTCACAGTTGAGTTTAATCTTCATCCTCATCCATCTCTCCTTGATCGTCCTCTTCGTCTTCATCGTAGTCGTTATTGTCGTCATCTTCCCCATCATCTTCATCTTGTTCATCGTCCTCGCCGGCCTCTACAATTCCTTCCATCGGAGCAAGCGAATCATCCTGCCCCTCTTCCAGATCGTCCCAGCGGAAAGGCGTTGGCGTAGATATACTGGACTCGCCATCAGCAGGCGAAGCCACCCTAGAAGAAGCGACTGAAGCTGGGTCCTGTGCGGGTTCTTCCAGCGGGAAGAGTGCCCATTTCCCTCGCGCCCGACCGCTTCCCCTCCTCCTACCACCACGACGCGGTCTTTCCTCGAGACCACGAACGGCATGAAGCTTATTCGGGTGGGCCCAGCGGCCTCGACGGTGCGTTCGAACCCCCTTAACTTTCGTCTGTGCCCGCTTCCCTTGCATACTCCGTGCGATGACGGTGACATCGTCGGTCTCGCCCTTGCGTCTCTTGAGAGCGATCAAGTCGGCGAGGAAGTTGCGCTGGTCGATCCGCTCCTGGCTTGCTTTGAGATCGACAGGAGGTATGATGGTTTGAGGCAAGTGAGCGCTAGCGCGTTGACGCTCTCTGTCACTAACCTTCGGCTTGAATTTCTGTTCCGTGACGTTGATGCGGGAGGAGCTTGCTGCCAGAAGATCAACGCCATTGCCAAGGTGGCGGAGAACAGGCAATGGATTCTCTTCGTCAGATCGTGTCATGAGGAGCTCTGTCGTCGTGTTCTCGCACCACTGCCCGGCAAACACACGGCCTTTGTACGAGATGATGGGGTTTGCAGAATGCAGTTCTAAGATTTGCACCTTCTCAGGATTGGCGCTGTTGTCGTCTTGCGCGCTGGAAATCCGCTTGCCCCGATCATCGCGGGTAATAGTAGGCCGGTCTTCATCATCGCGCTCCGCATCAGAGCTGCCAGCACTACTCGCAGCACTATTATGCGAAGCACGGTCGGTGGTGTTGCGAAATGCGGTGGCTCTTTGAAGTTGCCATCTGCCACGAGAAGGAAAGTCATTGCTTTTCACCTGATCTTGGGCCTTGAAATCAGCCTTAGATAAGTCCAGAGTCACGTAGAAGGTCTGATGCATATTAGTTTCACGTAGCCAAGAGATATTGGATAGATAGGTGTGTACCTCGGTCTCGGTAGCTGAATACTCATATTCCCATTCCGACTCGTTTTCTTCTTCCTCAACACGTCCCCTAGCTTGAGATGGCGCAGAAGCCGTTGTCTTAGGGCTTCGAAGCCTAGGATCCAGCAGATTGGGACTGGCCATCAATCAGGTCGGTGTCGGCTAAGCTTTATACCTCTATGATGAACGGATTTCATTGAGAAAGATGTGTAGGGCAAAAGGGCGGCTATCATCAAAGGAGCAAGCTTGCAAACTGGGGTTTTAATTGGCTACATAGATGAGAGATGGCAAGCCATTGGAAGTTTCAATGTTTCGATATTCCATCAGAGAGAAGATGAGGATAAAAGTTGGAGCGTAACAATAGACGCGATTAATGATCCATCACCTAGCCATCTAGCCTAGATCGGTAGGTAAATGTACCTAGGTACTGTGCATGAATAGGAGGGTCCAATACCCACATGCATGCGCTGCAAGTTCAAGGTGCTTGCTCTTTTGAGCGACTTGCGGGGCGGTCAGCAGTGGCAGTACTCGCGACGGCATCGCTGCTGGAGGGGCACTGCGAATGCCCCTCATCGCTAGAAAATGAGCCCCCAATGAATCACGCAGGACCCTTGAGTCACCCAAAAATTACACCATCTATTCCTATACTTAGTCATATATTGGTCCTATAGAACCACGCGCATAATTTCCAAGAGGAGACACTTCGTATTAAGAACATTTCTTCAGTACATCCCATTATCACTCTCGTTCTTGCGCAACTATTAAGTAACATCTTACCGACGGCAGTGACCCGTTAACAATGCCGAAGGTTTACCTGCTTGACTATGTCGCAGGGAATGTGCGGTCCCTTGTCAATGCGATAGAGAAAACAGGATATAGCGTCGAATGGGTACGGACGCCCGAAGAGGTAGCGAACGCCGACAAGCTGATTCTACCAGGCGTGGGACACTTCGGCCACTGTCTTGGCCAACTCGCTTCTGCCGGATACTTGCCCGCCATAAAAGCCCATATCGACGCCGGCAAACCGTTCATGGGCATATGCGTAGGGCTACAGGCGATATTCGAGAGATCTTCAGAAGACCCTGACGTGGCTGGATTGGGTCTTATAAAAGGAGAGCTGAACCGCTTCAACGATACCAATAAGGCCGTACCGCACATCGGCTGGAACAGTGCCAACGCTTCAAGCAAGAGCCTATACGACCTGCGGCCCGAGAGCAAATACTACTACGTCCACTCTTATAAATACCCCTATGTTCAAGGCGACTTGGAAAGCCAAGGCTGGACAGTTGCTACGGGGTCATATGGAGAAGAGATCTTTGTTGGTGCCGTGGCGAAAGGGAATGTGTTGGCGACGCAATTCCACCCTGAGAAGAGCGGCGTCGCCGGGTTGAGGGTTCTAAAGTCGTTCTTGACAGGCGAGGGGCAAAAGACGCTAGGGCAAGATGTGAAGGGTCCTGCGTCGACAGGCGGCCTAACGCGACGCGTGATCGCGTGCCTTGACGTGCGGACCAACGACCAAGGTGACCTCGTGGTAACAAAGGGCGACCAGTATGATGTGCGAGAAAAGGGCGATGACCGCAACGTGCGGAACCTCGGCAAGCCTGTCGAGATGGCCAAGAAGTACTACGAACAGGGCGCGGACGAGGTGACGTTTCTCAACATTACGAGCTTCCGTGACTGTCCGCTTGCCGACCTGCCCATGCTCGAGATCCTGCGGCGCACATCCGAGACTGTCTTCGTGCCATTGACAATCGGCGGTGGCATCCGGGATACGGTCGACACGGACGGCACCAAGGTTAGTGCGCTCGAAATCGCCACTATGTACTTCAAGAGCGGCGCCGACAAGGTATCCATCGGGTCCGATGCTGTCCTAGCCGCCGAGGAGTACTACGCTGTTGGGCGCAAGCTTTGGGGCAACACGGCCATCGAGCAGATTTCTAAAGCGTACGGCAACCAGGCCGTCGTGGTCAGTATCGACCCGAAGCGGGTGTATGTGCCCAAGATCGACGCGACGCGGCACAATACCTTGCGCACGCGGTTTCCCGGCCCCAAGGGCGAGGAGTACTGCTGGTACGCCTGCACCATCAAGGGCGGCCGCGAAACGCGCGATATAGATGTTGTTGAGCTCGCTCAGGCAGTCGAGGCCATGGGTACCGGGGAACTTTTGCTTAACTGCATAGACCGCGACGGTACCAACAGCGGCTTCGACCTTGAGCTCATCGCTCAGGTTAAGGACGCTGTGCGCATACCTGTTATCGCGTCTAGTGGGGCTGGCAATCCCGCGCATTTCGAAGAAGTCTTCCGAGAAACGACAACGGACGCCGCCCTGGGAGCAGGCATGTTCCACAGAGGCGAATACACAGTGGAACAAGTCAAGGACCACCTAGCAACGGCGGGGCTGGAAGTGCGGAAATTTGAAGGTGAATTATAACAATCGGAGCCATTCTTACGGGTATTTAACACTACAAGACACAATTCTAGACGGCGTTGGTGGTCAAACATTGAGAAGGGGCAGCATTGGGAACTTTGATAGACTACTTGCATGTATTATGATTGATAGAGAGAGCCCTGGCTATGAGTAAAGAGCTATGGGCTTTATCCCCGTAGAACTGCAAATTCGGATCAGTCCGTGAAACTCCGACTCCCTTACGCACAATGCATGCTTTTGAATTCCGATCGTCAATACGCAACGCAAAATGCCAAACGTTACTGAAATTCATGCGATGAACTCCGACTCCATAGCCAAGTGCATGTCGAAATAACTTTGCTGCATCGATGATTCGCCGAAGAAAAGAAAGAAACAAACGCGGTCGTTTCAGTAAAAGATTCAGGGAAAGGCTTAAACCTCCATTCCCAAAAAGAGCCACTTATTGCTAACGACATCGAGATCTTCCGCCCAATGGTCGAGAGCGGTCAGTTCGAAACCGACCCATTGTAAGCTTCGCATCAAGGACTTTGCTTGGTCTTCTGGCATTAGACGATCCAAGCAGATAACGACGTTAGAGCACCCCAGCGGAACATCAGCTAACTCGATCAAAGCAAGGAGTCTAGATTTTAGTCAGTACGAGGAAAGGAGGGTCTGGATTAGATGGGCAGCACGCACGCTTGCTTGAGATCCCGGCCAACAAGTCCGCTGTCGAAGAATGCGAACAACGACTTCTCATCGCCCTTTTCGGCCACGAAAGCCCGGAAACTTGCGCCTCCCGCGTAATCCCAGAATTCCATCCAACCCTTAATGCCGACGGCTGAGCCCAGGCTCATGCCCGGCAGCGAGGACGGCGGCGTTGGAAGATAATGGTCGGGCGGCGTAAGCATACCTTGAACACCAGTCAGGCAGGAGCCATTACCGACCGCGTTCCGCTCACCTTGGAACACGGCTTTCATGGTCTCACAAAAGAATCTCTCACATTCTTCCCTGATCTGAAATGTTGCCCCCCCTCGGCGGCTGGTGGTGGTGCGGTGCAGGTTACTCGTGACGGCGTTGCCGGAGCTGCGGTGCTGCTTGGGCTTGGGCTGCAGAGCGAGCTCGTTGGACGAGGTGATGGCCGCGAGGGGGGGGCTTGACGGAGGGGATGGTAGTCCTGAGATAGGAACCTCAGGAATACCACTCGGCCCCTGTTAACGATCGATGTCAGTACCTAATAACCTACGTATGTCCATGTCCACGTCCATGTCGGGAGAATTGGAAATTGATGGCTTACCTGCAGCCCCGGTAGTGCAGTAATGGAGACCTTTAAGCGAGGCGGCAGAGTCGACCAGATAGCAACTGGCGAGGACGTTCACCTTGCGGGCAACATCCTCGCCATAGCAATTACTACTACTACTCGAGTTACTGTTTTTCATTGGCGCCATTGTTGATGGAATCCAGGGTTATTATCAATTGGGAGGATGTGGTTGATTAAAGGTCTGTCGATTATGCGCAGCAGAAGATGGTTGACTATGCCGAATTTGCTGCGAGGGCTGTGAGGATCTTGAAAGCTTGCCGATGTGGTTGCGCGTGAATGCGAAGTTCCTCGGTTGCTGGCGGAAAGTAGGCGGGAAGTATTGTCGGGGGGAAACGGCGGCTCAAATGGTAAAAAAGAAAAAGAACGGGTGGCGGTCAAGGAAGTGGGGTCTTATTGAGTCAGCCAATGGACTGGTTTGTTCTGGAAACGGCGGCGGCTTTATTCTGTGGTCCAGGCCGTACAGGCTGTAAGTACACTGAACTCACTAAGATCGTTGGCTCGGTTGAAGCTTGCAGTGGCTAATTACGAGACAGAACCGGAACACGGATTACGGCGCCTACCCCGCAGGATACCCGCATTATATATCACGTGGACCTTAATGGATCGAACCATCAATCCGGAAGAGCGGCTAGCTGCATCTGCTGTCAGGCTTACGCATAGGACAGTGATACCTAGACTACCTGTTTAATCACGCCAAACCTACCTATATTAATTGTACGTCTCGATCCAACCGAGACGGCATCATATGTTGCTGGTGAAGTACAGTCGCTCCTCTTCACAACGTGATAGTCACCTGGACGGTGTCGCGTATCCGGTCGCCTTCTACGTTGCTACTCAAACTTAATTGTTCAACAACAGAGTAGATATCATTGTGTAGCGTCATGATGACGCAGCCACCTACCTGACATGTTTGCCTTCCCGAGATGTAGGTATGTCTCAGCTTATCTGTGGGCGCTTCTGTGCCAGCGAAGCAAGTGCCCATGGCTGGATCCAGTTAGTTCTCAATGCGCAAATGATGTTCGCATTTCCTGTGTTACAGAAGAACTGGCTCAAAGCTGGGGCAACAGCACGACGATCACTAATTCGCGAAGGCTTGATGGTTCGCATATTCTATCAGGTCCTACCAGAATGATATGGGACTCCAAAAGCAACTGGGTTGTGGACCTATTGACGGTGTCTCCCATGACTTCTATGCTATGGATCAAAACTAAAACTTTATTTACTTCCGATGTCATGACTGCCTTGGATGTTGATGAAGTGCTAACGAAGCTAGAGACTGGGAGGGACAGCAGAAGGGGGGGGAGAAATCTATTGCTGAATCTAAGACGTACATTAAATGTTTCTATAAGAGCTGACTTATTAATTATGGCTTCCCGTTAATGCATCGCAATGGCTTATATAATGTCACATTGCTAGCCGACAATCGAATGGCACACCTCATCTGCCTACAACACAAATTGCTTCACCCGGCGGGAATCGGAAACCTCTGATATGATTTCGTTGATGGCATTTGTTACAGATCCCTACACTGAGCTACACGACAGAAACTGTATTGCTATTCGAGGCAAGCTTGCTTGTACCTTCGCCTTTTGTGCCCAATAATATCACTTTAGACGCAATGCCACAATACCACTCGAGCGTTTTCTCTCTACCGCTAATCATGACATGGAGATATCATGACACTCGCAGGCGTCCCGAAGTATCTCGTATCCCAGCAATAGTACGCCTAGAGCCCCATGTCGCATGACACTACCTTAGACTAGTATTCCGCCATCCGGTGGTGCTTGGCGTGCCAAGAAGACGAGGAGAGGACGGAGAGAACGATGAATAGAGCCATCTCTGGTTCGCTATCTTATGCTCGTCACCTCTAGTTAGCCTTCCTAGCTTCTCTTGTCTCCGACAAAACGCCTTGCGCCTCTCATTCCACTCCCACTACCGCTGATTGGGCGCAAGGAGCAAGGAAACAGGCCGCGTCTTCACTACCCGTTTGTGTTGAGCGTGCTTTCTATCAACAGTATTCTTTTTCTTGTACGAATTCCGAGTCGTATTGTCCGTCGGTTTCTTGGCCCGTTTTGGCCGTTTTGGCCGTTGCGCCTTCCTTTCATAATACTCTTTTTCTTTTCTCTCGAGACGGTATTTGGCGAGCCGAGTCAACCACTTGACGCGTGTAAGGAGCAGGTAGAAGAGCAGAACCAATATCAGCAGACCGGTAATTGACCCTACAACGATACCGGCGATCTTGCCAGAGGACAGTACAATTCTCACAGGTTTTGACGACAAGATGGGCGCCTCCGTCGGCGCTACGGTTGTAATCGTACGCTCACTTGTAACAAATGCGATCGTCGTCAGTGTGGTTGTTGCGGTCTTTGATATAACAATTGTTGTCAAGCTGGTTGGGGAGAACACATGCGTTGTACTAGTTGACTGGCAGTAGGATGAGTTCGCTGTGCTTATTGTTGGATAATCATCCTGGTCTCGAATCGGTATTTTTATGGATGGACGTGGAGAGTAGGAGACGCCTTCATGGACGACAACTAATTGGAGATGCATCAATAAGTTTCAGTAAGTTTGTTTTTATGTCCCAAAGGAATTGTGTCCACTTACCGCTAGATCCCGAAATAAGGACTCTCGTCTCTGCGGCCTTGCTCGATGCTCTAGCCATGCTCGAAGTGATGATATAGGAAGATACAGACGAATTTGATTCTCTATATCCAAACCCAAAAAAAATTTCCTATCTGATGGCCTATGATATTTTGAGTGGACCTCCAATAAAATGTGTCGCAGGAAATAAGGGGACTGAAAGGTTTCAGTCTCTCTTTGTCCTGAAAAACTCCAGGATATCAATCAATCGATGAAGCATTGACCTTATGATAGATCACATTTCCACTAGATTTCCTGTTTGATACTGATAACTAGAGGTCGTAATAGTTGAGTCCGCTTACAGCAAAGGGTTCTCCAAAAGATCGACTATGACCATCATTTCATTATTATTTTGCGAGGGGCTATCGACTTCTTTTATGTGTATTGATATCGTGTCATCACAGAGAAATGAGTAATTACTTAGCTTGAAAGATTATATGTAAACAATTCATGAAAGCACTACCAAGCTCGTCTTAAGTGGCGTGTTACCAAAGATCAAGCACATTTTTACTATGCTATTAGTTAACGGTTCTCATATAAATAATGAGCGAGCTTTATATGTCTTTCACATACAATAAAAAAGTTATATTTCACTAGATGCTCTTTCGAACTTTGATGCTATAATTTTGTTTTTCTCTCTGGTGGTAATAAGCTATCTTACTGGAGCGATCTCAAAGGGTAGTCTCTTCAAGTATCAAAGTGCGTCGTAAGTCTTACTTTCGTGCTCCAACAGAGCATGTTGCATAGCATATGGAATCTTCTCATTGCTAAACATTGCTAAATAGGGCTGGTTAAAGATGGGCACTGTACAGCTCGAGAAAATATAACGGTCAACTATGTGGTATCTAGCGCGAAGACTGATGTGATACAATGACAAAGAATTAGTCGTCGGATCGAGAGTAATACTGGTTTCGTGACCCCCAATCTACGCGGACCAAGTATACTGGGTAATCTGTGCTGGAGAGACTACTATATACTCTTTTCCGTCATCCGCAACGTCTTTCAAATTACAAAGATATTAGTACTATGTTTAATAAGGGTCATTTGATGGCTTTCGTGGTCCGTCGAAGAAAAATGGGCATAGCTTTAATAGATTTCAACTCGGTATTCACCGTAGGCCAAGCTGTATTAATGGAACAGGGGGGAGAAAATAGGAAGAAGAAAGGAGTACATACGCGAATCAGCCCCCTTAGACGGCTCTGTCTGCTCACGCTAATTGTCGGCTCTAGATATTTGCGCTCTGCGGCCCATTACTGTTATCCAAGTGTTAATGGTGGTTTCCCAAGCATTTTTGGCATTGCCTTGAAGACTTGGGTTAAATCATAATGATGCCATATCTCTTAACACTGCGCCCATTGTAAATAATGGCAAAAATAAAGAGAGGAGTCCTACTGACACGTAGCACAAACCAAAAGTTTGAGCCCGACAAACTCGTTTGGCTCTGTGCGATGACAATAACAACCCGAGTATGCGAGCGAGAAAGCGGCATCAGGGGAACTATATATCTCTCGCCCGTATGTTGAGCTACAGCGGATCACGTGCTCTTCTTTGGTCTTGGGGTTTGTAGTCCCAGGGCACAAGAATCCGTATCGGATGATTGAAGAAACGTTATCGCGGAGCGTGCCGTGGAATGTGAGCTGCGGACATAACAAGTATTCGATTAAATTTGATTTGTTTCCCCTTTTATAAGGGCTTGGAATAAAACGTCGGAGCTGGTGTGAAGGTAGCTTCAACAGTGCCTCGCCGAGTTCTCGCCGAGTTCTCGCCGATGCTTATCGAACTGTGCAACTAGATTACCTCGCAAAACAGGTTCGATGTGAAGCACGCGGTAACGGGTTGGGATACTGGCACATATTTCCTTTGGCGTCTTCTTTAGCAGTTGGAAAGGTGTGGTGGTCTCTTGTTCTAATGCTGTCAACATATCAACAGGTATACTAGACCTCGTGATGAATGGTAGATGATTATTGTTCTCTAGCTCGGGTACTCTAGTTGGCATAGTGAATGGTGGACGGCCAAAGTGTGATTGGGTGACTTGAGCAAGTCGCAGGACCACTTGTACAGGGTCGAAGATTCCCATTCACACTCAATTTCCCGGTTTTGCCATTGGGAAAAACCGTTCGTAACACTAGCTTTGCCTACGATCTGCCTTAGTATGCCGCGTAGACTGTCGACGGACGTTCGTGAAAGCGTGTGATTCTCGACATGCCAGATTACCGAGCAGGTAGGATATGATACACCTGCTGTGGCATTCAAGCCAAGCTCTCCGAATATTATGACGAGCTCCTGATCTAGCGGACGCGATAATCTTCTCGTCCGCATCCAAGATCTTGGCTGCGATCAACGCGTCGGTCTCGAAATCCTTGAGCAGCGATGATTCAGTGAGATCGTCCTCACTTAGCTCTCCATGATATTCGGCCATTGAAACTCTTTCTGTGATACAAAAGTTATTGAATATTGCTAGCGAGCCTCGAGCATATTCTCTAAAGCTACTATAGCAGCGAGACGAAAGCCACGATTCTTCAGATAAGCACGTAAATCTCCTTATAACCCATTCGCCGGTTTGAGAAAATCTAGATCTCTGCTTATAGTTTCAGTGATGACTCTTATCATTGCACAAGGCAGGGAAGAATACCCTCGATCTGTACAGCAAGACCTGCTCAGTTACTTTATATACTCGCGCCATAGGCCCGCGCCCGCTAGCTTCGGTCCCAGTAGGCTATCACGTGGCGCTCCGTGATAGTAGTCATGCTCTATCGCATAATCCTATGTAAACAAACCGTTATACTAATAGTAGACTAGATAGCTCTGACGTACAGATCTTGCCTATCGACCAGTATGCATGTCTCTTCACGCGGCTGTGAACTCAACCGCAAGCGGCATCGCGTTACCTAATATTATGTCGTGAGGCGTAGATGATGTTCCATATAGATGTCTTTACAGGCTCACGCGCTTAGTTTTCTGTTATGGTAGATGAATATAGTCGGCAAGAGTCAGATCGAGTTTAGAAGGATTTGATTGCCCAGATGGTTTCTAGATCCGCGTTTGGCCATGATGGGTCAGCAGGTCGCCAAGTCACACTGACAGACATTTCTTGTAGTCGTAATAGGCTTCAAATTATCTAAGTCGTTAAATGATAGAGGAAGCTAAACCCCGTTCTCAGCAAACGAACAAAGCAAATTAGGAAATAAGGAAAAACAAGATATCCGCTGTAACAGGTTTAAGGGTAGTCTAGACCATAAGTACTGACATGAGAAGTTCCTGTAATGGATTATAGCGACCCGCAACTATTAATCTTGGGCAGAGTGGTAGTTCAAATGGAAAAGATACGCCTATACTCCCCCTTCATACAGTTCCGCCATCACTATTCAATTTTAAAAAATACACAAGTACAGTTACGTTCAAGTTACCATCTTCTGAGCTCATCAGCACTACCTGCCTCCCACGGATGCATTTCTTCAACTTGGCGAATTAAAAATTCATGTTGGGGGCTTCTGGGCTTAATTGTAGCTTTAAAGGGCTCCAGACGGCTGATAGCGCCGGGCGTGGATCGTGGGATTGGCTCGATCTCAATACCACTCTCATCCAAGCCCTTGCTGATGTTAAAGACGGCTAAGGATTGGGCGATAGTAAGCCATGCGGACGTATCGGCAAGGTACCGGCCAGGGCAGATACGACGTCCGTAACCAAAAATATGGGTTGTCGGATCTGGAGTCGGATCTGGACCAAGATAGCGTGATGGGTTGAACTCTGAGGGATTAGGATAGACCGACGGATCATGTGTAAACCACCTATTGTTGTGTTCAGTTGGATATTCCAAACAAAACTCTTTGATCTATACGGCGATCTGTGCTGATGTATTTTGTATAAGCTACTTACCAGATGTTAGGTATTACTAACGATCCTTTGGGAATAAAATAACCGTTAACAATATCCTCGGAGGTTGTAGCATGGGGGAGAGCCATGGGGACTACGGTATGCCAGCGCCAGGCCTCTGTTAATACAGCGTTAATGCTACAACACTCAGAGTCAGTTATAGCTATTTGGTGCGTGGTTTGTGAGAAATTTAGAAGTCTTTATACACCATCTATTCCCATAAGAGAAATCTCAATCTTTAAACATACCAAAACAAGAAGAAAGCGGCTCCGAAACTTACTAAGGGAGGTCCTTTCTATCATTGTACGTAGGGAGCCTGCTGCTTCCGACTACCCGATCGATCTCCTCTTGAGCCTTGCGTTGGACTTCAGGAAATAGGATCATGGCGAAGAAGAATGAAGTTATCGTGTTGACGGTCTGGTTCACAAGTCAATTTAATTGTTAAATATCCCTAAGAAAGACTTACGGTATCAGAGCCGCCAGCATACATGTTCATCTGTCATTACTATTGTCAATATTGCGCTCCTAAAGATATAGGACCGGCTACTGAAAGGGACCTGCATAACGGCTTGATGGCACTGTAGACGACTTACAGCAACCCATTTAAGAACTTCATTATCCGCAGGGGATAAAGTGTCACCCTTGCTCTTATGGAAATCTGTAACAAACGACTTCTCCGAGCGACCATTTGCTAGCCGCCTCTGAGCGAATAGCAATGGTTTCTCTGAAACTTCATCCAAGGTAGCTCGCCATCGCTTGGCTATTTTCTTCCATCCTGTACCAGGCATCCACTCAGGAATGTATTTCACTATGAGTAATCAGCTTTTCTGTTCCGTCGGCAGATGCTTTGGTATCGAGAGAGACGTACAAGCAGGGATGACATCTACCCACCAGGCCCCCGCAGTACTGGCTGCAGCGAATTGAAACATAGCTTCGTCGACTGGAATTATTAGTAAAGTCAACATCACCATCTTGGGGGTGAGCTGGGAGAGCTTCAAAAGCTTCAGGGCTCTCGACTCAAAAGAAAGCCCTATACTCTAAATATGGCCAAGCTAAGAAAATGATTCCGAGAATTACTCACTGAGGTCAATGAGTGGATCAGGTTTGCTGGGTTCTACCGTATATCCGTACTGGATCACTCGGAGTCAGCTATCGTCATTTTAAGGTAGTCCACAGGGGTTTCAAAAGCTTCTGAACTCTGCCCTGGCCTGAAAGTCTGTGCTCGGAAAGGTTTGCGAAAGGTCCGGAAACAATAATCAAGAATTACTTACCACGATTTTAAGGATAATTGCGCCCGCCTCACTACCAAATTTGTTACCAGTTAGGTCAGCATGTCACACAGTAGAGCACCGTTACTTTACCTACGTCCTTATGTGATCGAGAAATTGCTTCGGCTCCTTTAAAACACGAAAAAGGAATCGGCGCACTTCTATCTCCTGTATGGGCAGATATGGCATGACAGTTAGATGAGTCCCAACCAACATATGTGATACCTTTCGATGAAGACGGTGCGTTTCGCCGTATTGCCTCATGCCGAGAATATTGGTCCAGCCGGTGCTGAAAATGGGTTAGTCTATGTATCGTGAAAATAGCCGGATAGACAATATGCTTACAGGCTCGCAAATTCTTGCATAGGCCGACTCGAGTACTTCGAGGACTTTTTCTCCAAGAGCTCCAGAGCTAGGTCTGAAGAGTGTAGTAGTACGAAGGTTGTGCCTAATGTTGTTACAGAGCTAATGGGCCCTGCCGTCCATTACACATATCAGCAGGCATCTTCACATCTAACCTTGAAGCATTGATACCAGAGAACGGAGAAATTGCATCAGAAGAGGAATAGACCCGCGGACCATAGATGTCCTTGTGTTTCAACCAATGCTCCCATTCTCGTTCACCGTGAGTAGGAAGATCACCGATGTTTCCCAGGAGGGGCACTATAACGTTCACGAGTAGTTAGTCGGTGGCTGACATGAGTGGCATTTATTCGAATTCGTGTGAAGCCCTCAAAGGATGGTCTGGCTCTGTAGCCATCACCATACCTGAAACATCGTAGGATGAAATTGATCGTGGCTATTACTTACGGCCCTTTGGTCCCGGGGGTAGAGGACCAGGCTTTTTCTTAAAGATGAATAGGATACTCTTCACACCAATAACTGCCGCGGCTGCAAAAAGAATTCCCACAAGGATTTCGATAAAGATCATCGTTACGAATCGTCGTAGAGTTAATGGCCGATGGAAGCTTTTGAATCCGATGGGACGATAAGAACGAACAGGAGGTGAGTTAAATATTGAATGCGCCCGTTAATGCTATTTATGTAGCGATATCCATCAAGCTAAAGATATTGTCATGGGCACTGTACTTAGGATAGGTGATACACATTTACTGTGGTGTGAAGGTCTCTAAGATACTTCCGTGGAGCCAATATGACTATCCAAAATGCTCCCTGGTTGTGTACTACACATATTCTGCGATCCAAACAAATGATGTAGAATGCCATTGTCTGCGTCATTCATACTGGGATTACATATAAGACTGCTCCCATAGAGCTTAGAATATGCGACCATGTACAGATCAGTTCGTTCTTAGCGGCGGCGTTGTTTGTATCTACGAAAGAACTCGCTTTTCTATGGATACGGCGACATTCGTGATGAGGGTTCGATAACCCGGAACTTGCTTACAGTGCGACCCAAGTCCGTTGATCTTACAACCCTCCAAAGCTAGGTATTTCCTTGTCAAAACCGACGATATGCATAGAAGGCCATATTTATCTACTGCTGGTGTGGTGCACCTCGACACAATAAGCTAGGTGTTGAATTATCACGTCGCCATTTATACTCGCGTAGAGATATATGCCCCGCGCTATATAGCTAAGAACATAGGTGATTGGAGGATAACGTAAATAATACTACACACGCCTTACGCCGAGAGCAATCATTCGTGCACTGACGCCTGTACAAATCTCGATATTCCTGCAGCCGTCGCAGCTAACTGCCCGATACGTTGCCCGCCAGTCATCTCAAAAACAGAGACGTCAGAACCTATCTCCTTACTTATCCAAGTTCGAAGCTCAACAGCTACGAGGGAGTCTACGCCGTATGCATGCATGGGGCGTGCTGGGTCAAGTTCTCCAATATCAACACTCAGGACCTTAGTCAGCTTCTCTAATAAAGCTTGGAGTACGATCTGTTCTGCTTCCTGTTTGGATTTCGCGGCCGAGAGAAGCGCGGCCGTTGATCCCTTACCAGACCCTTTCTTCACAAGGGACTCGTCACCACCTTGATCCTGTGTAATCACTGGACACTTAGAGTTAGTTATCGCTGTTTTAAGTCTGTACGTAAGGCCTCTAGAAGCTAATAGACTCCGTCTTGTTGTCAAAACGAAAGCCTCCGCTTAAAAAAAATGTCAAAGCAAAATAACAGCTGACCACTTACTGTGACTGAACCTCGGCTCGTGTTGCCAGGCCGGCTGGTGGGCACCATCGGCTGCCGAATACCGGGGAAGCCAGAGCCTGGGAACGACAACCGCGCGCTCAGGGCTCATCCTTTCATCCTTGCCCAGGGGACGGCAATGGTAGTCCAGGGTGCTGATTAACTCCTCTGCAGTCATATGTGACCAGCCAATTGAGTAAAGATATTCTAGCAAGGCTGGCTTGGTAGCGACCACTAAAACACTAGACGTCAGTATTACTGGCATCTTGGCGTGATTGGTAAGAGGTTTAGGGGCTTATAAATATCGCCTTGACCCAAAATGGAAAGCCAATATTATAATATTTCTAAAACAAGAAAATGGGTATGGGAGTCGAGAAAGTTACTTACTACCAGCGTCACTCATCATTGGCACGTCTAATGCGACAACGTTATGACCCTGAGATGTAAGATGCCTAGCCAGGGCGTCTTGATATGAGTTTCCGGCAGCACTGTTGGAAACAAAGTATTAGTGATTGCCACGGACAATACCACTTTATTCAGCAACAAGCCCGAAGCTTGTAACGGGGATAAATGAGACTCTAAGTACGTACTAATTAGCTTGTCCAGGATTTCCAATGGTTGTGGCCATCGACGATAGCATGACGAAGAAGTCCAAACTGCGGTCTGCGTTTTTGGAACTTAGAGTCTCCCACAGGTTCCACGTGCCGGAGACTTTAACTTTAAGCACTCTGTGCCATTGGTCGACGGTCATCTCACTGAATTTATTGTCCTACATAATCCACTGGTCAGCAAGGGAGATCTAATGACACCGCATTGACATGAAGAGTATTAGGACTTACATTGAGAATTGTTGAGGCTTGGATGCAACCACGAACCGGTGGCATTTTGGAGAGGCAAGAGGAAATGACATCCTCTATCGCACTTTTGTCGGTAATATCGCAAGCCGGGGCAGCGACATTCACGCCATCTTGTCGAAGGTCCGCAACAAGTTTTTTCGCAGATTTATCTACAGCCCCTGATCTCGATGTCACAATCAGATGCCGGGCACCTAGATTGGCCATCCACCGAATGATCTTCTGTCCAAGTCCTCCGAAGCCACCGGAGACGATATATGTCGCGTCTGAAGAGAATCTGGCAAGTGGACGAGGTCGCTGGAGCACTGCAACAACATCGTGTTCGTGTGGCTCGACAACTAATTTTCCAATATGCTTACCAGACTGCATGTGACGCAAGGCATCTTGGATGTTGGAAATGGGATATGTTGTTATCGGTGTTGCCTTCTTCAGGCTTAAAACACTGTTAATAGTTCGTTGAAACAGATCCTCTAGCCGCCCCATGTCATTTTGTTGCATATAGTTCAACTCGATAGCCTCGAATCTCACGCCTCGGGAAAACGTTTCCATCGAAATCCGAGTCCTGGTTTCAATATCGGTCAACCCGATTTCGGCGAAACGCCCAAATGGTGCCACACATTCCCAAGAGGCTTGAAGCATTTCGCCGGCGAGACTGTTTATGACTATATCGACACCACGCCCCTTCGTCATTCGCATGAGACCAGACTTAAAAGTCAAGTCTCGGCTTGAGAAAATGTGGTCGCGTGGCAGTCCATATGTTTTCTCAAGGAAGTTACGTTTTTCCAGACTCCCAACAGTAGCGAACACTTCGACGCCCTCACGCTGTGCTAGCTGAATAACAGCCTGGCCAACACCCCCTGCTGCTGCGTGGATCAATACGGTCGTCTTTTGGCCTCTTCTTGTACGTTTTTGCAAGTCTCCAATGTCATAAAGACAGGCATATGCTGTCGTGTATACAATTGGTATAATTGCCGCATCTGCAAAAGATAAGTTGTCTGGTACGTGGGCAATGGTACCTTCTAATGCCCTAACATGGGTAGAGAAGGCTCCTTTGAACGCAAAACCAAAGACTTTATCACCTTCCTTGTAGCGTGTTACGCCTGATCCCACTCTTGTTACAATACCGGCGGCTTCAAGACCAACTGGTGTTTCGTTAATCTTGCCTAGCATTACAGCTAAGTCTTTGAAGTTAACAGCGGTTGCTTTGGTCCGGAACTCGACCTCGTTATCCGCAAGTGGTGTAGCGTGCAAAGGATCATCATCGAAACACAGCGAGTCTAGCAGACCTATTTCACGGACTTGCAGACGTAGAGAACGACTGGGGTCTGCACCAAAAGCGACATCGGCCACGGCACCAGCTGAGGTCTGCTGTTTGACATGCTTTGTTACATCAGTCGCCTCAACTAATCGTGGAATTGTGACAACACCGTCAAGAACCTTATATGAAGTTTCGATCGGCCCTTCGCTTTCCGCCACGGCTACTTCAATCTCGAGGATCTTTTCAGCAATGAGTTCAGAGTTATCCTCGGCTTGGAAGGTAAGAACGACAAAGTCGAGTCCGGGCTTCTCCAGACGAATGCATGTAGCGAATCCAGTAACAAGGTCATTATCTGGGGATCCATCCTTATTTACCCAGATAAGTCGCTTGCTCTCTGTTGCGCTCTTCAGCGCAGTAAACACATCATCTGTAATTGATGTTAGTAGACCGGCCTCCAATTCTGGTAATAAAATGCATATGCCAGTTTCGTGACTCGCCACTGATCCAGACTGTGTGTATTGCGACAATGGGCCGCATAAAACTGTGTGGCCTCTGGCTGATAATGTAGAAGATAGCTTTTCGGCTATTCTCCGCTGCAGGGCCGAGGTTGGGTCTGTAGCGATATAGTAGCTATTGGAGGTTGGAGTTGCGACAACGTCGCTGTTATTCTCTGACGGGGCGCTGGAAACTATCACTGATTGAGTTCGATCTGAGAATACCCTATCCAGTCCAGTGAAACCAGAGTTAGACAGTAGTTTACCCCAGACATCACTCGCCGCAGTACTTCCTGTTACTGCCAGCACGAATTTGCCACCGGGTTTGAGCAAACCGTGAATGGTTGATAGCGTTCTAGGGCTACTCATATTAGAGTTCTGGCCAGTTACTACCAGAACTGCGTCGTATTCTCGTGCTTCAAAGCCTTGCTTCACAAGGTCTTCTCCTAGATCAAGGAGTTTCAAGCTGACGCGAGCGTCCGCAAATGACGGCTGGGCTTTGAGGGCCGTGGTAGAAGAAGCTTCAGTGACATGATACTCTGAAAATCTCTGGCCTAATGTCGACAGAATTTCACCAGTGCCAGCGCCAATTTCAAGAATTTTCATCAGCGGGCTCTTGTGTGCCAGGGTGTCCAAGTATCGCAACAGGCCACCTTTCGTTCCGAATGTCTTGCTCGCCTCCTCTACGCTAAGCAGCTCCGGATCTGGCTTCCAGACGATGTTCCATGATCGATGTTTTGGATCTTCCTCTGTTTTGAACGATTCCGCTTCTGTGTCGAGCTGTGTAGTAACCAGCCCCTTCAGGAGGACCATTGGCTCTTGGGTATCTACGTCTATGGCAGTAGCATTTGATCTGTACTCCTTCCGTCCATGAAGTTTGGTCTCGGCAGTAGCTAGATACTCATCATCTGGATGCTTGGATCCAGAAATCCACAACTCATTAATGAAGGTTAAAACGACGGCGTTTTTAACCGTGCTGTCGGGATTCGAAATGATCGGTGTAAGGCAGACTTGCAGAACAGCATCAAGCGTCGTGGGGTGGATGAGATGCGGTTGGACATACTCGTAAGGCATAAGTTTCTTGAGAAGAGGGACCGTGGAGCGAACCGTTGCGAAAGCTTGGCCTGACTCGTGGTCGACGCAAGGGTCCAACACAGTCTGGAACAGCTTACCAAAGACGAGTCCAACGCTCTTCCATGCATCATATATGTCGCTGCCTGCGACCCGGACTGTACAGTTCTTCTTTGCTTCGGTGATGCTGTCAATACAGTTGGCTCGAAGAAGCTCATCTTCTAGACCACCATCCACAATTGTCTCAGGTTCGTTGTATTCAATCAATACTTGTCCACGGCAATGCTCTCGCCATTCGTCATCGTCTTGTGCGGTGCATACCTGAAACTCGCGCCATTTCGAGGTTGTAGTTTCCAAAGCGGCTTGCTTAACAGGTCGAAGGTACAAATGTGACTCAACGCCCATGGCATCATCGGGGACGACCAGGGCTGTTGTGAAAGAAACCTCTCTAAATCGGAATCCTTTGACTGATTTTTCAGGGTTCGATCTCTCCGCTAGTTGACGGCAACCCTCAATAGCCATGACAAGCATGCCGGCGGCAGGATACAGAACCGCACCCGAAACCGTACTGTAAGAGGTTGAATGTTAGAAATAAGCGTTCACAATAATAGCTAGACTCATGTTTGATGCATTTCGGGAGTATGTAAGAGAACATCATGGATATTTTGCCAAACGGGGAAATGACTCGGAAGTACTAACTGTTGCTCAGCCCATGGATTCTCGGAGACCCGAATCCAATTTCGCCATATCGCATCGTATTTTCCATCCCAGTCATTCGACGGCGCGCCGAGTAACTCGTGGCGTGCGTATGGACGGTTACGAGAGTTTCTGCTTAGTCGACTTTCATACCAGTATTCTTTGCTATGGTTGAAGGGATACCGAGGAAGGCCGATTACCAAGGACGGCTTATACCCATCAATATAGTTGACCTTAGTTAGATCAACAAGGATACCACGAGTGAACAACGAGCCTGCTGCTTGTAGAGAGGTCTGTAGCCCTGTCTCGCCACGCCTGAGGATGTTATGGTATTTCACAGCGCCGTTACCTCTGACCTCGTCGACGATGCTGCGTACTGGGCCGCTGAGAGCAGCGTGAGGGCCAATCTCTAGAACGTCCGTTACTAAGTCATTTTGACCATCTCCTGTCTTGGCCTGAAGCATAGCCGTAACAGATTCATAGAATCGCACAGGCGATACTAGGTTAGTAGTCCAATATGTCGCGTCCCGCAGCTTAGAGGGGTCAATGAGAGTGCCATATGTCGATGAGAAGAACTGCGCTTTAGGGCCTTCAGCAATCCATGCGCCTGGCTCAATCTTTCCTATCGATTTTGTATATGCCTCAGCCATTGGCTCCATGTATCGCGAATGATAAGCTAGTTCAACGGCCAATTTACGCGCGAAGATCTGGTCGCCCTTCATTGTTTCGACTAACGCCTCAACTTGGTCAGCATCTCCACTGATAGTTTGGCTGTCTTTGCTATTAATGCAAGCAATAGTAAGTTTAGGGACTCCTTTGAATCCCATGTTGTTCACTCTTTCAATGGCAGCTTCTGCTTTTTCAACGTTAAGCCCCACGGCGACCATCGTAGTTTTTGGCCTTGTAGCCGACCGAGCCAACTGGGCAGACATTTTACCTATCAGGCGAGAAAACTTAGGTCAGTATTTATGCTTCGACCTGTAGTACAATAGCAAGAACTTGACTCACCACGCCAGTATGCTATTTTCCAGGCGGACTCTCTAGAAATGGCCCCAACTGCATAGGCTGCTGCAATCTCACCAGATGAATGGCCCGCAACGGCTTGTGGCGATACATTCCAGAAAGTAAGCAGATTAACAAGAGCAACCTGAAGGACAGTGCATAGCGGTTGCGAGAATTCAGCTTCATTGATTCGAGAATTTCCCGAAGTCTTTGAAAGCTCGTCTACCCCATTTTGTCAGCTGTCCAAATTATATTTACTGGTGATCGCTGACTATTCACACACAAAGGGAAAAACTTACCAATGGCAGACCAATCACTGCCCAGTTCTTTGAAGTATTTGTCGGCAAGTTCGAGGCTCTCTCGGAACACTGGGTAGTGAACCAATTCCATGCCCATTCGCGCCCACTGTGCACCTTGGCCAGTGAAAACCAGCGCAAGTCCGGGGTCAGCAGCAACACGCTTAACCTCCAGCTTCTCTGCAAATGTCTCCTGTAACGATTCTATCGAATCGGTGACTATTGCTGCGCGCCAATTGAACTGAGTCCTTTTAGCTGCCAGGGTGAATGCCAGGTCATAGAACGGGTCATTGATAGGGTGTTCCCTATAGGCTTTAGCGAGCCGAGAGATCCCATCCTGATCATGCGAACTCAACACGATGAGTTGAGGAGAAGCAGTAGTGTTATCGCCATCCTTCAAAGGCTTCGAAGTTGCTACTGAAATGATACCATTAGAAAACTGTCCAGCGTGGATTCCTAAGGAACGAATATGAAACTTACGAACGGTACTTGGTAACTGAGGCACATCAACAGTTCGATGGGGTGCAGTGTACCCATGCTCCTTCAGAAAGTGATATGCATCATCCATTACCACATGAGCGTTAGTACCTGAGACACCGAACGAGTTGATCGACACCCGACGGAGTCCTGTCTCGGTTTTCGGCCAAGGAAGCGCCTTAGTAGGAAATTTGAGATGCCATTCCTCTGGGATCTTGCTGTTGCGGTTCTGAAACCAAGCGTTCGCAGGGATGATACCGCGTTCAAGCGTGAGGATGCTCTTAATGACAGAAGTAATCCCAGACGCTCCCTCTGAGTGTCCAACATTACTTTTTACGGCTCCGATGTAAAGGGGCTCCTCGGGCGACCGATAAGGAGTAAACATTTCACTAATTGCACTTGCCTCGATGGGATCACCTACAGGCGTACCGGTCCCGTGAGCTTCGAAGAACCGCGTGAATGATGGGTCAAGGCCAGCTTGAGCGTAAGTTTTTCGCATAAGTTCTGCTTGTGATTCCCTTGCGGGTGCGGTAAGTCCAGGCGAGTGTCCATCGTGATTACAACCCGTATTTCTTATAACCTTTGAAACGGTCAAAGTTTAGTCTTAGTCATGTCAAGCCTTACAGGTAATTAAATGGCGCAAAAAATGTCCAAGTTAGGATCTTGAATAAGCAGGAGCCTTCGTGGATTGGAAAAAGCACTGCAAGGCAAAGAAAGTTATTTTGATGATAACTTACAGCACGAATGGCTATTCAAGGATGAGCGATAGAGGTCAGTACTCGATAGTTTTACGTAAGTTTATCATTCAGGAATGAACGGAACTCACTATCTCCATCTCGAAGAGCATCTGACAATCGCTTTAGCACAATGGCACCAATGCCTTCACTTCTTCCATAGCCATTTGCCCTCTCGTCGAAGCTGTATGAAACTCCATCTCGATTGAGAACACCAAGAGCGTTTAGCTCGAGTCCCATTTCGGGAGAGAGTATCAAATTGGTACCAGCGGCGATGGCCTAAACACATAGTTAGTATATGTCCCTGATGATAACGTTAATTATATAATACCATATCGCAATCTCTGGCCTTCAACCCAACAATGGCTTGGTGAAGTGCCACCATACTACTCGAACATGCGGTGTCGATACTCATAGCCGGCCCTTGTAAATCGTAGAACCAGGATACTCGACCCGCGAGTGTGCTGGCAATGGTACCCGATCCTGTGTACTGCAAGTTCTCGAAGTCAGTTATCTCCATTCTTCTACGTGTTCCTTTGTCCCAAACAGGACATATCATGCTCCACTAGATTCTGGAGTGAGAAAACGGGCTCGAGGATTACTCACCATCATCGGCACGTCGACATCCTTGATCAACACGTCCCTGTAATCCCATATAAATGCTCCAACGTACTTGTATATCCAAAGTTAGCATTGCGTTTTCTAGGACAGATCCGTAGGCGTTGTCTTGTATGAGCCTGTTGGACTGAAACACTTACAACTCCTGTTTGTGAGCCCTTGATGGCGTCCATTGTGAGACCAGAATTCTCAAAGGCTGTATAGACGCATTCAAGAAGCATTCGTTGTTGAGGGTCCACTAAGCGATGTCGGGGATTAGAAAACTCTTAATTTTACTCGTGTATACGGCATCTTGGAAGCGTGCATGAAAACGTGGCACGTAAGAGCTGAAGCTCTGCCAAACATGGGACAAATGACTAAGGAATACTGACTGCTTGCGGCCTCGGCAGGTGTGATAGAGAAGAAAGGAGCATCAAATGCTCTGACATTTGCTTGGATAAAATTCCCTTCTTTCCCACCAATCTGTAGTCGTTTAGTCTGTGATAATAATGACTGAAGTGGGATATATCATACTATTCCATCTCTATGGTTATCTGGGTGCCAGTAAGCAGCTGAATTGTATCTCTCCGGTGGTACAGGTGCTCTAGCAGATCTCCCAGCAAGCAGAAATTCGTAGAATTTTTCTGGAGTATCACCGTCACATGGATATTTGGCATCTAGGCCAATGACGGCAATGGGTTCAACAGCCATCTTGTTCAGAGTTCTTTTTGACTATGGTTCGATCGAGCAAAGAGATGAATCGTTGAGAATGGTTTAACTTATGAATGAGAGAAGCAGGAAAGTAAGATATTTAACTAAAACCTCCCCTCCCTTTATTGTACGATCAGAGCAGACTTGTAATACAAATGAGTCTTTGCCGGATTATCCCCGTCGGTAAGTGGACATTGATATGACCTTCTACGTAAGTATGTAGACGTGTTTGCCTTCGATATGAGGCTGGTTTACGTCCTCCTCGCAGATCTTATCGTGTCGGTCAGCGTTTCAAAGTGCCAACTTCGGCTGTAGCACCAACTTCATTGGACATTCGATATCTAGAGCATTCAGGGGTGAAGGGAGCTAAGTAAGCTTGAAAGTACGACTATTTTTCTACCAATGTAGCAGCCCACTAGTGAACAAATTCTCACTGTGGGTTCTTCCATAACAGCCAAAACGTGGCATAAAGATTTACCCAATTTGGTTGTTCAACGCAAATATAGAGTCTCAATGGAGCGGGTCCGTGGACTGAGGATGGTTCGTATGGTTCGTTTCTAGTTCCTTTGACTCTTCTGAGAAATAATCGTTTTCTACTTTTATGCCGCCACAGTTCGCCTTTGAGAACTAAAGGCACGATATATATTTTATAGATACTACTGATCTAAGAAAGTTTGCTAAGATCCTCCATATAGCAATAATAGCAACCTTCATCATCTACACCTTGCTTATCGACGAGACCTTGTAAATTGTGAGACTGTAAACAATAAAGAAATCAGAAGAGTGTACTTGGGCTTTGTATACTATGTTCCAGCCTGGCTTACGTTAGCTGCTGACCAAATCCTGGCATCAGTGTTGCGGTCAGATCCCTAGCCGCAACCAAATCGTTGCCACGGCCGTTTTGGCCGGCTTAAACACCGGGTTCCGCAAGTCAGCTATACGGATGCCGCCTTCTACTTTGGACACTAGGTATTATCTGAGTATGCTCTAGCCTTTTCTAGTTACCCCCATGTTTGCCTACTTCGGTTCTAACCCGTTTTGTATGTGTTGACTTCTCGTTCCTGCGTGAAGGGTCCAAACACCCACGTGGGCTTGGCTCTGATTACACATACATGGTTCGTGTTGGGTGACGCATCAACAATTTCGAATTTATATTGAGACTTACGAACGTGGTAGTGAAGATAAACACAGCATTCTAGCATGATTCGTGAAGCAGTAGCGTTACAATCAATCATAATATAAAATTATGTTTAAACCCTTGTTGTTGTTGCTCCCTCTCTTGAACCAATTTTTCTGTTCTTGTGCCCCATAGGAGTCCTCACATGCCCCGTTTTCCCGGACTTATAATAGTATCCCTCAAGAAATCTCGGGTCCGTAGACATCAAACTAGAACTTCACGCGATTGAAGGGCAATGTCAGTACGCTCCGCTGATCCACTTTTAACATCTCGGTGCCGAAGAAGAAGAAACCTAACGACTAGTCCCACCAAAAGCTGACTTATAAGACTCTAACTACATATGGAGAGTAATTAGATTCGGACGTTAGCTGAGGCTCTTCGATATCTGGTCAACTGTTTGGGATCTATTTGATAACTGAGCTAAATCCTAGTACTGACTAAGAACTAAATCGTGTGGTAAGACTGTTATGCGAGGCTATTGGAAGGACTAAGCAAGACTCTTTCCTCTACTTAAACTAAGCTACTGTTGAGGGCAATTTTTTGACGCACTATCTTCAGGATCCGAGGACTGAGAAATTGTCCCATGGCTCATCTCCCATCATGGAAACTGGTCTCAGCATCGGCGTAAGATCGGCGCAAGAGATAGAGAAAAGGAAGTCTCTGACCGCGAGCTGCTAAACTTAGCGAGAGCGGCTAGTCGAAACCCAAAAAATTTTACGTTGCCTTAAATAAGGATTTTGTCAGAAACTGGGCTGTCTAAACATTTGTATGCAACAGTAGTAAACATCGACTCAAACACAAAGCGAATACGGGTCGAGCTTCTTATATGCCAATTGGAAATTGGGAAACTTGTTTGGCCTTCAGGACTGGAGGTTGCGGCATCTAAAATCGTAGTCCCCCATGGCATATCTGCCCCATTGGGCAGTGACCTTTTCCCCACGAAATTTGGACATAATTAAGTTTATTTTCGTATTAGTTACCGTAGAGAATTTCTTTGAGTTGGAGATCAGTGAACACAACTGGAGCGGTCACTTTTGATAGAAGCAAATGGCTGTAGCGCGAGGTATGGCAAGGAAACGGACGGGAACGGTTAGTTTCAAAATCAAATCCTGCCCCAGATTTCGCTATACCCGTTCCACCAAGCACGACGGTGTCCACTGATCGAAAAATTGAGATCGCGACGACATCTATTCTCAAGATCTTCGACAAAAGGATGCATCCAGGATATGTAGATCGGAGGTGATTGAATTAAGCTCACCTCTAATCATCGGCAGTTCGACGTCGCAAAGGGTCGAACTTGGTCGCTTTGTAATAAATCCTCGAGAGTGTGAAGAAATACTGCTCCTGAATCCTATCACAGTACACCAAGGCTCTTGATCAGCTTTTAGCAGAGAACGAGGGGTTGTGGTATATCGGAATAGCGTCGGTAGCGGGGTCCTGAGGTATGTCTTCGTAGCGGAATTCTTCGAGGTTAGGCACGCGGGAAACCAAGTTGTCGAGTGTCGCAGGTTTCCAGGCTCGGTGATGTCGTACTTTGAGGAGGAGGCTCGTGACGGCGGGGGCTACCGGCAAGGTTTACCACCATACTTCTCGTAAGCTTCGTTGAAATATTCACTCGCGTCATTACCTAGAATTACTTGATCAATAGGGGCCAAAGCTGTCTCCGAAGAATCAAGAGATTTTCGACTGGGAGAGTAGATCTCGATCTCTAAGTTGAGTTGTCCTTAGGGTTCCCAGACGCGGAGCATCCAAAATAGGTCGTGCATTACTGTGGTAACAATGCTGTTATCTGTTGTGCGCGGAGATTGCTTGTTGTACGGTGAAGCTTCCCACAGGTGACCACTGTCCCCTTCAAGTTGTAGTGAAAGCGAGATGCATCTGACTTGAGCTCGGTTATCGTGAGTCATAAGGTTAAACTTGGGCAAGTTCCATAGTGTAAGATTAATATGTTCGAAGTTGGAATGCTCGATGTCGTTTTGCCGTTGACGTGTTAGGGTTGCCGGTTGAGCGGAGGAACGGCCTTGGTTGGTTGAGCGAACCGGGAGGGAGAGCTGGGTTTCTCTAAACAGAGCTGCCTCGGATGGGTTGGTAGCGGTAGATCGAGACATTTTGGTCCGTTAATGACGTTATAAGGTAGAAGGGAGTGTAGCTGAGATTGATGAGATTAAGGGGTGGGAAATAATGCTTAGTACCTACCAAGGTAGTAGATCGAAGACTTTAGCGTGAAGTGCTTTAAGGAGATGGATAAAGAAAAAGAGAAGAGAGCAAGGGAGTTCCCAGGAGATAAAGGCTTACTTATACCCAATTAGAAATTTGCCGGTTTTTTTCTGATTAAGATTTTAAGGCTTTAATATATAACGCGGCATTAAAGGTATTAACAAGGGTACAAGTAATTTAAAACTTAAATATAAGTATTTATTACAGCCGAGAAGGGCTATAGAAGTCTTTTCTTCGGCCACACAATCTTTTGATCTAAGTTTTAGCCCTGGTTAAAGCTATGTGGCAGGTTGTAATCGGCCTCGGCCACCCGGAGGGAGGTGGTTGTAGTGTCGACGGCGGCGGAGGAGGCGGTTGGCGGGGCCCGGACTTTTCGAGCTTCGTTAGTAAGTAATTTACCGGGGTGTACGCCTGGAATATCGGAGATGTAAGAAGAACATAGCGCTCACTTGGTGCAACTACTGCTGCTATTGCTGCTGCTGTTGTTAATAATAATAATGGTAATGGATGAGTGGGAGAGGGAAAAGAGAGAATGGTAGACGGGGGATCTTCGGAACCTAGATTCAATTTCAACTAACAAACATACCTTCTCGCTCGTAGCTATCTGAAGCCTGTCGCTTCTGGATCAAATCTATAAAAAATGCCATTCTCAGGCCTACACTTGCCTCTCGACTGCATTACTTCTTTCCGCACCAGTTAGTCTCCCAAGCGAACTCACACATATTACTCTCGAGGTAAGAGGTAAGCAAGTTGTCGAACTATACTATAGCCGTGGCCGCCGCATTCGCGGTGCTTAATATTGCAGAAAACATGTGGTTCACTGTCTCTGATGGTCGACATCGTATGATGGATAAGATACCATTCGATTACGCTACGCTATGACTACTACTTTAGACTAATGCCATAATCATGACGATGATTGTGTGCCGCTATAGTCAACGCCGGGTACGCTGCGGTCCTTTTGCCTTTCTTCTTTCGCTGGCTTACTCTTATCGAGACGCGATCCCTCTAGCAGCCCAAGCCTAATAACCCAGCCAGGTCCACAAGCTCATGGGTTTTCTGCTTGACATCATACAAAATTCAAAATCGCTTCCAATATTTGGATATTTTATCACGCACACACCGTAGCGTGCTGGGGTCACGCTTGATATCCGGTTCAACGAGCCGCCAAAACTGTCCAGAATACGTTGGGTACCTTGCTTCGATATGAGCTCGCCTTTGCCTTCGTCTACGACCGCGCCATTGAGCATGTGCTCTATGTAGAGCGGACAAGGATGCCAGAGTAGGAATATGACTTCTCAGCTTCTGTGCCTCACGACAAAGTGTAGCCTTGGTTTGCTAAACGAATTCGGCGACGAATGTACAGGGTTCTTCCAGGAGCGCCGCCCTGGCGGTTTGCCGTTGCTCACGAACCCGATTGCGGCGTTCCTCTCCCTCGTGAAGGCGTCGTACGACATCCGCCCAGTCAACATCCACATCGGCTTGTTCCTGGCACTGAGTCGTGCTCCAGCCCGGATATTTTGCGTCGTTGTATTTCATCCACGCCCCTACGTAAGCTTGTCGGGCATCTACCACTCTCGTGTTGTAGGGATCCTGAGTCGTTGTCGCTGCGATAGCAACTCGGTCAAGGAATAGATCTACGCCACTTTGCTCTATAGCGTTGCAAACCGTATTAATTCTACATGACCGATTTGAATTGCACGATGTAGTTGTCATCAGCCTATTTGACTCCAATTCGTACATTGCATCTGTTGACGCTCCATCCGGCAGCTGACTATGGGACGACGCTGGCGTCGACGATATGCCCGATCGTGTACCAATTACCGTCGCTGCTGACCATATCGATGTACCATAACCACTTGTCCGGTCATGATCGGGCGATGGAGCCATGGAGCTCGGTGGATGCTCCGTGGTATGTAATGATGTCGTAGATGCCACAACAGGAGTCGCCGATAGGGCCGATCTGGTGCATACAGTATTTCCCATCGCCGGATAGATATTGATTGATAATAGCTAAGAATTATATAGTAAATATCTGGTATTTCGGGCAAGTTTCTACGTAGGTTGGGTTGGAAAGGTAATTAAAAGAACCCGTGCCAAATATTGGCTTGGCTTGTATTATGCAAATCAAAATACTTGAAGGATCATCCGTCTCTAGAACTGGGAAGAGCACTAATAGTAAACAGATAAATGTTGGGAAAGGTCACTGGGACAATATCAACTCTAACTTTCCAACATTGTGTCCATGCACTTATCCGCGATTGTAGAAATAGTAATGAGTGTGTTGTAGAAGTCGTGAGTCGAGCAGTAGGTACATAGTGACTAATAAAAACAGAAACTTCAGCTTTACCAAGCAAAGCAGTATTTCAACAGGGCTTCTCAGCATGATAATAAACACGTTTGCCTACTTACCTACAATGGATGTACCTACATAGGTATCTCCATGTAGGCATTTATGTAATGTAAGCCGTTGCCATTGAATGGGTAACGAATATAACGTCATAGCCTGGAGAGCTAGTCCTCATTAGGCAACCAGTCCTCGCGGGTGCACGGGCCTAATAATACCCGGTTGCTACAACCAACAGCTCCAGCCAACCGCTATCAAACTTTCTTCCAGCACTTGACCGAAACAACATTGCTTGATCACCGAGGAGCCATCTTCTCCATCAAGACCACCCACGCATCATCATCATCATCACTATTTTCCGAGGCTTCGTTGAAGCATCGGAAGTAACTGGATTCTGATCAATTGTTGCGTTTTCTTCTAATTCTCTCTTGTCTGCCGACCAGCCCGCATCAGACAACATGTCGCGAGGTGGCACCACCCTCTACGTGACTGGCTTCAGCCAAGGCACGCGTGCTCGCGACCTCGCCTACGAATTCGAACGGTATGTCAGCTATCCTCGTCGTCCTCGTCCTCGTCCTCGCGCACGGTGAGATCGATCGACCGTCCAGCCTGCGGAATCGGTGTCCGATGTCACCATACCTCCACCCGTGCTTCGTCCACCTGTCCCAGGTCCTCCCCGTCTTCCGTCTTCCGTCTTCGTCGTTCTTGACTTCGTCGAGTCCTCGAGCCGTCTCCTTGTCCTCGCTCCCACCTCTCACGCACGCCCACCATCCATTCCAGTCATATCCTTCACGATCGAGCGGTCGAGCAGATCATCAGTTGCATCGCGCGCGCCGAGTCGCCCGTCTGTCGTGGCAGGACAACACAGCTTCTACGCACTGGATGCGACTTATTGGGAAAGTACCATATTCTGTGAGATTGCTGACTTTATCCCCCGTAGCTATGGTCGCCTTGTTCGTTGTGACATTCCGGCCCCTCGGAGTGCTAGCAGCCGGTTGTAAGCTTCGAGCAACTCGATCATGGACCCAGTCAACTGCTAATTTGGATGAAGGTTTGCTTTTGTGGAGTATGAGGATCGCCGAGATGCGGATGATGCCTACCATGAGATGCACAACAAGCGTATCGGCCGGGACGACATCTTGAAGATTGAGGTACGCGTCCCTAGTCCTGGTCTTCGCGTAATTGTCTAACAACATCTATCCCAGTGGGCTCGCACACCCCCCTCGGCTTCTTGGCGTTTTGACTCTGGCCGTGATCGGGATCGGCGTGACGGGGGTCGTGGGGGGCGATCTCCTCGTCGCAACCGTTCTCCTTCACCTCGTCGTAGTACTCGTGACTACTCTCCTAGAAAGGATGATCGCCGTGATCGTGACCGGGATCGGGATTATGACCGTGATCGTCGTGATACCCGAGACCGCTCTCGTAGCCCTGACACTCGGTATGTAGCATCAACATATTATTGGTAAAACACGTTTGGACTCAAACTGACAACTACGGGTTATAGCGACCGCGACCGTGATGATCGTGATGAGCGCGACCGTCGTGAAAATGGCACGAATGGCGATGAGCGCAAAGGTAACTTTCCAGCATCATGAACCTATTGCTGGTGAATTTAGCTGACCCTTTGCACAGCTGTTGAGAGCCCGCCACCTCAGCATGACGATTTGGACGTTGCTGACTGAAAGGTATTTCGCATGTAATGGTTGTGGCCCATGTAAACTATTCGGGTGCAAGACAGGTGACTCTGTCCCTGTGGGCTTCTAGATCTTATTCTTGTTTGGACCATTGCTCATCTTCTAGTCTTCCGCCGACCGAAACGCCTGGCAGTTCAAGCAGGATGCATAGTTACAACTCTTCACCAGATTCACAGCTTTTCACTATATGTAGCGGATCGTGTTCGATGGAGTTATTAGGTAGTAAAATTCACTTTCTTTAATGTGTACTGGTATATATTTCATACTCATTTCGACTTGTACGAATAACTACCAGGAAAGAACAAAAAGTCACATGTGATACGTTTTTCTAGACAACGTGATGACAACATGGCGGTATTAACGGCCTTAAGTACAGGACGCTTTGCTAATCACTCCCTTTGATGGATATCTGACATGAGTAACAAAAAGTCTTCTGATACTAATCTGATGACCACAAGATACCTAGGCACCTACTATAGTATATTTAAAGGGGTAGGTACGTGAGATAGGTAACGAAAGTCGAAGAGCTTCTCTGATTGGAGCCCATGCTTATTTCTTTAAACCTACCTGCAGCATCAAGCGCATAATGGCAAGAGCTCCAAAACTTTCCTATCTTGTTTTTGATTGCGGGAACTTTATGGTGTTCGCCCTGTCTTTTTATTATCGACATTTTCTTGTACACCAAAGTATCTGGTACAACCCTTCACCCATTTCTTACCCACTCATACGTAGATTTATAGCCCGCCAGCTGTGAGTTCAAACCAACATGCATTATTTCTCAAATATAATGCGGCTACTGATTAAGTACTTCACATTAAGCTTTTGACCAATATGTACAGGGATAACATTGTAGGTATACGCGTTTTAAGCAGCTATGTACTACCATACATGTACATGATATAAGCCATCAAAGTACCTAAGGTAGGTGGATACAAAATCACAGGACTTCTTTATCCTGACATGTTGCTGTCGATGAATGGATTGTGCATTTCCATGATTGCTGGACAATGAGCTGGACAATGAGCTGGAGCCGGGGTTAGGTTGACACAAATTGAGTTTTGGGGCCTGGTGACAATTCCAGGCGGGCGGGTTGTCAAGGCCTGTCGAAGGTCTTCTGACGCAGGCACAAGCGCACGGCAGCGCAGTTGCAGTGCAGCGCAAGCGTAATCGCGTAATCTACTTAAGGTATCAAGATAGGTACCTAGTTAGCGTTAAAGGAGCCAAAGTCCACGGTACAACGTACAACGTACAACGGTCCACGGTCCACCCGAGTCTGAGTTTTCAAGCGCTTCAGCCCGTCTTACAATAAATAAGTACCCTGCCCAAACTAATACTTAATAAAACTTCCGCAGGCGGCCAAGTACTCACTCCATTGCAACGCCGACTGCTACTCTCATCATCAACATCGTCTGTCCCTTCTCCTCCTTCTTTTTCTTGTTGCTTCCTTTCTTTCGCAGCGCACGACGCTCGTTTGCCGCTCGGCACTGGCTCCGGCTCCACAACTTCCTCCGTCATTCTCCGCCGATCCAAGCTCTAGATCCATCCTCCCGAGCGCCAATCCGCCCGTCACTTCAAACTTCAAACTCGAACTCTTCGCTATTCTCATCTATGCTGGCCCTTGACGTAGCCCTCCGAAAGTCAACTATGCCGCCAAAACTGCCGATTCGCTCATAACGAAGATTGTGCGCTGTCAAGGCAATCGACCAAATCCCTTCGTCCTTCGTTAAGACAACTTTTGATCGTTTGGCGGGAAAGACCCATCAATAGATGCTCCATAACCGATCCGCGAAATCTACGACTTCGGCCCGCGACGCGCAAACCGCCTTCCCCATATAACCCTGTCACCTCCTTGGTCGGTGTTGATCAATTGGGTCTGAAAATGTCGTCTGTACGTTTTCCATACTCGCGCGACAACCCAACTAAATGACTATGACTCTCTTGGGCTATGGCTAACCACTCTTTAAGAATCTCGAAGACACTAGTGCCGTAAAGGCCAAGTACGCCCCTGCGAACAGGACCGATCAGTTTGTCGACTTTGTTTCTCGACCAGTTGTTGCTGCCTTTTGTGCAGGTGGTGTCGCTGGTGCTGTCTCGCGAACCGTTGTATCGCCGCTTGAGCGACTCAAGATTTTGTTGCAAGTCCAAAGCGCCGGTCACAATGAATACAAGTTATCTGTGGGCAAGGCGCTGGGAAAGATGTGGAAAGAGGAGGGCTGGAGAGGTTTCATGCGTGGGAACGGCACCAATTGCATCCGCATAGTTCCTTACTCTGCTGTTCAGTTTGGGAGCTATAATCTCTATAGGAAGGTAAATCCCCCGTCCTCCCAATTTCCCCTCCAATCGACAATTCAAACGCGCATTGTTGTATCTATGCTAACCTCACCCAGCATTTATTCGAGAGAGAACCAGGAACAGTCATGAATCCTCTAGAAAGATTATTTTGTGGTGGCATAGCGGGCATAACCTCAGTCTTTTGTACTTACCCGCTCGACATCGTGCGAACCCGACTTTCCATACAAACGGCCTCCTTTGCGGCGTTAGGCGAAGTACCCAAAGACAAGCTTCCTGGCATGTGGACGACGATGGTGTCGATGTACAAGTCTGAAGGCGGTATGGCGGCCTTGTATCGTGGGATCATACCCACGGTAGCGGGTGTAGCTCCTTATGTATGTTTTGCTTCACCAAACGCCAAACGGCCAGTGATGCTTACTCTCCAATAGGTCGGGTTGAATTTCATGACGTACGAGTTTGTTCGCAACCATCTAACGCCAGAGGGTGACCAAAATCCCAATGCGGGACGAAAGCTTCTTGCTGGCGCAATCTCTGGCGCGGTAGCGCAAACTTGCACATATCCATTGTAAGTTCCAGTTTCAGACTTGCCTGAGCATATTGAGCTAACATGCAATCAGTGATGTGCTGAGACGGAGGTTCCAAATTAATACCATGTCCGGCATGGGTTACAAGTACAAGTCGATAGGAGATGCCGTCAGAGTCATTGTAGCGCAAGAAGGCGTCCGCGGCTTGTACAAGGGCCTTGTTCCGAACCTACTGAAGGTCGCGCCTAGTATGGCTGCTAATTGGCTTAGCTTCGAAGTCACCCGGGACTTCTTGATCGGGCTTAAAGCCGAACCTATCAGCTTATAGGCGATATGGCTAACGCATGAGTGAGAGACGTCTCGTCTTTTGCATTAGATTTGCACTTCACGTTTTTTCTCCACCCTCGAGTGGCCAACGATAGAGAATAATCAATGAGTCCGGCTATGAGAAGCGCTTGGAAAGATGACGATTGTGGTTTCAAGGAGTCAAGAGAAATGATATCGTCGAGTACGCGGTCTCATGGGAAAGATAGAGGCGCACAGTATCAGGAAACAGAATTTCCACAACGACTTTAAGGTGTATTATTTGCTAAACGGTTCACATTCGGTCGAGCGCACACTACACTGAGTAGAGTCTCCGGAAAATGGTCTAGGAGGCGTCTGGTTTGCATATAGATAAACCGAACGAATTCGTGTATTTGGATAGAGATAGGTGCGTTGAACATATGTATGTATGCAACAAATAGAGATATCCGTATTGCGCAGTCAAGTTTTTATACAGTGGCGGCTTGTTGTCGCCCGGGCAAAATATTGCAGTTCCCAGTTGGACTTGAACTTCAGTCCACCACCAAGTGGAATCGAGAATCTCAACACACAGACGCCCCACTTTTATAGGTCGTTAAGTTAGGCGGGCCAAGCCGGTATAGCCAAAACTGCCGCTTCTCACCGCCCCCACTCGCACACAATCCCACCTTCAATTCCAACTTTTCGCAGCCGTGGAAATTTCATTCCTCCATCGACTCTTACTAACCACCAACCACCACAGCACCCCGTCGACTCTCGAGATCGCCGACGAGCCACCGCCAAGATGGGTACGTTATTTCTGTGCAAGATGTCATATACAAGTGGCATGGGTGTTTCCTAGGGATTGCAGAGTTCCACGGTCACCCCATGCTGCGTCCTCGGGCAGTCCAGTCGCTCTCGGTTGAGGCGCGCGCGACCCCGATATGAGTATATTTGAACCAAGGAAGCTGACCTTCGGTTTTTGCACATTGAAGGTATCGACTTGAACTCCCACCACACTCGTGGTACTCACAGGAAGGCACCCAAGGTCCGTGAACACCCCATCCTCTCTGTCTATTCATTGGTGGCTCTGCTGAGAGCCATCGCCCAATTGTGGCTGCGGCTCGTGGAGAAGTTGTTTTTGCTGACAGACGTGTGTACTGCAGTCCGACAATGTCTACCTCAAGCTTCTCGTAAAGCTCTACCGTTTCTTGACCCGCCGAACCGACTCCAACTTCAACAAGGTAAGCAGTCTCAATCTGAGTTGCTCTGAATGGGTGATCTTGATACCCTATGGTCTTGAGCCGTCAGAGTCGATTGGTAACACCCCATCTCTATATAGGTTGTCCTGCGCCGCCTCTTTATGTCCCGCATCAACCGACCCCCGGTTTCGCTCTCGCGCGTCAAGTCTCAGATCACCCGCGGCGACCAGGCCGACAAAACTGTTGTCGTCATCGGTACCATCACTGATGACAACCGTCTTCTCGAGGTCCCCAAGGTTACCATTGCCGCTCTGCGCTTTACCGCCACCGCCCGCGCTCGCATCGTCGCTGCTGGTGGTGAGTGCTTGACTCTGGATCAGCTGGCTCTGCGTGCTCCTACCGGAAGCAACACCCTCTTGCTCCGTGGCCCCAAGAACGCTCGTGAGGCCGTCAAGCACTTCGGCATGGGCCCACACAAGAACAAGGTATGCTTGCCTATTTGCTCTTCAGGTTTTTTCCACTAACACAAATCATAGAAACCCTACGTCCAATCCAAGGGCCGCAAGTTCGAGAAGGCTCGTGGTCGCAGAAGGTCAAGAGGTTTCAAGGTCTAAGCGAAAGCTTAGTTGGAGTTGGTCATGTGTTATCGTGTCTCTTCCGATATACCATCAGCATTCTGCTACTCGGAGAGCAAATGCTGTGTTCAGGGCTGGTTTTGGTATTGCTGGCGTGGGTCGGTATCAGGGAAAAGCTTCTTATGAATTGAGATATCATGCCATTGTTGTGGCGCACCGTCACCAGCTCAGAATGCGAAATCTGTGACACGAAGACAGTTCTTATTTCATGTATGATTTGATAACATCGTGATTCGAAAAGAGCTGGCCCAATGGCGCTCCAGGTGCCTGAGCTTGTGTCTTGTTGCATCTTGAACTCTTCTGCTACGATAGTAGATAATGCTCGTGTGATTCTGCTTGTAAACCGGCTTGTGTGTGGGCGAAAATCCACGTTGTTTCTTGACAGAGTTAGAGATTCTCAAATGGCCAAAGTCACCTGATCTCGCGACTAAAACGTGGGACTATCTCCACGCCTAGACTAACGGCTTGCTTTCGTCATAACCACGCCGCTTCATCCACTGGGTTAGGTTAGTCCAGAAGGACAGCTGCTACGCGCAATTGAAAATTCCATCTCCTTTACAACATTTTTACAGCAGAAGAGCATTTCGATACACTCGTAATTTGCGTCGATACATAAGGGTTCCCTTAATAGTGCTATTGTTACACTGACTTATAGCGTGGCATATCAGCGAACAGGAGTCAGCGAACAGGAATGTGAATATCCGACCAAAACAGTCGCTCCAAATGATTCACGCTTTTATAAAACAATCCTGCCATACTCGAATTTAAGATGTGTGGAAGATACGCACTGGCCCTGGTACGTATTGAGTAAATTGAAATGAGTTGCTTTGGCTACGATCTAGTGCAGCCGATCTCATTATCTCATCAGTCCTATCTAAATCTTCTAATTCCAATGTTCATTTTGTTATTACTACGCATCCTTATAATACATATCACTCTTCTCAATTTATGATGACTTACTAGAACATAGAGGCCTAGCCAGATAATGCGAATGCTAAGAGATGACAACATGCCAGTGTATGAGGCCCCCGACGACCCAGACGATGGAAATGATGAGGATAATGAGAGCGAAGAGGGAGATGAGGGCGGCAGCAATGGAGGAGAAGAAGAAGAATATAGCGGCCCGAGGCAGAGTTATAACTTTGCCCCAAGCTACCGCGGTGTAGTGTACCGCGCCGATGTGCCGGACTGGGGCGCAGGGCCTCGATCTGGGCACAACGAGGGGAGTTCATCGGACGCTGATGACGCGCCACTATATTCTCCTGATACAAACATGAAGGGACAACACAAGGAGATGGATAAACAACATACTTCTACGAGCCGTGTCCACTACAAACTACAAACCATGAAATGGGGTCTCGTTCCTTTCTGGACTAAGCGTAATCCCGGCTACGGCTCTATGATGAAGACCATTAACTGCCGCGACGACTCGTTGGCGCAAGGTGGCGGCATGTGGAGCTCGATGAAAGCGCGGAAACGGTGCGTCGTGATCGCGCAGGGGTTCTATGAGTGGCTGGAGAAGGACGGCGGACGCGAGAAGCTGCCGCATTACGTGCGGCGCAAAGACGGCAAACTGATGTGCTTTGCGGGTTTGTGGGATGTGGTACAGTATGAAAGTAAGTCAACTCCTGGTCCATCCTCGATTTCGCGATCGCAATATACCCGTCGCGCCGGGCGGTATGGCGTGCAGCATTGCCCGAGAGCTTCATGTGAAATATCCCGAAACCGAGAACTGACGAGTGAGAAACTAGACGACGAGGAGAAACAGTACACATACACCATCATAACTACTTCTTCAAACAAACAGTTGAATTTCCTACATGACCGGATGCCCGTTATCCTAGATAACGGCTCGGAAAAGATGCGTAATTGGCTCGATCCAGGGCGCCATGAGTGGTCGAAGGAGCTCCAATCGCTACTGACGCCGTACGACGGGGAGCTGGAGGTATATCCAGTGAGCAAAGACGTGGGGAAGGTCGGGAATAACTCACCCACGTTTATTATTCCTATTGATAGCAAGGAGAACAAATCGAACATTGCGAATTTCTTTGCGAGGGGCGCCGCTACTGGGAAGACAGAAGAAGAAAAGATAATCAAGAAGGAAGAAACTGAAAGTGACGCAAGAGAGAATTTGGAGAAAATTGAAGAACAACCCGAAATCAAAATCACAGCGAAAGATGGATTTGTGACCGAAGGCACGAAGAGGGATGAGGAACCGACACTGAAGCGCGAGGACGGAAATGGAGGAGAGAAAGTCTTTGCGGGCGTCAAGCGGGAGGCTGAAGATGAAATCACAGATCAGGAACCACCCGGTAAGGTGCGTAGCACGGAACAAAATAAGGGCAAGGGTACAAGTAAGGGAAAGGAAACATCGCGAGGCGGCAGGCGGAAGATCAGCGCTGCGAGTAATAACACCAGAAGTCCCGCCAAGACGGCGAAGGCGGCTGGTACGCAAAAGATCACGAAGTTCTTTGCTAACAGCTCTTAATGTAATTTTTATATGTTTTTGGGATTTCAAGCACTTCTCAATAACGTGAGTGATGTGGCAGGCCAAGAGGAAAGTGAGAGGACTTGGAAGAAGTTGCTACCTGAGTCATACAAGGTGTGCCAATAACAAATGCAAGTGAATGATGACTGTATCTCTCTATTGGCGAGAGCCCAAGGGCCAAGCCAAGTGTCTATAGTCCCGGCTGTAGATTACCTCTTCGTATGCCCGATTGTTTGCCCTTTCCAGTGCCTCATTGGTAGGTGAACTAGAAGCATGACTATAGGTACCTGTTATTGATTTACAGTACTGAGATGCGCCGCGCCATTGGATATTCACCATAGCTACCTAGATGGTTTCAGAATCCAGGTTTGCGCAGGTACGTATGCGGCCTGTTTCTGTCTCGCTTACACCAACACATGCCACTTTTCGGGCCGGTTGGGAAGTCATGTTGTTGTCGAGGACATCGCTACAGCTGTGTACACAAGATAAACAAACACCTCGTTACGCACTGCGCCGAACTTCGATGAAACATAAAACTCTTAAGTGCTTTGTATAGTGATAGAGTTGATCCATCGTCTTGAATCCGTAGCCAGGTATCTAGGACCTCAACTAGAGGCTGTTCGAATAACTTATTAGGTTATGAGATGGGGGTAGAGTGAGAACATGTTTAGATCAGCGTAAAGGCAAACTTCGTATATTAGTTACACACAATATATTAAAACGAGTAATCACGCGAATGGTACACCTCTTCCCTGGTCTACGTGCGATCCAAGCTTTAGCCTGTTGTTTGTGTGTAGCAACCTGACAGCAACGACAACACAACACGTTAAGCATCTTGGGAAACTCTATTCGCATATTCTTAATCTTCATAACTTAACTTTATGTCCATTAGGTTTTCTATGCGAAAACCTTCAGAATCAAGTTGAGCCTGGTACCCAACCACGCGTGCGCCCCCACCCAAGATCAGGAAGTGCAAACAGCGGCAACATTCACAGTATTCCATACCTCAGGAACGCGTTGGTCCAATGACACCGCGTCATCATGCAGACAGGCATGAAGAGAAGTTAATACAACTGCAATACAGAAGCTATGACCATTAGTGTGGCCCACAATATTGTATTCACGGCAACATCGTCACAGATTATTGGGCGATGTGTGCATTTCGCCGCATCTTCTATGAGCTATAATGGAAGTTAGAGAATACTAGGTGTATGGGAGTCACCTATTGTATCCCATCCAGTAGTGAATGAGACCGGAACCAAATATCTAACTGCTCGAATATATAAGGGGGCTCTTCTCTCATCTCCCACCACCTCTCATTCTTCCACAACTATCACGACCACCAGATCTCTTCATCCCACAATCATCGTGATATTGCACTATCGTTACTATTACTTCACGATCATCACCCTGCAACAACTTCTCATCGGTTACTTGCATTCCATCATCTAGTGTATCAAAGATGTCTTCATCCACATCGCTCTACGTCTCTTCGATGCCATATGACCCTGTCCGATCCGTCGATAAACCGTCAACCACATACCCAAACTCTGCCCTCTTTGACCCCAACACTTCCGTCATGGCAGAATTCTCTCGTACCGCCCTATATGGGATCATCAATAGAGAGAACTTGGCAGAACAAGCTAGACGGCAGGCGATGATGGTACAAATGGACTGGTCCTCACGCCCTGCTGTATCTTCCACTCATCAACAGGCAGAACGTAAGAGCGTTTCCCCGCCGTCAACCAAAAGTACGATGTGCGTGATCAGCTGACTTTAAATTAGCTGAGATTCAGGTGAAGGGCGCCCTAGACTGTATCCTTAATTACACTCGCAACCTCGTCAACGAGAACGTCCCGCACCACCTACATAACTATGCCAACGGTGACCCCCTTTATGATCAGAAGAACGTGCCTTCACCACCTGATGCCATCAACTACATGCATGGACTCCCTATTGAGGACGTATATGATGATGGTTTCGCTCCCATCCCCTCTCTACACGACCGTGTCGATTACCATCCTTACGGCAGCATCATCATTCCTCGTCAGATTCCGCCGCTTCAAGAGTCGATGCTTAACTCGGCTCCCACTGTTTTCCCGCCGTCGATCCAATCAGAGGCCCACTATCCTCAAGAATACGTGTACGGTGCAAACTCCCCATGGGGCCAGCATGGTCTCCCTGACGTCACGTTCCCACCGTATCAACAGGCGGAGAACCACTACCCTATCCCAGAACCTCAATCCTACAGCGAAATGGTACAAGGAGTCCAATGGGAAGGCGGCAATGAATTGCTCCATGTGCCGCAGGAGATTGTGAGACAGGAGTCACCCGAGATCAAGATCGAGCCAGTCGATGATGAGGAAAACATTTACTCATACAGTTATTTCCACAGCTCAGCTTACACCCCGGAGCCGCAGGCGATGGAGATATGCGAGTCGATTGAGCGGGACGACGTCGAGGAGCGTTACCCACTGGAGCCGCTCGAGCACACCAAGCTTGAACGGGCTGAGGACTCTGATTCCTTTGCATACTCGACTACTGGCACATTTGCTTCTACCAACTCTCATGCCTCCACAAGCTCGAGCATGACCAGCTATTATGCCGATGCTTTGGATCACTCTCTATAATTTAAGGAGAGACGGCGACGACGAGCTCCCTGCGGTCTCTCGAACGTGCTCTTGGGTCACAGCTTGTCAGGATCTCTGGTATGGGGTGCTTATAGGCTCTGATCATCTTCGTGTGGCTATATACATACATGCACTTTGTTTAGGGTGATCGTCACACATCTCGTCACGATTAGAGGCATGGATTGTCAATACTGTTTGAGTTACGTGGCAGATTTGGTGCTACGAATTTTCTTTCTTGTTTTTTCTCCTTAGAGGAGATTCTGGGCTTTTTGCGCGATAACGCATTCACGATACACCGGCGTCTTGGCTTCAGGGGCTATGGATTACGGGAACCTGAGAGGTTATGTCTCTTCGGAGCGGGGAGTTGTTATGATACCCAATTTCGGTGTAAATTGCGGAGCGAATTTTGCTGGCAAAGGGCGTTTGGTCATGTATTTCCGGCTTACTACTGTAAATGGATGGGCGGTTGGCAAAATGGGAGTACGGATAGAGACTTTGATCACGTATCTGGTTCGCACTCGGAAAAGGAAAAGTAGAGGAGTTTCGGCGTAGACGTATTTGTGTCAATGGACATACTGTCAGAGTCAATAAATGCTAATATTTCTGTTGTTCTGACATGACCTTACTCAGTATTAAGCGCCTTGTGACTGTAATTTGACTACTGATTACACAATAGTTTCTCTGAAGTGAAAAGAAATAACAACACGGGCAACTCCAGCCAAACTTTCCTATGTCTAGCTACTCTAGTGTAGTAATCATCATGGCTGGTTATTTAACTATCGTGATATTTTCCTCCGTTCTTCGTTGTCTGATCCGAATATTTTAACACCTGAACGATGGGTGTGATATGTTTCCTTGAAATCTAGGGCGTTCTCCTCTCATGAATATCACTATCTCTAAGCAGAGATTATTAGAGTACTAGTTTTATAGAGAAACGTGTACAGAACCAAGGTATGCCCATGAACGTGTTTCGGAGGCCCGATTACAAGATAACGACGGTTGTCACAGAATGCAGCCTTAATACTATACGACTAATAAGGTACCAGTAGGAGTAGGAAGTTGTTGAACCGGGTGGCTTAGCTGTGGGTTTTATATGGCCTAAAACGGATTGTGACGGCGACTTCATGTCGGCTATAGCTATCTCCTCAGACCCAGACTTGATGAAGAAAGAGATACTGAGTTGCTGCGCCAGCTTTTGGACAGCCTCTAGCATCTGCCATGTATGATTAAGCTCTGAGTTCTGTAGTACTACCGACAGTTTAAAAAGGTTAAGTAAGCTTAACCACCAATCTCTCCTTTTTCAGCACAGCCAAGTTCACACTGGGTCATAACTGGCATAGAATTGGCATAAAGCCTTCCCTAAAGAGGGGTAGCGTTAAGTCACAAAAGCTAGACATACAGTCCATACTACGTAATGTAAAATGAAACCTGCAAAATGAATAGAATTCGACAACGACAGGACTCGAACCTGTGACCCCGAAGGGATATGATCTCTTGAACGATTCATTGGATGAATCCAATTCTTTTCTAGTCATACGCTTTAACCACTCAGCCACGTTGCCATTGAGGAATCATTATAAATGCTTGCCTATATTTACGAGATCTTACGCCACTATTAGGAGGTTGCATCTAACAAGAACCATCTCGAGTAACTCTAGTATAATACACCACTTGTAAAGCTTTATTCATAGAATACCTTCAAGCCATTATTTAAGAAATTATAATATCAGTAAAGCTAACTATTCACCTTTAGCATAAGTAACATTATCTAACATGAGAGGTACTTAACAGTGTATATTTTCAGGTACAATGCTATGGGGGTTTTCTTTTTGCGACCGGCGTTTTGATAAGACTTTTGAAAAGGGGGTTCCCGATGAGCTACCATCTGGCAGCACCTGCCAGCTGTCCAGGAACAGCACAGGATCTCACACTGTGCCTATAGTGGCGCAATTGCAGCTTGCTAGCAATACAAAAGAGTTCTATCTTGGATACCTATCTAAAAAGGAGTAAATAACGCTCGGATTATACCATTATTGGACTGCTTTTGCGGACATTCAAAGGATACGTAGGGTTACTAGTACAATGCTTTTCATAAGCGAACACAATGGCCACGATGGATTTCACTAAACCAGGTTTAGCGATGCAACAGGCACGTCGGGTCTGAGGCTAGTTACTGGAGCTAACTATGTATGTAGTGTAGAGAACGATGGAGTTGTCCGATGTCGCTTGCGCGATGTCAACATAGACCAAGACTAGGACTAGCCCATGAAGCTCTATCATTCCTTATTCATGGCGTTCATGACGGATGCATCTTGTTCTCCTAGAGCGGCCCCCTGATGATTCCAATTGTATGAAACACAAGAATCTAAGGCCTCTCATTCGAAAACCAAGTCCTATTCTCTAGTTGACCGACTAGCTCAGCGCAATCTACAATCCAGAGGGCATGTTGCGGTGGAAGTCAGGTGGCCTCGCATACTGTCTTCGAACCTGGAACTCCTCGCATCTTCAGAAGATGACTAGAATCAATGGAGATGGAGCATATTCTTTACATTCAACTAAAACAAGGGATTTCAAGGTTCTTAGGTGTGACTATCTACATGGAGCAAAGTATGAACAGTTGGCTTGTGATAAGATTACTTTATCTACGACAGCGAATGTTACATGAACGGCTACAGGAAATCAGCCCCCTCAAAGCACCAATAATCATAATCATTGGCGGCGCAGCGTCCCATTCTCAAGTCTAACTTATGAGGCCTTCTTGAAACACGCCTGGATAAGAGCAGTATCGGTCCAGGTATTACCATTCTTCGTCGGGACCTCGCTAAGCTCATACGTCTGAGGATCAAACGATCCCGCCGCCCAGCCTACGTAACCGAGGTAGACGTCGGCGTTCGCATTGACGTAGGCAATTTGGTCGCAGATATCCTGTTCGCAGGACTGCGTGTTACCGCCACCCATCTCCGTATTCAAGGCCTGTCTCTTGTTGGTGCGCAGCCAGTCAGCGAGCGGCGCGAATGCTGTCGAGATATTATCGGTGACGCAATCCGTGTGGGTTCCAGAGCCGTCGCTGTCTGAGTACTTGTGTACATCAAACACGAGCCCCGTTGTGCTGCCATCCGGATTCACCACGCCCAGCAACGCGGGGCCACTGTTCGTGGGAAACGCCCCCGCTGATGTATAGTCATTCCCTGGGATCAAGATTGTGTGTGCAGAACCGCCGGCCGATGTCTCGGCTTGACGGATAGCAGTTACGGCCGCTTGTACGCTCTTCGCCCATGTGTTGATGTCCACCTCATGAGGCTCGTTCATGAGGCCGAAGATAACCTTCTCCTCGGACGCATATTTTGTCGCGAGCTGGCTCCAGACATTGGCGAACTGATCATCGGTTGGGCCGCCTTGACCGATGATCTGTCCGTTCCAACGCGCGTAGTTATGAATCTACAAACCATCTTCTGTGAGCAATCACATTGACCTGACTAAGAATTTGGAACCAATTACTCACATCAATGATGCACGACGCGCCGGTAGCTAAGCATGCCTTGACTAGCTGGTCGTATTGGCCAATGTTGTTGGCATCTAGCGTACCACCTAATTGATTATTCACGAGGAATCTACAGGAAATTTCAGAGTTAGATCTTAGCGCTCAGGTATCGTTCACGATCGGCTCGAGCTGTAGCCAGGCAGGAGATGTAGGAAAACCCGTGACCTAGGAATACGTACTGCCATCCCACTGGAAGCCTGAAAATATTCATAGACAGATCTTGCGCGAAATGCGACATCTGTCCGGCTCTAAGAACAATTAGCACATATATGATGTTGCTGAAACGGAGCTGGGCCTATTATAGCTTACCCATCAGGGCCACCAAGTGCCGACAGAGGCGGAACCACCTTAGTTGTAACGCAAGTTCCCTACGTCACATTAGTTCTGTTTGATTATCAAGATCTTTTGAGCCGCTACTTGCATCTGTCCCACAGCCGAAGTCAAACCCAGCGATATTGACACCGAAGTATTGGACGCCAGTGGCTCTCTTTGAAGGTGAACCTGCTATGTCTCAATATCAAGTGTGGCCAAAGGGACGAGGAGACGGACTGTTCACGTGTGGCAGTGCAGATGCACCCGCAGCTAGCGTGGCAATAGAAGTAATAGTGAGCTTCATGGTGATAGAGAGACGCTGAACACGGAGTATGCGGTACGAGGTAGTGTTACTCTTAGAGCTACGAAGCCAGATGTCAATTCAGAGAGTGTTGATGGAGCGGCGTTTATGTACTTTTCTCCTAAACTATCTACCTTCCCACAGGGTATTAGTGAACGACCATCAAGCTTGTTGACGATAGGAGTCTTGATGTGATGTCACATCTTGATAATTCGGGACACTATATCTGGAGGCGGCGACGACGAGCCGAAGGAAGGCGATGTGGAATTCATGCAGCATCACCAATCACATCGTTAATCTGAGATCGGATAGCTGGGCACAACGGAATAGTCTATGTGAAGCTAAGCGCATTGTCTCGTCCAAGCCGCGGCCTACTACATAGACACATGGCACATCGTAGTCATCAATGCTGATCTTAACACTAAAGTGACGATCAGGGCCATTTAAGCATTAAACCTCGGAGGGTGATAATATAAGTACTAGTCGGAACAGAGAGAAACTACCAAATCCTATGGGATTCTAATGTCTAAATACTTAATAAATCTTAAATTTTTTCCAATTATGATATGTCTCACAAGTGCTTGCGTGATATATCACTTTATCTTGTAAGTTTCAGATCATTTTTTCCCAGTTTTCTTGAGCTGCGTTCTTTAGCTCAGAAGAGGTAAACCTTGACTATAAACCTGCCCATGATGCCGGGTCTCCCATTAGCATATTTATTATAAGTAAAAAGCTTGATTGGGGCGAACTGCCGTAAAGGGAAATTCAATCGGCGGGCCGAAACCCATGAAACCTAGCGGACCCTTCTTGGCACTATCCGCTAAGACTCATGTGGAAAATGAATAGTCGATCATCTCATTTCTAAGAAGGTTTTGTGCTACGATCAACGAATAAGGAATCTACCAAATCGAGCTGTCGTGGCCATACTAGGGGTTATCGGAGAAGCTTTCCTGTAAGGAACGTTCATCTGTCAGTAGGGTCGGACAGAGGCTTGCATTATGCATACGATTGGTCACCATAGAAAGATCTAAGACGCATATGGGGACAAACGCAACTCTAGAGTGAATTTCGATTTCATGGCATCTTGGGGCATAGCTCCGCTCGCTAACTAATCAGTGCAATAGCAAAGAATGATTACATGACCCTATCTAAGTACATTCCATCTAGACCTGCTCGCCCTACAGCGCGTGCGCTGTTACGACTACTCATCGCCCTTGCGGATCAGCTTAGCAAGCGAAGACGGATGGACCGGGCACCGTGTAGCTATTAAAATTGCTGTAGATATTCGCGGTGTAACCGGGATCAGTCGCCTTGAAAGCACCGGGAATCTTGGCCGTTGGCGAAGGGGTCGTGTTTCCACCTCCGGAGACTTTTATCTGCCCGCAGCTGATATACCATTGAGGGGTAGCCCCGGGATTGTGAATTGCAAGAGATTGAATCCTCAGAAGATATTCGCCATCTGGAATACATTTAGGGATGTTTCCGGAGTAAGTACCTGGTATTTTGGTCAAAAACTTGCATAGAATCAACAACTCTCTAAGTATTTTCGTACCTGTCATGGTCCATTGCGCCTGTCCATTTCCAAACTTCGGGCCTGTTTGAGCTTTTAGTTAGGGAACTAATAGTAGACTCATCTCATTTTTAATGGCATACCCCAGTCATATATCTTGAACCAGTCACCGCTCCCATCATAGCTCGCCGCCGTGTCAGGGGCCTTGGACATATATCTATAACGTCGTCAATGTTAGCTATTCTGCCTTTAATACTATTATTCAAGCAAGGTCAACTAACAATGAAACAGGACCCTGATGGTACACCGCTTGATCCAGACTGAATGTGAATTGGTCGCCGGCATTCAATGCCAGGGTGCTAGTGCTCCCTCCGGTAGCACCGCCGACATTGCATCGAAGGTCGTTCGAAGAGAGATCTATAATTTATTTGTATTACGACTCTGCACTAGTATAGTATCGAGGTGGTTCATATTCAGACTTACCAGTCACAGGAGAGTTGTTGTTGGTATTACGGCGCACAAACTCATACGGTGTACCCTTAGCAGTTCCTTTGCTCAGAGCTTGGAAAATATAGTGCCCCGAAACGCTCTGTGCAGTCAGAGCTGCTGCAATAGTAGCTTTGATGAAGCCCTTCATTTCGTACAGAGCATGAATGTCGGAATACGTGTTCGCCCAACGGCAAGGTAATGAGAACTAAACGACGCAGACACTGATGGTATATATCTCTCCTCGTTAGATATTCCTTTGACGTCATGCTCTCCTAACCTCCTATGAAGGGGTGTGAACCTCCGTAGCTCTCGGCAGTTCATATTCCACCGCTGATATTGTACGCTCCCTAGACTTTGTCTCGTGAAAATGGCCGGGCCCATCGGTATCAAGACGGCTAGTAAAGGGCCAAGATTCTGGGGTCTGGTCGAGCCTCTATAGCCCAATCGGCAATGATATGAAAGTAATAACGTATGAATTAAACTTTATAGCTCTCTTCAGAACCATGGTACGCTGGCGAGGCGGTTAGATATTGATTGGAGGGTTATGCATTACCCTAGCTCTTCAGAATCAATGAATGCACACGCACATAATAGCTCTATCTCTACACTGGGCTCGTGATGCTTAAAAGAAAACGTAAGAGTTGGGACAAGGTCAGAATAAGCGTCACTATACTTTCGCCAGTATTTCGTTTTGCTGTAGTCTTCTGACAGGTATCGATGTGTCTGTAAAGGAGTTTACCTACGGGTAGGATGATATAGGCTACTTGATGTAAGTCTCAGTTTGGTACTTCCGATCATACTTATATACCGATATTGTTTTGATCTATCTGGCTTCTTCCAGATGCAGATGATTAAACGAAAAGAGATTAATGTGGCTGTGTGTCTGTTTGGCTTACCTACTATACAAGGTCAAATGTGTCAGTCTTCTAGTATACCTTTATGTTTTGCGTTACCGGGAAACACCAACATTCAAAGCTTAACCGGCGGCAGGTTATTAACGCGGATATACCTCCTCGTCTTACGCTTCCTAACATTATAAGATGGAAAAGTAGAGTTTTCGTTGAAAGCGTCGTAGCATATCGAAAAAATTCATCTCCCTCGTATTTAAAATGGAGCGGGCCCGTAGCATGTAATCAGGAACGTCGCCGAATAATATAGCACTATCAATATGCTTGAATCTACGACTGAATCAATGTGCGACGGCGGAAGTGGCACATTGTGGGCGCCGTTGCTCAGAAACATGAACTTGAGAATTACCACAAGCTGCAAATTAGGACTGTCAATGATCATCGGTTCGATTAAGGACGGAATATCTGTACATATCATGGTGAAATACCTTCTACAATACGGGTGAACAGAACAATCTTTCGGCCCTCAGAGCCGATGAAGTGCTTTGAGATAATTACGTGGCGCTTAGGTGCTCATGACGAGATACGATAAGTTGTTGAGACAGTCGAATCCCATGCAATGGAATGCTGATCTACTACGGGACTTGCCGAATGAGAAGTCAAGGAAGGACCTCTCCGAATATAGGCTGAGCGTCATTAATTGGCATGTCGCTGACACGTTTAATTAAGAGCCTCAGAGGAACGTCTTGCGTACATTTATCCAGATCACGCGTCAATCAATTACGGATCTGGCCTGCCAAGATGGAGAGTCGCTATCGCTCGCGTGGGGAGGACCGCAACATCTTGCATAAGTCAGCATGAATACAGGGCTACTCATCAAGGCAGCTAGGTACTCCTGTCAGGCCGCTTGATCTTAGGCTTTAAGGCGACATCGGTAATGTTGCGGGGATGATCTCGGTTTACTTAGATGAGTTCCAATGTCTGCGGGGAACCCCTGAACAGCGGAGAATTGTATCTTGTATGCGGGTCCCGCCGCAAAACCGTCCTGTTGATTGCATGTAGAGTAGTCTTTCGGTAGCAATATTCAGCCGAAGTTGGCTGTACAACGTGTAGAATCCCCGAATGTTGAGGCTTTGGGGAGCTCCCCCAATTCCTCTCCCCGGATACTGACTGTCAATGTTATATGGAAAGAGTGGTATTCCTCAGTCCCGCACTCTTGGATTGCTGCACCTAGAACGACAACGAGCGTAGTTGGTACATTTAACGAAAAGAACTGAATTCACATTCATAAGGGGATGATATGTGCCCCAGGCTAATAGGTACCTATTAAGATGTACAAGCAACCTAGCTGGCACATGACAACAGACTTGAGCCGCTTGGCTTCTAGGCTCATCAAGCTTGTGCTTCTGCATTTCATTTGACTCACACTATCGCCTTGATCGCTATAACTTCCCGGCTGACAGCCTCAAGCGGCTATCGCCTATTCTAGCCAGTCGGATATCTTGTCAGCTTCCTCCGCCAATAAACGACCTGGGTAACTTTATCTTTGTTCTTCCTTTCCGGATAGTGAATCGCTATATCCCATGCGGGCCACAGAATGAACCATTCAGTGGGCCGGCTCGGCCTCCCGAATCGAGCCCATGTCTCATGGCCCTCGTATCCTACCAACGAAGTTTCCCAGAATGTGGCTGACCCTGTGGCCATACCGGAACCACGGAACGAGCCTGGATTGCCTTGATAGGTTGGCGTAATAGTATTAAATGTGTGAGGAATCACTTGGTTTTCGAAGGGGAAACTGGTTCGTCTTTCTTATAGTACTGGACGTTTTCCGATTGGCGTCAAGATGCCGAGTATCTCACGCATCACGACTGCTGTCCTAGCCGTCGCTGCTTGTAAGTGAAAAGTCATAGTCGAATTGGAGCAATCCTGACTATCACCAGCAATTCGAACATGCCTCGCTCAGGAACCCGTCTCGTATACCGATCCCGACACGGGGATAGAGTTTGGAACATGGGTCCAGGGTGATATGACCATCGGCTTGACGCTACCTGGCGACGCTTTAACGACCGACGCCACAGAGTACGTCGGACTTCTGGTACGTTATTTGGGTTGTGAGGAGGATTCAAATGAACATGGGCTGAACGTATCATAGAAATGCTCGACGGGTTGGTGCGGTCTGTCTTTGGGCGAGTCCGGACAGATGACACAAGCTCTGTTATTAGTTGCTTGGGCCAATGGAGACGAAGTCTTGACATCGTTCAGATACGCGACTGGATATAGCTTTCCTGAAGAGTACAAAGGTCAAGCCAACCTGACGCAAATATCATCCAAAGTAACAGACACCGGCTTTGAACTCATATACAGGTGTCAGGGTTGTTTCTCATGGGACCACGACGGCGCAACTGGAAGCGTCCAAACAACTTCGGGCCTTCTCGTTCTCGGACGTGCTGCTTCAAAAACCGCACCGACTAACCCCGCTTGTCCCTCGGAAATTAGTTTCCAACAACACGATGCTTTCGGTCAGTTTGGCGCGCCCCTGACTACCATTGTGAAGGACTCGTATGACACCTGGGCTGAGAAGGCGACGAGAGTCGTCCCTGGGGATTGTGGTACACCCGATCCCGGTGGTGATCCAACTCCTGATCCAACTACTTGTCATCCAGAGATGGCCAATCAAACTTTCGATTACATCATTATTGGTGGCGGTGCAGGTGGTATTCCGATGGCCGATCGTCTTAGTGAAAAGGGTTATAGTGTTCTCCTCCTCGAGAAAGGTCCCCCATCACTGGGCATGTGGGGTGGAGATATGAAACCTCTTTGGCTCGAGAAGACTGATCTTACTCGATTCGATGTACCTGGCCTGTGCAACCAGATCTGGGTTGACTCTGCTGGCGTTGCTTGCAAGGATACGGATCAGATGGCTGGTTGTGTTCTTGGTGGTGGCACTGCTGTGAATGCTGGGCTCTGGTGGAAGGTAATACCAACCCCTGATTGACGAACCGGGTGAAGTGTTAACGAGGAGTAGGCAAACCCCAAGGACTGGGATGAGAACTTCCCCGCCGGGTGGCACGATGCCGATTTGAAGACTGCGACTCAAAAGGTATTCCAGCGCATTCCTGGAACTACCAAGCCATCTGTCGATGGCAAAGTGTATCTGTCACAAGGAGTTAACCTTTTGAGCTCGGCGTTGAAAAATGGTGGTTGGACGGGAGTTGACGTTCCCAACAATTCCCCTGGCGCAAAAAACCGTACCTATGGTCCCACGACATACATGTTCTCCGGAGGCGAGCGGAACGGACCAATGGCCACGTACCTGAAGACGGCAGCTGAGAGAGACAATTTTCAGCTGTGGATGAAGACACCAGCTCGCCGTGCTCTTCGAACTGGCGGAAGAGTAACTGGTGTTGAGCTGGATTGCACAGTTGGGCAGGATAAATATGGCACAGTCTCTGTCACCCCTAACACCGGACGTGTAATCGTATCTGCTGGAACCTTTGGTTCGGCAAAGTTCCTGATGCGAAGTAAGACCCCGCTCTTTCTTTTCAACATAGATAACTAACTGATATCAGGTGGAATTGGCCCCAAAGACCAGTTAGAAGTGGTGAAGTCGTCGAAAGATGGCCCATCCATGATTGGCAGCGACGCATGGATCGACCTACCCGTCGGCTACAACCTAGTTGATCATGTCAATGTGAGTGTAACTGGGAGGGTCTGTGCTTCGGCTACTAATCGCTCCTCCGTAGACCGATACTTTTATCACTCATCCAGACGTTATCTTCTACGACTTCTACGAGGCTTGGACCTCGCCTATTCCTTCAGATCGATCGGCTTATCTTTGTGAGTAGCTGTCAATACTCTATTTAATATGGTTCCCTAACACAAAGTAGCAAATCGTAGCGGCATTCTCGCGCAGTCTGCTCCCAATATCGGACCTGTAGTACGTGATCTCGCATCAGAATATCTTTGCGAAGGGACCCTAACTTTGTTATGCAGTTCTGGGAAGAAGTCTTAGGGGCCGACGGTAAAGTGCGTCAGTTCCAATGGACGGCACGTATCGAAGGAGCCGATCAGACCGGCAGCAACAGTGAGTGCAACTGTTTGATATTGATGGTTAAAGTGGAAGCTTATCCATGCTAGGCACAATGATTATGAGTCAGTATCTTGGCCGAGGTTCTACGTCTCGTGGCCGCATGACCATCCGACAAGGATTGGATACCTTTGTATCAGACCCGCCGTATCTTAAGGACGAGAATGACAAGCTCGCCGTCATCGCTAGCATCGATGGTATCCGCAAGGCTCTATCGGGATATCCAAACCTTAAATTCTCTTTCCCACCAGCGAACCAGACGACCAAGGATTATGTAGATGGTATAGTCGTGAGCGCTGCTAAGCGTCGTGCGAACCACTGGCTGGGTAAGTCTGCCCTAGTATACCGAACCGGCGATACAGCTTCGGATTGAACTAATCTTTGACTCCCGTAGGTACTAACAAGATGGGATTGGACGACGGCCGAAACGCAGATGGCACAGCTGTCGTGGATCTCAACACCAAAGTATATGGCACTGATAATCTCTTTGTGGTCGATGGGTCTATATTTCCAGGCATGGTTACAGCGAACCCCTCCGCAATGATCGTCACAGCAGCAGAGAACGCCGCTACGAGAATATTAGCACTGAAAAATGGACCCAAAGCTCGGCCCGTTTCTCGCAGGAAGGGTGCCGTCATCATCACCCTGTGATGGTCTCCGATTGGTTAAGGCTTGTTCCTGTACACGAGAAATGATAATATGGAAAGTAAGGATTCCATTATCCTTGTGTAGATAACATGATATAGTTAGTTATTGTACAAAGTGTCGCCGTACTGAGAAACGACGAGAATTATTATGTTCTTGAGAGAAAAATCGAGCTCTTCATTCTCATACCCAAGTTATAATTGCTTGGCCCTCGGCAAAATCTTAGAGCCCCTGAGCGCCAGACGAAAATAGACTTTCAAAGTACGTTGTATCAAAGCCCTGGAATGTCCATTGATCGGCCTCAGCTGCCAGCTCTGGGTGAGCGAGGTGTGCCTGAGACCACTCAAATTGCATCATGGGCGGAAGTCCGTTGAAGTCAGCGTATGAGATCGAATCATTACTGTATTCCATTGGGATTGATGACAAGTGAGACGCTTCAGCTTGATCTCCTTCGGCAAGTGTGGAGTGTTGTTGGTTTGATGGCGCGTTCCAGCCTGTCGCGGCAGGTTGGGTGTGATGGGACGGTGTAGGAGGCGTCGAAAATGCAAAGTATTCGGGTTGGCTCAAACTTGTGTTGAGAAGAGCCGCGGTAGCAGAGGCAGCTGGCATGGCACTGGTGTTGGCAACACTATTGTGTGTTGAAGTTGGTGCCGCATGGGCATGCGGTTGCACATCATGTAGAGGAGTCTGTGTATGGGTAGGTGGGTTGATGTTGATTGTCCCCATGTATGGTATTTCAAGTTGAATCGCTCGCACTTCGCCACTACCTTCGTTATTTCCCCCTTCGCCACCACCGCCACTAGTTAGGAGGTCCGGATTCAACAAAGGTAAGAGACGACCTATAATGACAGAGGCTTCCCGGGCGAGTTTATCGCCATTCCGATCAGCCATTTGCTGTAGCTTAGCACGCGCCTCTTGGATTAACGTGCGGTCCGCCTCTCTCCTCGAAGTCGTGGCCTGGTCACGCGCCTGCAGCTTTGGATCCAAGTAACCAAGTAGCAAAGTCATAGACGCGGTAAGCGCGCCATAGTCCGTGTGGCGGCACGCATTTGATGCATTGTTTATCTTGCGGAACAGCAAGAATGTGCGTAAGAGGTGTCGTGATGAAGTTATGCAGGTAGCCTTACTATAGTCCCATCGCCGTTCTTTCGAGTCGCGGAGCATATATGGGAGATGTAGTAGAATGAGGAGATTGTGATGATTCATTTGTAGCATCAAGCGCGATACTACAAGACTTCGAGTCAGTTATTAAACACCTGAGGGTGATGTACGAGTACTTTGAAAGCTCGAGCACTTCCAAGATATGGTTTCCAGGCTAAAGCATAATGGATAACATGATAATATCGACAACCACTTACTGGCGTGCATGCGTTCTGTGGGCTCTGTATCTTCTAGAGCCTTTGCTGGCGGGAGCTGCCAGAAGTCAGGAGCAACGCTTCGTGCCGCTGCCTCGAGATCACAATCGATAGCTTGTGTTATACCAAAAGACGCGTCACCTTTGCTATAGTTACGTTTGATTATGGCACCCATGACGATCGTGTGCTTTTTTTCCATTCTTTCCATTGGATCATCATCAGGCTCGTTGCTTAGAAAAGAGTTGTCATCTGTGCCAGCCGGAAGGCCTAGGAGAAGAGATAAGTACCGATCCGTAAAGTTAAGTCGGAACCAGATTGCCTTTGCTTTGACCTGGGTTTGAGGATTGGACACTGGATCAGCAGATTTTATCGGTTTATCACCTAGTCTATCAACACCCATGAGCTGAGCTACTGATATTGCACGTCGGAGCATAAGCCACGCTTTGCGTAGGTTACCGGCGTTAGCATGATACAGCGAGACCAAAGCTAGAGTCTCTAACCCTTCCGCATAGCCTACTAAGTCATCGTTGTAAGCCACCAGGTCTGAAACCACTGAGACATACTTAACCATTAGGCAGCGGGTAGACTCTCTTGAAATGAGCTTAGGTGGTGTTTCAGGCTGAATCTGCTGGAGGCAGTTCGTGAGCTGCATCAATCGCTTCGCAAGGACAGCTGGGTGTGAGGACGGCTCTGGAATAGTACGGATAAAGGATAGGTCCACAGTTCGTCCAGCGGCTACATCCTGGTACCGCGAGAAGAAACTGATAATAGAGCCGGCTCCTGGGCTTGCCGCAAGGATGGCATCAATATCCTGCTGGCAGGGTAATAGGTTATATAATGTTTTCGAGACCTGCGCGTACTTGTGGCTCAGACAAGGCATATCGGGTTGACTAGGTGCTGGCGTTGGGAGGTCACCTAAGGAGGCACAGACCCCATCGGGTGCCTTGTCACAGTCCACTAGAGGTACAAGCACGTCGAACATGGGAGGTTTGCCAACTGAGAAAGCGCATGCACCACCGTCGTCCGACTCCGGCTCAACAGCGTCGGCCGAAGCGGCCGAAGCGCTCGTGGGGCGCCTTCGGCTGGCGTTATAAGTATCCGGCATTATCTTTTCGACTAACTTCTCGAGCATTTCTTCAACACGTCCCAGGCGTTGCGTCACCCGACGGTCAGGCGTTGAAGCTTGCTCGTCTGCGAACTCCTGGCTTACGCAACTTGAGCCACGAGACTCGCAATTGACACAAACTGAAGCATCTTCCGAAGGGTATATACATCGGATCTTCCGTCTTCTGCCTATTTATTCCGGTTCACATCAATAATGCTCTCGCTTATGCTCGCTCTAACAGGGGCTTCACACTTACATTCCCAACAGCTGCGTGTTCCTTTCCGAACTTTTCTTCGCTTCGGATCACGGGTAACGCCATCCGTACCGCGGACAGGGAGGCGCCGTTCTTGTGACATTTCGAGGCGAGATTATGCGATCAAAATCAGGATTGAGAGCAGACTTGCCTAACTGTGAATCCAATAGCGTACCTTACTATCTGTGCAGACGTCTCAGAGCTAAAGCCACAACTAGTATGCTAGAAACGAACAGTAGAGCACAATCCACGACAAATAGTTTCTAATCACGCGTAAGGCAATAAAGAAGTCTGACAGACAATTGAAGCGAAGGCACATGTTAGTGATTAGGGATATTCGATACCCCCAACATGATGCCAAGTCCTTCGGCCGAACCTGGACGAAATTTGTCAGCACTAGCGACTTAGCGTGCGTCGTCCGAGAACTCGGACGAAATGTCTATTAGCACAGACCACTCTTTATTCTGACTTTACCCCTATCCAGGACACTCAACTACGATGGATCCTTTGCAGTCGGCTTAGAGCCATATTCTCTATTCTCGTGATATTATGGTGATATTTGGTGACTATGTCCATCCCAATTGCCAAAACAAGAACCGGTAACAACAGACCTATGTGGAATGTAGTCAGACAATGACGCTAGGAAAAGCAAGAGTACCTTTGACACTCAAAAGTACAGACTTTGGCGCCAACAGTCTAGTATACGACTCTGTCGGTTTTTCTCAGCCGTCTTGTGCACCAAGCGTGTTAAATCTGCTCATAGTGGCAATCGAAGAATAGTTCCCCGGTCAAGAATGGATTGGAATCTTTGTCTAGTCGACCTTGCTAACTGACTCAGTATACACACTTCTTGAATGTCCTACGTCACCAGCCTGTCGAAATAATTGGCCCGTGGTGCCAATTACATGCCATGCACGTTTGCAGAGGACAAGCAAGCAACAATTACTACTCGCCTGACCACAATGCACGTATCCACTTCGAGCCGTCTTGTGGTACATCTCGAAAATCACATTCACACATTTCCTTGCTTACATCATTCTCGATACATTGCCGTTTAGACCTCGTAGGGAGTACACTGGCTTTGAAACTCACTGTACTTCCATCGGCTTCAACAAGAGGGATAGGCAGTCCAAACGCGAGGCACATGCAGGCTAGACACGTGAGCGGCCCTGCGAGTACTGTTTCTAAAGTGACATCCCTCTTCTGCAGGCACGACATATTTTCGGCGGACCAGTTATTTCCCGTGATCGAATTATTCAACGTTTGCTCAAGTAACTTCTTGCTGAGTAACAACCATTTTTCTTGGCATGCCGTGACCTTTCGCGTTGATCCAGTGGCTGTATTAACACCTAGATGTCCAGACTCGCAAACCCACTCCTGATGCACAAGTACCCAATAGACAAGAAGGATATACCATCATAGCCCAAGGCTCAACGGCATTTACCAGTAGCATGCAGCAACATGCCGTAGACCGAGCCAGTTCCACCAAATCTCCGAGCAGGCTGCATGCATAACTCATCGATTTACCGGTCAGCCCCTTGTTACTTGTCATCCAATGAGCGCTTCGTTTTTTGGGAAAGAGCTGGGGATGGTGAATCATGAGCAGCTTGGAACAACAAGGCGTTCGACGCATACCCACAATGAGGATTTTCTAATTCTCATTGGAGAATAATGTGCACATTAATACATAATTGCGGCTTCCCCCAACCGCGCGGTATTAAAAGATTACTATATTTCAAGCATGTATTATCATGCGAGAATCAAAGGAATGCCGACTTATAGACAGAAAAAAAGTGACTAGCAAACGCCAATCCATTACTACTACAACGCTTTTCTTTATCTGTCAGACCAGTTCTGAGCCACGCGGCTATTCCTCATCGTATGTTTGTAGATGGGATGACGTGGCTAAAGCTAGAGTTCCTACCGGAGTTACGACAGCACTCATCCGCCTTGGACTGTTGCGTTCAATTCTTGGGGTGGATTCACCATCATTGTACAGACGTAGGCGTGAACAAAGCAGTGCTACTCTCCCTGTGCGCCTATGGCGAGCGACAAGGGTGTGAAAATATCAAATTGGCAGAGAGCACTGTAAAGAGTTTCCCATTCTTGCCCGAAGAGGTAAGCAGATTGTTGACACTTATGTCTATAGGGGCTGTCTTGGCAGAACTGAGTGTATCTAAGATTGAGAAAGAAATAAGAGAGAATAGCCAAGGGCACAGGCAAGGAGCGGTAGAGCTTGTATACCATTATTTGTATCCCATTAATATAAATAAAGAGACCCCATGATCAGCTATTACGACATTAGAAGTCACCAGCACTTCAGTATAGAATAGATGATCTACATTGTGTCAAGACTTATGGCTTCAAAATATTAGACCATCTAAACTGGCTATATCTAATAATTGCCTACGGTAGTGGGATATCAGGATTAAAAATATAGATATCCCAAATGCAATTCCTATTACTAACTAGGAAGCGGCAGACCGCAAACCCGTTGTGGTCTGTTGTAGTTTACGAAGAGACCCTCGTTTGCCGTTTGCAGGCAAACCTTGTTACAGGTTGGTTTTTCTTCATAATTTTGACTTGCGCTCATACTGCCAAGCCTAGTACGGCTTGCTGCATCCATCATGAGCCACGAGCATAGAGATTTGTATTCCTCACAACCCAATATATCTACATGGCCTTTCTTCTCTAATCTCATACCAGCAGTAAACACCCTCTGTTTAACCGTTTACCGAAATACTTTATTCCTCGCATGGGAGAATGACTATGCTTATCATGATTGAGATTAATAAGTAGTTCCAATGAATGGGTGGTATTCCCATTATATATATACATATTTTAAGCATGAGTCGAGTGAAGTCCGCCCGGAGCAAATTATCTTGATTAATAAATCCGTATTGTCTAAATATTGTATATTACCATGTCATTGCTCGCTGTTGTTAAAATTAGGAGGCTGGGATACTTCTCATCTACATCCAGTGAAGTGTACGTGTGCATTAGGATCTACCCTGCACTACTACCTACCACTACTTGGACTTCTAGGTCACCCAAAGGGATTACGAAGTATTTTCTCTGACAGCGTCCAGGGTGCCACAGAACAAGAATTGTAGCACTATACCACAATACTACTAAAAGTAGAGCATAATCAAGTTAGACGCTTGACTTGTCTGCAGCTGTTATACACACGAAGAACCGTGACACACGGTTGATCTGAGAATGAGCTACAGAAGCCTTTTCGCATCAGTGGTTAAGCTTCTTTTCATCACTAGATAATGGCATGCTTAATGTGTGATCTCACATAGGTAGATATCGGCAGCCTCCACAAGTACCCCTTGCTAGAAAGATCCATCTCATGACTTCATCCAAACATGGCTGCACCACCCATGCAAAAAGGAATTTCAGCCTGTCCCTGTAGGCTCATCTGAAAGAACGGAGCGAAGCTTATGAGCTTCCTGATGGATATCGGCACGGGCAACACCTTCCTACTCTCATTCTAGAGCATTGGTGTCACGGAACAGAACTGCAGCACTATACCACAACACTATCAAAAGATAGAATGTTGTCAAGTCGGAGATTTAACCATCTGCAGTTACTTATATAGTTGGAGCCGTAACAATTGGCTTGACGCAACATACACTACGCTGGGGGGATACTGAGGCTCAGTCCGGTCTTGACCTGTCTTGATTTGAGCGGTCATTCGCTGTGCGTTAATAAGTCGTTAACTGAGGAGTACGCTCAGATTTCAGCCAATTATATAATTGAAGTGTTTTTTTGTATGTATAGAATCTGGCATTTTTTCCCCTTCGTTACGAGTTACATTCCAACCCCATTTATGGATGTGATATAGGTATCATTGCAAATTCAGGCCTGACAATAACTAATAATCGTAGGGCAAGAAAATCGCTCGTACTGTTTAAAAAAAAAATTACCTATAGATGAAAAAAAGATAAATTCAACGAAGCCTAGCTTCCCTACTGATGATACTTCCTTCTGTCGAGACATCCGGTCGCGACAATCCCATATTGTGGCGTGTACGTGTATTTTAGATGCTCATAGCTTCCGCAAACGAACGGAACCTCGGCTCTGTGCGATCAAGACCCGGACGTGTGATAGGCGCCTTTTGAACTACACCTTGCAGCGGTTTTATACCCCAGATAGGCAACTCGGGAGGATCTAAAATGCAACAACAATAAATTGGTTGGCAATAAAACTCAGTGTCTAGTTCCCATTGAATGAGCAATGTTAGGTACCGAGTGTAGTTGCTATTGTTGCGCGAAATGGTCTGAAACGACCTACATCGGCGATTTTTGTTCATACACACACACACGTTGTCTTGTTTGTTCCGCGAATGTAGCACAAAGGCACCCAGAGGGATTGTCACAGAGGACGATGTTGCGGAAAATTGAACCTATGTAACTATTATTGATAACTATAGTGTAGAAAGCTTGGACAAGTGCATAGCACTTAACAAGTTGAGCCGGTATAATACACTTGGGGGATAAATGGAAATAGAATCGCAAAACCTATCTACCTTAGCTACTATCGTGATGAGCTAACGATAGACCCGTAAAGCTGGAAACTCTTGGCGGCCCAGCCCCAGCCGCCTCAAAGCATGTTTCAAAATGGGGCTAGCTACTACACACTCCAACCCGGTAACAGCGTACCAGAGCTGAGTTATGTTATAGTGTTGTTTTGTATATACGGGTACGGTCCGTGGAACATGTTCAGGACCTTGAACCCTTCTGCGACAGTCCCGATACGCAGTGAAACACGGATCACGACCTTGACAACAGCACAGCACGCACCATTGCGAACAAATCTCTGAGCCTGGTCCCCAACATCCATCCCTACTTGTTATGTAGTGTTCAGCAAGTCCATGGCCGTGATGGTCGGTGGTGGAATATCCTCCTGTACACTAGATATCTGCAAGGGTTTCCGTTCAACCACCACCATCACATTGAATGTCTGAGTCCGAGAGCCCGGTACACTGCCTACTAATGTAGTAGTTGAGTTGGATGCATGATACTCTGCATACCGCTGCACAGTGGACTAGGTACATACTTAGTACATTTTCACCCGTACTTTTGACCCCCCTGTCGCATTGGTCATGGGGGCAGGCACTTGTCCATGTTGTGGCACGGTGGTGGTGAAACCAAACCACGACCCTAGACCTGGGTTGAAAGGGTTTGAAAGGGTCTGGTGGTCGTCCCAAGTTGAGTGCAACATCAACTCGTTCCCCTCGGGCGTTTCCCCGACCGTGCGCTCCATGTTCATCAAGAGTTACCTGCATCAGGCATCAGATCGTATGTAGCCGTTTGTGTCCGATTTCGGTTAGCTAGTACTTACTACGAAGTAGCCCATCCTGAAATACTTACACACCTAAAGTTCCGACGGGTTTCGTTTTGGCTTGATACGCCCATGACCGTGGAAACTAAAACAGACTAGGTAGTGGTTTGGTATTGGGCCTGGACCCGAAATAAAAAGTTCATAAAAATAACATCAACTGAATTATTTGGTATAGCCATGATAGGTATCTAGGTACTCTCTATGTAAGTAAGAGTCGGGACTTTTCCAGGCCCCCCTGTAGCTGTCCCACGAAACCTTGCCCCGCCCCGTCTCTCCCGCAGCTGCAGCTCCCCTAGCCCCTGTTTGCTGTCGCCCTATCCAGGTACAAGCGGAGCAGCTATCTTTTGATTTTAGCAGAACTCCGCACACACCCAGTATCTATCGTCGGTACCTCCCGGCCTGTCCCGGGCTACTGCCTGCCCGCGCGCCTGGCTCACTGTACATAGGTACATGTATTAGCTCGGCATCAAACTGAGGGGCTATGCCTCGTGAGTTTCAAGCCACTCGCCGGGTCTCAGCCTGCAGATCAACCACCTGCAGTTTCCTCTTGCTGCAGATCAGACAATATATTAAGTACATACCTAAGATAGCTAGCCTCCAGGCAAGCTTTCGAGGGCTTATCCGAAGTCAAAACTACGTGACATCTTATCTGCCTACGTACCAGGTAGTAGTCAAACAATTTGACACCATCGCGCCAATGCGAATCAGCTTAGCCTTTTCTTGCTCATGTCAGTTCAGCACACAGCCACGACGCTACACAGCAATGCACACTACCGCAAGCTTTCATCGCTCATAATGTAGGAGTAGGGGACTATTTTATTTTACGTTCCTACATCGCCGCCGGTGAATACCCACGACGGTGCCTTAAAAGGAGATGTTGTGCGTGGGTTGGTGCCTTGTATCATTGAATCCCACCCAAGCTTTCTCATTTTCCGACTGCGTCTGCTCCCGTCTTGTTGAGCCAGGGCCAGTTCAGACACCAAATTTGCGAGACCTGCTAGGTGAGATACGTAACATGTAAGTCCTTCGACGAAACAATGCGCTTAGAATTCGGGCGTCCTTCCCCTGAAAGGATACCTCGGGGCATACTGAGGGTCAACCCAGTCGGCTTGGCCCGTGGAATGTACCCTTGAGCAGATCGCCGAGCAGCAGTTTGAAGCATACAATTATAGTGCATCTAGTGTACCGAACCTAGGACCATCTATACGTACTCTACCCAGGTGTGTGAGAGTCCACAATATCATAACGAGAAGGCCGGGCAAGAAACGAGCATGAACGTGGGCATGAATATGAACATGGCCCCCGCCCCAGGGCGCCAGGGTTGCTGCTCACCCCCTGACCCCGGACAAGAACCCCCGTAGTGCGGGAAGATCGCATCGGAGCCGGTGTTGGTGTGGTATACATTGCTAACGTCGGGAACTCACCAGTCATTTCGCAGTACTTTTCTCAGCGTCACATAGTACACGTGTAGAGGTGACCTTGCCAGCGCTCGCTTTAGGCCATCCCTTTCTTCGGCAACCGCCAGCTACACGCACACCACACCGCGCCTCCCCCTAGGTATCGGCATGCTATGCTCTCTGGCTATCGAAGAATGGTCGTGTCTTCACGACTACCATGCTACAGACCATGCCTTGCATTGGAGGCCCCACAGTACCAGCTACATGCTACCGACTACAACACAAGTGGCATGCTTGCTTGTATTAATCGGCGTGGTGCTGTGTGATTTCATAGAATATCGTGTAAGCTATTTACTGCGAGTGATGTTACGCTTTCGTCCATGGCCGCTCCCTTCCAGCTTGTCGATCTTGATCTATCACCAGACCTGACCGGGTCTTACCTTTAGAACCATTATCAATACAACGCATCAACCAACTACCTGGCGCCGATCTGGCTAAAACGCTCATGGTTTCCAGGATCCCTTACTATTTTATGCGACTCACGCCCTATTTCTTCAACTGCCATCCATTCCTCAGTATGTTTATGATAAAACCCACCTGATATACTAACTGGCCGTGAGCATGTCAACCCATTTCAAGTGCCTAGCTCAAGTTCTGCTAACACACAGTAGAAGTTGTTTTCCTTGCTAACAAATCGAGTAGTCAGAATCGACAAGTAACTTGTTTTCTACCCTCTCGTCTCTGGATGTGTTGGATACATTCTAGCCCCGCCTCTCTCATCTCTTGTTGATACAAGTATACAAGTGCCGGACACTATTCTCACGTAGTAGCAAGACCTGATGGACCTCATTACATTGCTTAATACGTCAGCCGACGAGGCTAGAAATGGGAAAGCGGAGAGACAGATTACCAACTGCTTTAACCAAGGTTCAGCTGCGCCCGACGATGGAGAGATGGGAGAATCGCCATCCTCAATTCGGTACTCGCCTTCAAGAAAGTCAACATCACGTGGAGTGGGTGATGTCAGGCTTCCTAGCCGCAGCAGAACACCATGGGACGCCAACGGCTACACCATGCCCTTAATCAACCTAGAGGTCGAGTCATCACCAACTGCACCGTTGTTGGAATTGCAGATCGACACGGCTAGTCCGAAGTTACCAAAACACAAAATTTCGGATAGCTATAGTAGCTTTTCTTCATTGACATCACCTTCTGCTTCAACGTTATCACATTCACGGTTTTCTTCCATGTCAACTGCCGGAGACGCACAGCCAATAGATACTGTCCCAGATTTTCCCTCAGTTGAAGGAGGACCAGGTTATCCTGTTTACGACGGGCAAAGCTTTCAGCGGTTGAGGCGAGAAGGCTTCCCTCCAGCAGCCATAAAAGAGGAATCTTTTACTCATGGGCCGAGTCGATACGAATATTCTTCTCGGACCCCATCAATACCAAGTTCACTAAAGCACATTAGTCCAACAAGGAACTTTGCGACTACCAAGTAGGTATTCTAGTTCACTATGTTATTGTCTCCGGATTTCGTCGAGCAACAGTGGTATGCCCGCAATACCCTCTACTCGGCTATGGTGTTTACACCCTCAAAGTACCCTTGGTCAGGTCATTCCCAATTCTCGACATTCATATGACGTCGATTGGCCATTTGCGAATAATTTTAATTCATTTGGCTAGGGGAGTCTCGTCATATGGCCTCATTTTCTCTCTTATTCATACGGAAATTCGCCTACTCCCGGCTATCTACATTCATAGCCTGTCTAACTAAGCCTTGCTCATATCAATCTCTATCTAAAACCTTCACGCTCCTATCACTCTCAAAATTTGCAATATTTCTGTTCTAACATGATCATAGCAACATCGAGGCTGAAGGCGAGTTCCGCCACCTGGTGCCGCTTGATTTCAATAATATCGGTATGCATAAAAGAAATTCATCTGCACCTGATCCTACAAGATTCAATTCGCATAATCGGAGTTTTGAACCTCCTAGCGATATTTCCGAGTTGGTGCCAACAGCACATCTGGAACAGCAGAGACTAGGCCGCAATATGGCAAGCCCCGACCTCTGGGAATCTTCGACTGCTACGGTCTTACCTCAGGATGGTCAACCTATGAAGTGCGAGTTTATGCAAGATTGCAATACCGGCTCGACTCTTCGTAAGACTGTCTCACACGTCTTTGGGCGCAACAAACTTTGTACTCGGATGATACCTGATCACGTCTGGGTCCATTTCTGCCGCAAACATTATCAGCGTAAACGATACCGCAGTATACAACAGTATGCTCTGCTCCAATGCAAACTTGTTAGGGTCCAGATTTGCCGAGTTCATGATTGGAGCGAACGCGAGAGGGCAAAAGGGAATAAACCGGGCATTCTTCAAGGTTGGACGTTGACTCTGCGCAAACGTGAACAAGAACGCAGGCAACATCGTGACCTAAGTGAGGAGAAAGACGATGACGAGTCTCCTGACTGCCCAGTTCCAGAGGGCACAAATGGCACATCTGTACCCGCTTGGCTGGCGAGCCGGTGCCGGGAGGGCTACGAGACAAGCGAAATACTTCAGATTGTCGATCGCATAAAAGACGAGCTAGATGAGAAAAAGAAGATGCACTTTCCCGACATAGAGATTCTGCCTAACCTCATAGTGGACGGTGCCTTGGAAGTTAACTCGGGGGTACATAATATCGCACACAAGCGATCGCAATCATTGAACTTCGTTACGCATACCAATAAGCGTCAAAGAAGCATTGGCGTGGTACAAAGTCGCAGCAGCTCAAGGCTTAAGCCCACCGAAACTCTTTCACATTCTATTGATTCGTTGGCGCTTCCCCGTCACCCACATCATTATCCACAAGTTGGGTCCAATTCCGGTATTGATAACGTCAAAGTTACACAGTATGGCTACAGTGGCGGTCCATTGCCCATGCCGAGACCTGCCCGTGAGTCCGATGTCTTGACGGTAACGGAACGTGAGCTGAATGCACCTGGCCCCGGTGGTCCTGCGCATCATAGGTCAGTTTCTGATTTAACTGGCAACATTCCACCACCAAATATGGAATTCACATTCCGGATGAATGGACCAACAACTCATCCTTCCTTCACTCCCGTATCCAACTACACTTATTACCCCGTATTGCACGAGTACATTCCTCTGCCATCTGAGTCCAAGTCGAACACAAGTTGGGGCCCGTCATCCAGTTACAGTTATTACCCAGCATTCCCTCAGGATGTGTCCTCGCCGTCCGAGCCCAAGCACAGCCGCACGTATTCAGAATTGCGGACCATCAATAGTCATCAACTCAACGTCGCTCATAGATCTACTCCACCTACTGGGTCGAATTGGTCGTCGTCGGACGACTATTTGCGTTCTGCAGAAGGGTCAGAACTAGGTCACTTGCGGCACCAGAGCACTCCTTCCTAACACTCGGAAATTAATACTCGGAACTCGCGACAGCGTGTATCCTATCGCGATTTTTTTTTCTTCCTCCTGTTAGTAGACGCAAAGCTGCCGCCTATCACGAACTTGAGTGTGTATGACAGGGTCTTACCGATCACAACGAACAGAGTCAAAAAAATGTTATCATTGTGAAGGGGTGGTATGAGAAACCTAGATATACTTCCCTAGAGTTTCGGAGATCTTTTTAAAACCATCCTATGAGGGAGAACTCTTAACCCTTTGTAGGCGGACTGGGACCGCTGAGTTTAACATTTTATTGTCTGGTGGCTTATAGGACATTGGAAGAATTCGGTCATCGGATTGTCATGCTCACTTTCGTTGAACGATTCATGACTGGAGATAGACTGTTTTTACCTGGCTGGTATTGGTAATGCACTCACAACTGACGACGACAGAATTTATACCCCCAATGATGGAACAATGTATTTTACTCTACAGACAGTATTTGGTTAATATTAATCCAATGACTAGGTACGCCTCCTATCATTCAAGGCGATATCTCACTACCTCAATAGCACAATATCAATTGATACTTAATCACTATGAAGATATGAAGAATGCAATATTACTTGTGATTTTATCTAGATAATAGTATATTTTTGAACTTGATCTAAGAATTAGAATTATGCATAGAAATGAAATCTTTTTTTCTGGCTCATGTGAGGTTTTCTCCTTCCTTTATCTCAAAGGAAAGTAGCTTGTCTTGTAAATGAAGTCTGTCTTTATATTTTGAGACTCGAATGCCAGCATCCGTGTCACAGGTCAATCGTCAAATATGACCCTTGGCGGGACCAGAGTGATACTCACCCGTTAGTCAGAAGTAACTCTCATGTTTAGTTATCAGTGGAGTCTAGGCTAGTCAATGGCGAGGCATATTTGTCCCCATTGTCAACAGTAGGTGTTAAGTCAGTAGAGTCACGCTTGGGCTTGGGCTTAGGCTTGGGCTTACCGGAAGTATCATATCCTGATCGTCCCATTTTGATTGTTGTTTGAAGTTGTAATCGATGATTTCTTTGTTGTGGTAAGTTGTGAAAGTTTGCGTAGAAGATTGTTGAGGACCGTTCTTGTTCTTGTGGTTGTTGTTATTGTTGATGAAGAATTCCAGTAAAGAGATAAACGCTGTGACGCGTCGGCTTTTATAGAGATGGAGGCCAGTGGAATCGAGTTGAGCAGGCCGGGTGTTGGCTGTTCGGCAACTATGTTTTAAATAACAGATATAATGGTTCTGAACGATAATTACTTCTGCCCTACGGTTGCTTCGTCTCCTATGGATATCCATCGTCGCTAACAATAGGGTACACCAAACAAACGAATTGTGAGGAAACAGGAAAGCAGGCTTTGTTAGACCAGTAATATAGCTTTAGCAGCAGCAGTAGCAGTAGCAAAAACACTGACGACAAAGAAATTTTGTTAGTTTAGGGGCTATCAATGCACCGGATGCTCTCATTATAGTCTACATACCTTTTACCTACATAATTTATGTGATATAGTGCCGAGTTCTGATTGGTCAAATACGATGACAATTGTCTATTTTAGGAAAGTTTAAGTAAATCTCCAGCGCCACAACGCAATACTACGTACACATACCCAACACCTCGCTCAGGTTGAGTTCTAGTATAAACTCTACCTATATACATATCATCTTAATCAAAGTCCATACTTGAAGGAAACCTTGGAAATTAGTTGAGCTTTATTGTAAGTAGTTCAAATTCAACCTAGAGCAGAACCATAACATCTTAACGGCAATGGCTAAACTTGTTGAAGCCGAGGGCGAAACATGGGTGAATGATTTTAAAGACAAACCGGGCAAATTGCGTGGTTCTAGAAGAACCCGCGCATTTATTATGGCATGCGAGACACAATTGGGGCTAAGATAGGAGAACGGGGGGACCGGAGTCTGATGGTGTATTTCCTAACTCCTCCTGCTCGCCATGACGCAGTAATTATAAATGAGCCCATGGGGGGATAGGAGATCGGGAGGTTGTTTGCGCGGAAAGTCTCATCCTTAGCTCGAGAATATGCACAAATCAACATTGAAGCCTTCAATCCGTCTCATATTGCCTAGTTGCCGCCCCCTTCATTTCCAATATCGTGAGATGCCATCTTCAAGTTCCCCAATCCCTTCCTGTCTTATGATGCCCCCCTCCCCCTGCCCGTTGTCTCGAGAACCAGAGAAACCGCCAGCGAGAAATGTGCTGCTGAAACAGAAAGTGCCCGGATGGGCTACATCACTGTCCGATGACGAAATCCGCGCACTTTCCGAGGACGAATTGTCAGTAGCGGATTCAACGAGAAGGTGCTTTTGCATCTGCGTGTGTCATATGCCTCAACTGGTGTAACAAAAGCATACAGTGTGAATTATCATGAAGCATTCAAATGGGGAATGACTCATCCCATCAGACCGCTTTCCTCAAAAAAAACTCGGGGTCTCTCGCGTCTAGACTTCGTAGGTACTCTTGATTGTCGTTTCAGTCAGGTGGTCAGAGCTCGGTTGGGCGGGCAGGCTCGACTCTTCACACAGGTATTCGTGTTGGAGGCATCGGGGCACCACAATGCTGTTTTGGCATATGTAGCTGGGGATCGTGTCTCGCACCGAGAAACCACCTCAAATGAGCGGATTCGAATTTACCGTGGAACCCGGTGAAGTCTGGATGCTCATTGATAAAGTTATAGCTTTTGAAACTCTTGTATTTATGTCTGTCACAGTTCAATATCTCCAGAGAGATGCAAGTCAGCAAATACCAAAACAGAAAACATGACGATATGGTGAAAGACGTTGTTTCCCGAGGATCTCGAACGTCGGCGGCAGCAAGATGATGCACGATGGGGTGATCCGTGTCGATTTCTGCAGGTACCTGTTTAACAATCAGTGCGATGTGGCCCAGTCGTGAGGCGCGCCTGCTTCTTCATCGGCTGATGACGCCTTTTGGTTCGTCATAGTCGTCTGATGTACTGTCTCATTGTGAGCTTGTGAGGTGCGTTCCTTCCATGACATATTCCTCTATGCTGCAACGTCAGTCTGGCGGCTGGCTATATAAACTTCTCTCCCTTCCCGTCCTTTCGTCCTTTTTCTCTTTTCTTCTTCATAGCTAGGCCATTGGCAAGGGACGCTCAAGAGGTCCCCTGTCGGAAGTGTTCACAGTCTCATTGCACAGCGAGACTTGTGATGCTTGGCTGGTTCACGCCGGCATGGCATAATTTTTTATTTCACTTTTCCCCCCTCCCTCCTGGTTTGTTTTCTGCTAACTCCATAGGTGCTTCGGCGCCGAGGACGACCAGGCGTCTGGCACAACCCCGAGCAAGGGCTGCATGGAACCTATTTTTTTAAACCACTGGCTCTCCTTCGGGAGTGATTCTTTTTTTTCATCGAACTCTCCGCTGTATGCAGGGACTCGAAGAAGAAAATTGTGAAATGTTCATGGTGTCTAAGTAGGAAGGGTTATAGTTATTAGAATAGTGTTGTTGATGATCTTGTTGTAATGGGGAGGAGGTCAAAGAGGGCATGGAGAAGGAGGGAGAAGGAGGGGAGAACGAACGTGAGATGCCTGTTGGTTGTTATTATATATGCTGGCGCCTATTGTGAGAATGTGTCCTTGATTTCATGTCTTGTTCGGTAACAGGGTTAGATCGATCAAACCAACGGGCTAGATAAACCTAGATGTCAAAGCTTCAAATAGCTGGACCTAGTACTTGTTTCCTTTCGTGAGGAGGACCTTTGAACGCACCCAAAGTACTATCTAACTGGCCACCTTAATACTATAGCTGTTACGCTGGGAGGACATGATGACGCGGCGAGCTAAGGTATCTAGGTAGACTCATGGTGTGTGTTCCAAGGCTTAAACAGCGGGATCCTGGCCGACGTCGCACTCGGTCCAAGAGAAACCAAGGTTGTATAACTTCCGTCGTGAAGAGGGTGATTGCTTACATGTGGGAGAAACCCGTAGCTACACATTTAGCTGAAACTTAGAATGAGATTACGCACGCGTTCTGGTCTCTGTTCTAGATAGATAAGTATACTAACTAGGATCTACACCCATCGTTACTAAACCATGCGTTAGTTAGGTCCATCGTCCACCAAATTTTGAAATTTGTGTCGTTCAGAGGTCCAGGTATTCATACATCCCGTGGGGATCCAATTGAAAGGTCTATTTTTTGAGTTGGTTCGAAACCTCTGTGCTGTAAAAAGTCTACCTATTACATACCTAGTATACGTAGATTTCATCTCTCGTACTCAAAGATGGGCGTATCCAACGCTAGGTATAGAGCCACAGCACAAGCAGGGTATGCCTGTGGCTGAAAACCACCTACCTAAGGTAGGTACTGTATGGTTTGATCTACAGGTTACCCGAGCGATCGGGTCCGAACTAAACTACCTAAATTAGCGCTACCCAATATCTGCCCTGGCTAAGTGCGGAATCTAACCTATAGGATGCCAGTATCCTCCCAACCCAGGTTTAGCAGCTACCTACTTTGTACCAGTACTAAATAAGAGTGACCTCATTCCTCTATCCACCCCCAGACCAAATCGAAGATGGATCCAGTCCAGTCTCAAGCGTTGTTGGCATATGCGATGACGGAGCAGCCACCAGGCGACTCACAGCAAGATGCGGCGCAGAGTACCACTGCCGACGCGCCAGTAATAGCGACGTACGTAGTGCCGACTTCAGCTCCGGTTCGATTAGCGACGCCGTTGGCGAACCCCGGCAACAATGGCGACAATATTCCTACGGCTCCTATGTCGCCTCCTCTAGCATCGGCTCCGACGTCTGTATGTTGGCTTGAATACCTAAGTTGGGACGATAACTTAGTATGAGTATGCTAATTGAGTCACTGCCCAGGTCCAGAGGCTGCCGAGCGAAGAACATCAGCCCTATCAACCATATCAAGCGTCGCCTCCGCCATCACAACAACAACAACAACAGCAACCACAACCACAACAAGAACCACCGCCAGATTTCCACCCGTACTATAGCCTCACCCCAGATCCAATTAATAATCAATTCTACGACATCCTCGGGGAGCTTGACCCCTATAGACATACCCCGAAGGAGTTTATTAACCTTCTGGTGTATGCGGCTACTCGTGATAGTGAGATTGCTCAAGCGCTGGTCCGCTTGAACAGTGACAGAGTCAAGAATCCCAGTACCTGGCAACCCCATCTACCGCCTAACATGATCATGCAACCAACATCGCCGTCTCAATTCCCCAGCCAACCGTGGCCAGGAACTTCTGCCCCGATATCTCATCCACCAAACACCCATGCGAGCATATCTCCCACCCCCCCGCCGATCCATGAAAACGAGACCTCCCTTATACATCCGCGAAAACGGAAGCGGAATGAAACAGCTGAACAACATGCTGCGTCTACTCCAGCCACATCTCGGTTCAGGGTAAACTGCCATCGGATGGTAATGTTTTCAGGTCCTCAAGAACCACCGCCTCCCGCTACCCACACTGAACAACCCTAGAATCCCATCATCGCGCGAGTAGACATGGCGGTCGCACAAGGGCTCCATCCTATTCCGCTCTCGGAGTAGCAGGGTGTATCTCGTCCGGCGACTACTTCTGCGACACGTTCTAGTGTATCTGTGCAATCCGTCACCCCTACTGGTGACGCCAACAAGGTGATCAAGTCAATCGACGCTGGAAAATGGTCAAGCTATATCTCCACTGCTTGAACGAGCACTTAATCATCTTAATCTTGCGGTTTGATGGCGTTATGGTTAACAAAGGAACGCTACAATGATACCCATCTCTTGTCCGTCTGTGGATTGGGTGTTTATACTAGGCGTTAGGGTATTGTAGGCAGAGATTAGATACATATTAATACGATTCAGCAGGAAAATCAGACAAGCAAATCGCTTGCACATTTGTACTTCAATACGCTTAGGAGAGAGATACGTGACAAAGGTTTAAGAGGCCTAATAATTGGAGTCATGGGTTAATCTGCGAACCGACTAAGTTTAAATGGCTTCAATGGCAGATAGAGCACTGTGTTAATCTTAGCCGACGAACCGGCCGTTCTCATATTAACCAATGCTAGAGGAAACTAAATGTTTCGAGGTTGAACAAGTATGAAGTTGAATATTTCGGTTATATACAGTTATCTTCATACTGAAGTAGTGCGGTTGGTACATCGCTAACTTAATGAATGGTAAAAGGGGCTTAATTTCGTACCTTATCAGATAAAAGGGGCAATTAGGGGGTTCACGCGGGGGAGGGGGGGGGTTTTACAACACACTTAATTCACTGCTTCGGTTTTTCGATGAATTTCTGTTTCTACGAGATCTACTTAATTGAATTGCGTTTTATTCGCAGATATTTGCTGGCCCGGGATGCGTAATAGCTAGATTGCCTCCTCGGCTGGGGTTATAGGTAAGTTATTTCATTACAGAGTCTTGTTGTGATGCAGTGTAACAGTGGCTTGTGCTCAATATCTCGGAGGGACATTCAAATATAATCTTCTAGAGCGTGAAAGGAGCCATGAAAGTCTTATCCCCTCTCTAGCCGACTGGCAGGTCCAGAGCTGATATGTCTGAATAGGCCCACATCCAGTTGTTAACCCTTCGCTTCTACCTGCTGGTCTTTGCCCCGTGCTGCCGCTTGAGTACCTAGATTAGGGTTTCTTGATCGGCGCTTGGGTTCCCGCTTCGAACCTCATTTCCGAGTCGTTCGGCTGTTCTATGGTGAGGCGGACAAGCGACGCAACCACGGCGTACTATTAGGAACTCCTTATTTTCAGGTATAACATAGGCGGTAGGTACTTGTCGTTGCGCAAGGTCTCCATGACTCCCTTTTAAGACAATGTGACTATCTATAGAGTGATCTAATTTGTGTTGTGGAGTTTCGGATGCATCTTGCGGCGCGAATGACGCCGAGTCAGACGATGCATTGTGTGACCAAGCCGTCCTTATGTGGCGTATGCTTGTAACGACGTCAATATGCCTTGTTGAATACAGTATCACGACATCGTTCTAATTTCCTACATTCCCCTCAATTTCGAAACTACTTCTTCTTCTGTCTCGCTCTATATATAGTGCGCTATTTTAAGGAAGGGGAACTATTAATCAGCTAATCATCAAATTTTATGAGGAAATCTCGACCATGAAGCGATTTAACCCTTGATAGAAGTACATAAGTATTTGGACAGGCTAGAAAAAGGCTGCGAAGGTCAACTATACCTTCCTGATTTCCTTGAGTATTGTCTTCTCGATCGGCTTCGTTCTCGTAGTGGTTCCCGTTTCTAGGATCAGGTTAGGCAGTCTTTTCATTCCCCTTTCAGCATATCCTAGAGACACGAATGACTTCAACGGGTTTATTCTACCTTTGTTACTTCTACAAGCTCCCGAGACCCCGAGCACTTCTCATTATAAGTGAATATTATTAAATCTAGTGTTAAGTATAATACATTACAGACAAGCCAAACCACCTCTTTTATTATATAGCGTGCACCATGGACCCCAAATGGACCATTGGTTCGGGTTATTGTGAGAGCTGCTGCTGGGAGGCTGTGGGTCGAACGTACTCGGATATTGATCAATATGAAATTCCCAAATCCGATACATTCTTCGTCTCCGAGGCACTGTATTATGCTGATAGGGCCAATAGGCTTCAAAACAGGCTTATACATGGCCTTCAAACCGGAACATTCAACTTGACGGTTCAAGGTTGTCTCACCAAATCTATCGAAAGACTTGCCATGTTGGTGTATTGCCAGTGTTGCTTTTGGCAATGGTTCTCTGTGTCGTTAGCAAAACCAGCATAGTAGTATATGATAATTGTCCTCGGGCATCGGAACCAAAGATCTCTGGTCACATTGGGGGACTGCTTGGCTTCATTTATAGAAAAGCTTGATACAGAGATCTCAAATTTCCCTGCGAGAGCTAGGATTTGAGGATTTCCCGGTCGAAAGTAGTGGGAAATCTCATAAGCTACAGTCTCTCTATATTAGGAATCGCCATCAGCATCCTCTTACCCTTTCACTCTAGAAAAAATGATGGGAGTCTCCTATAAGTTTTGAAATTACTATATGCTAAAATAACATACGCTCACGGATGTTTAGATTTAGGGACTTATTAGCCGGCAACCGGAACTCCTTGATTCAACTATACATCTCGACCTTTTTGGGACCTGTGAGGTCTCTAAGTCCGCAAAGCAATTTATGGCGGCAGTTACTGTAGAGTTCTAGCAGCTTTGAAATTTTGCAGTGTTATGTTCTGCTGAACATAATAACGTACTGCTAGCATTTTAACATGGAATAGAACAATTATCCCGAATTATTGGTCAGTACTTTAACAGCTATAGCACAGATACTATTTAATCAATTCAACAAAATTCCTCTTCAAACCTCAAGAACTTGAATTACATGACTACTATATCCATTAAGGTATGCTGTTGCTCTGAAACTGATTCTAAGAACTTGAAATGAATGTAAAGCATGAAAATATGCGGTAAGATTATGGGGTACATTTCATGGGTAGGCATTTATAAAAGTGAAAAGGCGGCGTTTTACATAGAGCACCATTCCAAAACGTTGCTCCCAGCTCGCAGAATAGACAGATTACTTTCTCCTGTATTGATCCGCTGAGACTGTAGAGTCAACTTGCGGTAAAGGCTTCTTCGGGACCCGACGTGAAAAGTGTAAGAAACGAGTTCTTTTCGATCAGCTTACTATCCCTCACGGGCCGATCGAACGTTCAATACTTGAATGTCCGGAAGGGAAGTAAGCTCAGCAAGAAAGTCGGGAGAGGAACGTTTGAGAACCCGGAGGTATCCGGCTGTGGAGTAAAGTTCGGGTTTTCAGGGGTTCAAAATCACCGATCTACTGGTACCACGCAAGTTGGGCGGTGCATCGCATGATCGAGTGGCCATTGGCCCATCACAAAGCCTATCATCAGATTACAGCCCCCTTATCGACCGGGTGACGCGGAGAGAACTCGAGGGAGGCAAATGCCTAAACCAACACTACTTGAGGACGAAGTATTAAAGATAGTACAGTAGGCATCAATACTTAGATTCGGCGTCTTAGATCTGTTACCACTACAATATTTCAGAAAACCACCGCGATGGGTGTTTCAGCAAGCCCACGAAGGTCCACGGAGGCGCTCATCGGATACACGCCGCACCATGACACCGGCTCAAAGTTAGTTATCGTAATGGTGGGACTTCCTGCAACTGGCAAAAGCTACGTCGCCAAGAAGCTGTCAAGATATCTTAACTGGTTACAACACAAAACCCAAGTGTTCAACGTGGGCGATCGCCGTAGATCGGCGGCAAGTAATCCCGAGGCTGCGCCTAACTCGCTATTAACGTCAGGCGCGAAACTGTTTGATCCCACCAGCCCAGAAAGTGTGTCGCTCAGAGATCAGCTTGCTATCAATACCCTTAATGAACTTCTGTCATTTCTGTTGGACTCTGACGGCAACATCGGAATTCTCGATGCAACGAACAGCACGTCAGCGCGTCGCCAGCTCGTGCTGAATCACATCAGACAGAGATGCGGGGAAGGGTTAAGAGTTCTCTTCCTCGAAAGTCGCTGCTCCGACCAGACAATTCGTGAAGCCAACATTAGGCTCAAGTTGTTTGGACCCGATTATGCCGGCAAAGACCCAGAGGCCTCGCTGGCAGACTTCAGGGACCGTATCTTGCACTACGAAAAGGCCTATGAGCCCTTAGGTCTCATTGAGGAAAGACAGGGGCTCTCGTTTGTGCAGATGTGGGATGCTGGGCGGAAAATAAACTCACATCTCATCCGAGGTTACATCCTATCGCAGATCGTCGAGTATCTACTCAATTTCAACTTAGCAAGGCGTCAAATTTGGCTGTCGTGCAATGGCGAGAGCCTAGACGACATGGAAGGGCGAATCGGTCGCTACTCGGATTTGAGCGATCGCGGACTCAAATACGCGAGTGCTTTAGCATCATTCATTGAGGAACAGAGGCAAAATTGGAGCGCGGAACCAGTGTCTGGCCATAATCCAGAATCATCTCAAGTCAGTAGGATTTCGATTTAATTCCCATCATCTTATCCGACATCGGCATAAGAAGTTCAAGCTCACATCTATCTCAGTTTTGTGTCTGGACGTCGACTTGGCCACAAGCCATCCAAACAGGTAGCTTATTTTCAAGCGAGACTTACGACCAAACACATACGAAAATGCTCGATGACTTGAATTTTGGCAACATGTCCGGTCTGACCATTGAACAAATTGCTACGCAGCACCCAAACGAGTTCGCCGCGCGAAAACGTGATAAGCTCCAGTATCGTTGGCCAGGCTTGGGCGGTGAAGGTTACGTCGACCTGATCGTTAGGTTACGCCCTCTCATCGTCGAGCTCGAGAGGACAACTGACCACCTAATCTTGATAACGCATCGGGCAGTTGTACGGATACTAGTTACTTACTTCCTTGGTATCCATAGAGATGACCTTGGAGAGGTTCAGATGCCCAGGGACACTGTGTATTGTTTTGATATAGTAAGTCATCCCCCTTTATGTCATACAAGTCCAGAATCGTTGTCCGAGATAATAGAGAAGTTAACTACGCCAATAGGAGCCTTATGGTATTTCGTTCCGGCCGTTTATGTACAGCTCCGAGCTAGGCACCTTCAAGCAAGTACCAAACAGCGAAATACCCTTAACCGTTAAGGTTACGTCATCTTAGAAGATCGGTCAACTTGATAAAGGATCCTGTTAAATCTCTGTTCGGGCGGTCAAAGTCCATCTCGTGTGATTTCCTTCGCGAAACAACGGCGTTCAAGTTCGGAACGCTTCTCATACTGTCGGCTAGATTTGGTAGTTGTGCAAACACGTAAAGGTTGCAACTAGATATAGTATTACACAGGTAGAAAAGTAGGGAAATAATACAAAAAGTTCGTTATATTTCATTCGATTTACGACCAAGGGGTTTCTATATGAGCAATTACACGGCTACTGAGGGATACTGCTATTTAAACAGTGTCAACACTTTATTACGTATCACCAAAATAATCATATCATAATACATCCAGAAACAGTCTTTTTCACCTTTTGTAATGAAGATAATTGAGCTGATTTATAAGCCCGGCTTGTTTGCGACAACGACAAGGTGTAGTCATTAGCATTCTCGCCACCCTTGAGAATCCGACTTGAAGAATCATTAATGTCAAAAGACATCTTGAATGTTGTATCAAAACGGGACCCTGGAATGACATGAACTAAGCTGCATGAAAGTTCAAACTGTGTGCTATAGGTTTTAGATCCCAAAGCATTGAAACGCTGAGTATTACCTATTTCTTGGCACGTGATCCAAATTTTCCTCCTCTGTTTCCACGCTTCGGCTTCTACAGTTTGAATGCTTCCTTTAGGTCACTGATGCAATCATTTACAAATTCCTTTGAGCCTGGATTCAAGCCATCCCATTGCGGGAATGTGTGCCCCTGTCCCTTGTATATCTTCATTTTGCTCTGAGTCCCGGCAGCCAACAGTTTCTCGTGGTACACCTTTGCCTCGGAAACGAGGGGGTCAACCTCCGCGGAGCGGATAGATGCAGGCGCCAGGTCTGCATGGGACTCAGCGAGAAGAGGAGACGCTCGAAAATCCTTGGCCTTCTCCTCCCTGTCGGACCCGGTCCCGAGCCAGTAATTGTAAAACCATACGAGCCGCGAGAGGGGCAACATGGGCGCAAATTCATTGCTGAAGTAGCTCTCGTAAGGGCCGCCTTTGCACGACCCTTCTATTGGCACATAGCGCACATCGAATAGCGGCACGATGAGGATCTGTAGCTTCAGGGGCGGCAGGGCAGGCTCATCCCTCGCCAAGATCGATAGCACAGTCGCGATACATCCGCCAGCTGAGAGGCCACTTACTGCAATTCTCGTAGGGTCGATGTTAAGCTTTTCGGCATTCGCGAAGACCCATTTCAGAGCATCCCAGCTGTCGAGTACCGGCGTCGGGTGCGGAAACTCAGGTGCGGTCCGGTAGTCGGCGTTAACGACAATGCACCCGACTCGCTGACATAGCTGGCGGACGAGCGGCTCGTCAGACTTCAAATCGCCGATCACAAAGCCGCCGCCGTGAAAGTTGACGAGGGCCGGCAGGCGGCCTTCGGAGTTGGCGAGCCCGCCGCTGCTTATGGCTTCAGAGGTTGGGACGTAGACTTGTACTTCGACCTCGCCTGCTGGGTTTGAGACCGGTACCTTGTAGATGGTATTGCTTGCTACTTCAGGACGGGGACCAGAAACTTTGTATGTCGGAAAGCTGTAAGTTTCCTTGTCTATTTTATATGTCTCATAGGGCACCTGGTCGCAACGGAGATGTGCGGCTAAGATAGTAAGCTTCTGTTCGTTGTTCTTGCCGCCATACGGCCAGACTGTTTACCTTGATGGCGATTGTAGATATCCAGGTATGTCGGATCAAGCCTCTCAGCTATTGATGGCCGAAGAGAATTTACAAGATCAGAGCTGTCGCGAGAACCCATAGTGCCTAGGAATTCGAAGATGTTGAAGGTGGATTCTGGTCAGCTTATTCGATGTCGTCAGAATGATACAAGCGTACTACGACTTGGTAAGGGTGGAGATCCAGATCCGGCAATTTCATCTTGGTATCCTTCCCCATACATCCATTTTATATAATTATAAAAATGGTAGTCGCGGGGATGAGGTAGCAATAGGGGGTAGGAGTCGGTTAGTCGTAGCATGCTAGGGATCCTACTTCCTGTCGCGATCGAAAGCACTAGTAAACATCCCACCTAACATCTGCTCAGAAGATACGAACGGTCCATGAACCGACCAACCACGGCGCCCTAATTTTCCTTTCTCATGATGTGATGTTGATCCACTCACTTGAACCCCCTCAGACAACTGTAAATCTTCATCTTTTCAGTGGGGGTCAAGTAGCTTGTCTGTTGGCTACCTCGTGCTTGTTTACTTATTGAGGAAGAGCACGGACTATGCTCTTACAACACAATTATACAACTGCTGCAAGTTCAAACTTGCATGAAGCCCTAGCAGCCGAGTAGTTCTTAGGGTCAACACAAGCGACATCGGGGAAATAGTGGTTTTATGGGGCCTTCCGGTCACATTTCATCCGCCGGGTTAAACTCCTCTTTCATTTTTACATACAATGAGGCAGATGACCGCCGCGACCATCGGATCAATGAAGGATCTAGTGGAGATGGTGGGGGTTATAGGATTGGGGAAGATGTGGAGGTCAAAGGTCCTTCCGAAAGGGTCTAGGACATATCGACGTTCCCTCATGATATCTCAAAAATAAGTACCACGGAGGTGATAGCAACGTATCATTCAACAAACAGCGTAACTGATATTAGTCCTACGAGCTATAGGTGAACTGGCCACTCCAATATACATTCAATCGGTTATGAGCGGATATTGACACCACGCTCTTGGCAGTACTTGTCCACCTCCTTACGTAGCATATCTCGCTGTCGAATGACAAGATCCATAATGTCTCGACAGCTTGCCCCCAGATCCGTGGGGCCATCTTGTCCCCTTACACTCTCGTAGATCTCCACCATCTCCTCCATGACCGCCTGCAATTGATTGGGGAGCCATGTCACGATAGGGCTTCCACCAGTTGCCGTTGGATGTGACGTCTGCTTGAGGATGTACTCGCGGGCGAAGCACCAATGTCGCCATCGGAAGTCACGGACCTGGTCAAGGAGTTTAATCCATAGACTTCGCGACTCGAGCAGCAATTCCTTCTGCTCGTCAGTCTTCGCAGCATAGTGGGGGTCAATTCCGAGCGCGAAGTCTTTGACGCCCAGGTCCTCGGAGCACCGCTTCACCTCGACGAGAAATTGCCGATGGTTGCTTGGCCGGTACTCTCTGAAGTCTTGTAAGATCTCCGTGAGTGGTGTATCTGGCATTTGAATTTGCAAGAGGTTGTCCATGAGCGGTATCATGGAGTCGTTTGCGCCGCTCTCGCCCCGGAAGCTCATCGGTTTGCCGTCGTTAATGCCCTCGTAGACCACGCCATCTGGAAACATAGACTGCGAAGTGATGCCGAAAATGAAGGTACGGAAGCTCGTGTATGAGCGCGGCTTTGACTTCCCCCACATTGTCTCCATGACACTGTTGACTTTCTGCATGGCACCCAAGACCGTGCGGAGGCCGTCATTGAACTCCTTCCGTTGCACGGTGGGATCCGCGTTGTCTCGATTCCCGACAGCGGACAAGGCGGACATTGCGCCGGCTATTATGGGACCGGAATTTTTAACCATGTCGACGTGTACTAGCACGAAGCCTGCCTCTGACGACGAAGGGTCAAGACCATGCTCAAAGGCGCGAATGAGCCGAAGATTGTCATATTCAAGTCCCCTCTGGGGATCCTGAAGTCGGTAATTGAAAAGTGCGTAAGAGCCGGCATACTCCATGAATGGCTTAAAGCCAGTTCTATTATAAAAAGAAGTCAACGACCATTCATTCTATTTTTAGATAAGATGACTTACAGCTCTGCGCATCGCGCGATGGGACGCGATAGCTGAGCCGGCAGGAAAGACCTGCCTAGCCCATATGGCTCCCCTTTGATGAACCTCATGTGACAAGGTTCTAATAGATATGCCGATGCAAGAAAGGAGTAATCACGATACAAGCCATTCATCAAAGGAACGTTGTCTTTGTACTTTTCAACCTCGTCAGTCAGGTCAGGAAGGTTCTGAACCTCGTCACCTAGCCGGCCAGTAGCTAGAAATCCAGGTTGCCCCGACTGGGTTGAGACAGGCATGCTTTGTAGCAAGTCCTCAACAGCATTGAACTCCTTCGGCAAAGTCACGACGGGATCCATCCGCGGTAGGAAGCCACGTGTGGTGGACACCATGAACGCCGGCAAAGAGACATCGTCTGGTCTCGTGTCTTCAAGGACTTCAAATGATGTATTAGGGATGAACATATTGGGGAAGGATGTAAGATGATGGTTAGTAGTTGTATGGTGTTGTTGTTGTGGTAAGTTGGATCCGCGTGAAGGGTTGCACCGAAATTTGGGAGAAGTGAGGAACAGAAATCGATCGGGGGTGAAACCGCCAGAACTCTGCTAATATAGACCGTGGCCGGAACTATTTCCGGCCTCATCCATTGCCAACCCTATGAGGAGCGTCGGGCCGGTGACGTGTCGTGCAAACCCTAATTAGCTAACTGTTTCCTTGCTGCTACTGCGCCAATACCCGACTGATTCCATCTCTGATGTATACAGCAGTCATAATCAACACAACACTTCTCTATCTCAGTCACCCCTCCACAAGTGAGGCCATCGTGAGCGCGTACGCGACAGGGTCGATTTTATAGAAAGGATCTTATCGCCAGCCTTTCAAGAAGATGCGTAACTCCCAAAAGCCAAAGAATCGTATCGTCAATATGATGGAGTCTGCATTGCCTACACAAGCCTTGTTGTTGTACTACTATCATCAGTATACTGAATATTGTAGTGACAGAAGTGTCAAGAATTAGTAACAGATTCATAACTAGCTCCACCTAGGCCGTGCCCAGCCCGGTGTGGACCGTTGCTGGCCGGAACGATTCCGGCCATACTGCACGCGAGAACTCTGTGCCACGGTGCGGGCAGTTTGAATGATACTTTCTTGGGAGTACCATCAATATTCCGCAAATGCCCGATATGCAATGCGCTACAGTCCTTTGCAATGGATGGGCGATGGCGGGCGCAAAGGAAGGCAAACGCAAAGGCAAATGCTGTCAACGAAGCCCAAGTGTTAGTCTTGTTTTAAATTCACCAACGGAAACCCTAAATAGAGTTACAATACTGAACAAATAAATCACCGCCTTTCTCCCCGTCATGCGGCTCCTCGACATTTGCCATCTGATGACCCAGCAGGAACAAGATAGACTGGATTTCTATGAGATCTTCATGTTCATGAAGGGAAAGGACGAATATGATGACGAGAACATCATCAACAGTGATGTTGATGATTATGAAATTAGATGAATAGGAGGCATTAGGAGACAGAGTAGATGAGTGAAACGAAACGGTCAACTAACAATTTCTCCTATCTGTGCCACGACTAAAATCCCCGAACCTGCTCTTATGACTGCTAAACTTTTAGTATGAGCAGATAACTTCATTTTGTTCCCATTGGGCACATCGGCAAAGCATTTCCTCTTCAACGAGTACGACGGGACTTTACATGCCGATACTGCTATTGCAAGATAGATTGCGGATCCCGGTGCTGGTTTAGAAAACAATGGTGTAGCCTGATTTTTCCTCTATGCTGAGCGGATAGTTATATATTGCTTTACTTGGAGCTAGGCGCTATGTCGAGCTTGATTGGGCCGTGACAATAACATTGATCGATTAGGTGTAAGTGGCGAGTAACGTGCAGATGTGTCGGCGAACAAAGAACTTCCAGCAACACTAGATATCCGCTTGAATAGTACCATTCCTATCGTATACAATGAGGTTGCCTCAGACTGATGGCCGGATTTACAAACGGTCATCGTGGTCGTAGAATAGCTAATTCGAGAGACGGCAGGTATGTAGAGAGCACAAGCCGGCACATACTGCTCATCGCTGTAAGATATTGCATTTCTTTGGATCCGCTATGATGTGAGTTTATTCTTCCTCGGCCTTGCGAACGAAATCCCCATTATGCCTCCGCCGCAGACTTCCCGAAAGCAGCACGCTTAGTATTGTCGTTCCATCCCGCCAACAGGCTAGCCGGCGGCACTACAAGCGACTTCGGTGTATTCGTATCTATAACATGCGTGCATTGCTACGACTCAGTATGTAGGGGAAACGGAGTGGCCGAGAGTCGCGACTGTAGTCCCTGTGCCTTGATGAGCCGGGCGATAATTTCCAGGGTCGAATCTTCAGTCGTTTATGTTGGTATCGGGGTGGATGTGGCATTTAGTCGACATACATATAACCCCTTTAGTAGTTCGAGTTGCCGATTTGATTTGTAATGTTTGACATCCTTCACGGCTGCTCAATGTGGGCGCCGCCTGTTCTAGTCAGCCGAAACTACGGCAGAAGCTCCAGCGCGCTCTCGACAGTATAGCACGGCGCGTGGGTCTCAAATCGGTGTGTTTGAAGCCTGTACTGGTTGATTATGGGTTATGAAGGGCAATCACCTAGTGCTTGCATTTATTGATTGGCGATGTTGCAGCAGCTGGGGAGTTTGGCTAGTAGCCATTTTGGAAGGTAAATCGTGTTGCAAAGTACCAGTTGGCAACAAGGCGCCGCTTCGTTCAAACTGAGGCCGTCCACTCAGGTTTGGCATAATAAAGTTGAGCTTACGAGCTTTGAACGGCCATGGTAAGCTTTAAAAGCAGGATATTGTCAAGTTCCGCCATTCGACGGATGCATCCCCGGGATCTGGTTTTTGAGGTTCTCCTGGTAGAACTGTTCCTTACACATCCGGGAAACTTTAGTTAGTCGCCGATGTAGCTGACGCGGTAAGTGACGCAGACCTACTTATAAATCAAAATTGCTTGACTATGCGATGTTACGACAAGTCTAGTACTTCTCATGTTATCCCGATAAGGAAATACTTCGTACAGGTTAGCATATATAGTCGGTGTGAGATTTCTCAATATGCTTCGTTCTACTGGCATGGTTGTTGTCATGGATATAGTTTAGTCTAGTGTGTTTCTGTGCGACAGAGTGGTGAGATAGACTCCGTGATCATCAGTGACTCGAGTGATACTATTTGGCATTTGCTAGGGGTCATGATTCGTGTTCGCTAGGCCACTAACGTTTCGATCCCTCGCGTCTGTGGAATTACAGCCCCCGTCGCTGCGATCGGGGGAGAGAAGTCTAGCTCTTGTCTTCAAATGGAGACTACTTACTGATCAGTACCAAGTAAAAATTCATCACGCCTCTAGCCAGTGCTAGCTACATTTGTAGATACCTACCTACCTAGAGGCTGCCGAACAATCTATATTAAATGCCTGGGTAGTCTCTTAATTGCTTGGATTGTATTTGACAGATCCAAGCCAAATGGCGAGCAATTGGTGCAAGCAATGATCTGCCGTACTGTAGGTAACAGTGCATTCCGCAAACGGCAAGGTGGTGAATGAAAAATAAGCAATATCCGTGTTTGGCGATTGCAATTGTTGTTGGGACTTGGGAGGTGCGGACCCCCGAGAGAGGGCGTGGCTGATGATGAGCTCGAGCTTTGTACCTACATGTAGACAGGCTGGAACACAGCTGATACTTGGATACTTCAAATCCCGGACACGGGGATACGTACTCCTGCACGTGATATGGTTGATCGCCGAGCCAATCAACGCCGCGGAATTTGACGGCGCTAGGCTTTCTTGGGCTAATGAGTTGGAAAAATCAAGGTGCAGGGGCCAGGTTGAGTCTGTCACGTCTCCCTCCTACACAGCTGCACCACTCTTTTTCGCGAAGGCGACGGAGGCTGGCTCTGGCTCCTCACAAATTTCCTTCAGCAGCCCAGAAGCATGAGCGAGCACATCCCGTCTATTGTGCGCTGCCGCCAAACCGAGAGCAAAATGAGACCAAAGCCCCAAACTTTTAACCAAAGGGCAACAATGGCCGCCCCCATAATATTAAATCACTCTCCCATCCATCATCACCTCCCTCTCTTGTGCAAATCATCATCATCACCACCATGACCATCGCCATCGCTGACCTGCACACTGCCCTCTCTGCCTTGCATATCCATTAATCGCCAGCGCCCGCCGACATCACGACGCAACTGTCTGTGCCCCGGGCCCTGGTACCAGATCCCCCTCGCCACCAACTCATAGCACCAACGCGCGAGCATCGCTGCCGCATCGTTCCCAGCATCAGGCCAGGTCTACACATTGGACCGCAGTGCACCATCGCCCAGCCACTGTGTGTGCATCGCACCAACCCACGTCGCCTCCGGCTGACCATCGCCAACCAACATCACACTGAGTGCCTAGCAGAGTGGAATCCAGTGGATCACCCTCGCATCTTGGTCTAATTATATAACTAAGCCTGCTTGTCTACGGAGTGCACCTTGACTACCGTAACATCCGGTCGCCAACGGCATCATCCACGTCTTGTCTTCGACAACCTGATCTCATTACTTATTCAAGTCATCAAGGTTGACGCATTTACGGCATCATCAACCGCTAAAGCGTCCAAGATGCCACCCACCACCAAGACATCAGCTTCCCACAGGGAGAAGGACCGTCGAAAGTCAAATGGCAAATCGCCTGTTCTTGTGACATTACGGGTGCCATCCGATCGGCTACGCAAGATCCTCGACCCGTCCTGGGTGGATGAAGAGACACTCACGAAGGAGTCTGCCGCTTCTTCGCCTGGGGCTCCCAACGATATCCCCGTCGCTGCGGCATCTCAAGACGATAATGCCTCCCCATCCAGCCCTGGCACGCCAGCCGCGAGCGGGACCCCCTCACAGACACCTATGGGCCCTCCTACGGATAATCTTAAGAAGAAGGGTGTAAAACGAAGTGCTGCGGCTGCCAACAATGACCCAGCAGCTAAAATCAGGGGCAAGCCTGGCCCCAAGAAGAAAGCCAGACTGTAAGTATTTCTCAATCATAGCTGCTAACATCTACGCACATCGGCATTTACCTTTACATCGTTCTCATTCCATTCTATCACTACGCGCTATCATTATTATCACTGCTGTCGTTGTCTAACTCAGCTTCTCAGGGAGGATGGCAGCATCGACCCCAACGGACGTGCTGGGGGAAGTGCGTATCATAAACTTGGTCCAAAAGCTAATCAGGGCGCGATCAATGCCGGCCTTCGCGCACTTGACCGGTCGGGCGCACCTTGCCGCAAATGGACCAAAGGCGGCTTCAGATTGAAGTCATTCACTGGCGTGCTGTGGGAGATTCCACGTTGGACCGCGCCTCCAAAATCCAAGCAGGAAGGCTCTGCTGAAGAGGCCACTGCTTCTGCTGATAGCAGTAATAAGGAGAACAAAGAGGATAGTCAGATGAAGAGCGAGAATAGCACTAGTAACGTCGAAGGCGAACTACGAAGCATCCCCCCGAGCGTTCATGCCAGCTCGCCTGCCCCTATAGCCATCACAGCCTCTTGAAAACACCGTTGACAGGTTTCATCCCCTTTCGGCATTCGCTATCCGATTGCGACGACATCGTCAGCGATCTATATTTCAGTCATTCTGGGGAAAAAGGTTGGTGAAAAGCACGGCGTTTGGGCGTCATTTGCGTTTGTTAAAGACGAGTGGGTTGAACCATAACACAGTCTGCTATGTTTGATAGTGTCGCAATATGAGGATTATAGGTCTGTTCAGGACGTTACCGAGCCTGCAGAGGAGCTTCAAAGCTTAATTGTCCGTGGGTTAGAGGAGTCTATAGGATTGTACAATAATAAACAGCGTGTCTGCTTTGACCTCGATGGGGACAGCAAATCACTAATGTCGCGTGATGTCCATAGCTGAGGAGTACCACTAATAGTAGCTTTTTTACACTCTTTTGCAGGCCTGTCTGGCCTACTACATCTACCTATATATACACCTTGCAAGATGCTCGTGGCCTTCTGCGGCCATGTCATTCTACGAATAGTCTGGTCACCCATTGTACATGCCGCATATAGCAACGGAGAAGGCTAAGTGTGGTAGCGAGTTCCAGAAACCTTTCTACTATCCCCAAACAGGAGAATCAAGGTCACGGGGCGGATTCTAAGCAACAAATAAATGCCATTCCAAGTTGGCGACGCAGCGTTACATACAATGTTTGAATTTGATAGATTCTTTGTCTGCAAATGATCACCCCCTCGGACTAGAGCAATTGGCCGTATCGTATCCCTTGATGCTAAAAGGATGGGCACGAGAGGAAATCTGGGATTATAGTAGATAATTAGGTTGAGTAGCCGCTTACTGCTAAGACTACTACGTAGGTTCTAAGTATCTTCGATGGCGCGTGCCAGCCCCAGTTTCATTCCATACACGCAAGCATTTTGGCGATTATAAAACGGAACGGGATGATGCTTGTCTAGTATGACACGAGTGAAAGCAGTCCAGCGTATTCCCCCCGCTTTGAGGTCGACGTGTGGCCTTATCAGTCGCGACACTCAGTTCTAATTCTAAACCGGCGATAACCCCCGATCGATATAGATATAGAGCCCCTCTCGTATACTAGATGACGGGACGGCCTGGATGGATTGGATTATATAGTCTACCTATTGACGGTTACCAGCACACACAACACACCATGCGGAATTAGGAATGCAAGCAGGCATACCTGAAATCACTGCTGCAGATTAATAGTAGGTAGAAATAGGAGCACATGTACAGTTACTATTTGTACCTACCAGCTACCTACCAATCTAGACATGACGATGATACGCCACCTTGGCAGCAGAAGTGGGTTGCAGATGGACTCATACGCAAGTGGTGTAGCGTAGCGTAGCTAAGTTAGCGCCTACTTCAGAACGCTGCTTCTCCGCAGCCGCCGCTACCATTCAACCACATCTACCTACTACAAGTGCACTGCAGATAGCTAAATCTACATAGTACATAGTACATAGTACGTCCAGATAGCACCACCCGCTGCCACCTCCAACCAGGTACCTACATGTAGGTAGGTAGGTAATCACGACATCACCAACTTCAACGACCGACCCCATCGCACATCCTGCTCTCTCTCTAACTTGCAACGATTATAATTTTAGACCTCCCTGCGACGTCGACCGATTCACTGGCTTGTCAATCACGTCACTGCGTATGTATGCAGGCACAGGTACAGGTGCAAGCTCGGGCTTACTTTAAGGTTCAGGTTCAGGTTTAGGTCCGGGTTCAGGTTCAGGTGCAGGTACAGGCGCATGCTATTCCCTCTCTCATTTCTCAGCAGAGCCAGTCCGGAGAGGGGACACTCTCGACTGCCGCTGCCGTAGCTATACTCGCCGTCATCTGCGATCTCGGTAGTGGTGTTGTTCGACGGAGCCAGTTTACATACTACATACAAACTTTACCTAAGGCAGCACCTCTGCTTTGACCCGGTCTACTTCGCATACCAAAAGCGCGAACGCTCGACCTCCGAACTTCACACGCCGCCCGCTGTCTTTTTTCCTCGGCTCTCTCTGCTGCCTCGAGACCCGATACCTCACCCGCGCCACGAACGCGCCGCCTTCTCCTCCCAACGTGCGCGAGGCCTCGCCGTCTATCGTTGTGGCTCAACCGCTCCCGCCTCTGGCAAGACGTCGGTTGCCTATTTTCGCTGGAAAAGCGCCAACCCATTCCGCCATGGCCAACCCCTTCCAACATGGGTCTCCAAGCATGAACCCAGATGGATCATACCATAGTTACCTACCTCGAGTGGCAAACTCCTACGCGTCCGTTGTTTCCGGCTCGAACCTAACTCTCGCTTCTCCGTCTTTACGAGCCAACCGTGTGTCATATCTTCTAAACCCCACCATCGAGTCGACCTCAGAACTATATTCGACGATGCCCTCCTCGCGGAGTTCCGTCTTAGATATAGAGCGTGAGTACTCTCACGACGGGGTTATACCAAGTCTTGCATCGCGGCATTCGCGGCATCCGCAGCTACCCTCATTTTCGAGAGCATTTGAGACGTTCATGCCTCGCGGAGGTATAGATGAACCGTGGACAACGGGACAAGAGAACACCGGCTTCTTTGTTCCGTCCTATCTCAGGGGGTCAAGCTACATCACGAAATTAGAGGAGACCCATAGAGCGAAGGAAGGGCAGAAAGAGAACCAGCAACAATCCGGGTGCGGGCTCCCGGCGGCTTCCCCGGACAGCCAATTAAGTGGCAAAACACCGGCAGCCCACCTCGGAATGACTTACGACCTCATTGAGAGAGCCCCGACATTTGACCAGTCCTCAACACTTCCTCCTTTGCCAACGCGCTGGAATAGAGACGACAAATACGGCGCTTTGGAAGTGTCATCAAACGGGCTGGAGGTGAAATGCAACCCCGCACTAAGAACAACAAGAGAGCAAGATCACGAGTTCTCGGGAATACGTGCAGATCACCCTATGCCGTCTCAGGCAGGTATCTACTACTTTGAAGTGACACTACTTACAAAAAGAAGAGACGAGTACGCTTCTCCCACAAACTCAGTTCCGACTTGATCTTTCATGCTCACCTAACGTTCCTAGGACCACCACTGTGTGCGTTGGATTCGTCGCTAAAAATACATCTCTGGCTAGGCCACCGGGCTGGGAGCAGGAATCATGGGGCTACCACGGCGACGATGGTGATATTTACTTTGGTTCAAACGTGGGTAAGAAATACAAGGACACCACCTTCAGCGCTGGAGATATCATTGGCTGTGGGGTAAATTTCCGGACTGGTCAAGCCTTCTTCACCAAGAACGGAGCAAATTTAGGTTGGTTTTCCCCTATCTCGCCTAATCTCGTAACTAAGCATTCCCAACAGGTCCTGCCTTTCGCGATATTAAGGGCAAGTTATACCCTGCCGTGGGTATTAAGAGGGCTGGCGAGGTTATCCGCGTGAATTTTGGACAAAGCCCGTTTGTCTTCAAGATTGACCAAATAATAGAGGTATGGAACATGCGAGCATCCTTCTCCCACTGTAGTGACTTATGATTTCTTCGACGCTATACCATCTATTAGTTTCTTGTACGTTTAGTTGACGGAAAAAACCCTTTACAGAAAGAACAAGCCATGATCAAGCAAGCTATCTCCAGGACAAGGTATGCAGACAAGCAACAGTTCATAGCATAAAGCTCACCATCTTAGTATCGAAAGACTTGCACCGCCACATATGAACGAAACAGAATTAATTCAACAGCTGGTTTGTCATACTGCCCACCAGAGGGGCAACAACAAAAGATTGCTCACATAAGTTAGGTTCTGCAATTCTTACAGCATGACGGCTATGTCGAAACAGCTAGAGAATTCGCTAAGGAGATACATGACGAACAACAAGCGCTAAAAAGTGACCCAAGCGTTCCGGTAATGGGGATAAATATCAAGGATGACGATGATGCTCATCAGAGACAGCGTATGACTATATCCTACTTTGTATGTGATATACAGCTCACTAACCAATCAGGTATACGGAGAGCAATTCTTGAGGGCGATATCGACAGCGCTTTGCTACTGACCAACAACCATTACCCACGTGTGCTTAAAAACAATCAAGACGTATATTTCAAATTAAAGTGCAGGAAATTCATTGAGATGGTTCGGAAAGCCGCGGAATACAGTGGCGACAACAGCAAAAAGAGTAATGGCCATTCTTACGATGACATTCCTAACGAGATGGATGTCGATGAAAATGGTCTCTCAGATACTATGGAGGACGATCTCATGGAAACTCAAACCGAACCTGGGGCTCTATTGAAGGAAACGATTACGTATGGTCAAGCTTTGCAAGCCGAGTTCAAAAACGACACCCGACGAGAGGTTATCAATGCGCTCAACGACATATTTGCTTTGCTCGCCTATCCCAACCCACTTCAAGTTAAGGAAATTGCGCCTTTATTGGATCGAAAGGGCCGAGTAGCAGTTGCTGAGGAATTAAACTCAGCTATTCTTTGTAAGTCTTAAGCATCGCGCACTCACCTTGGAATCTAGTTTCTGACCCAATACTACAGCGTCATTAGGCAAGTCGTCCCGCTCAGCTTTGGAAAATTTGTATGGACAAACCAGTGTCTTGCTAGATTATTTGCGGGAAGATGGCGGCCCTGGGGCCTTTGTCTCTATACGGTCGGTGATTGACGAGATACCAAGATCGCAACCGTTCTAGGGTAACAGTATATCAAAATATCGATGCACGCCTCCCTGGCGCTCTCTGCTACGAAAGGGGCCAAGGTGGGAAGTAGGTGATAAGTAGATTAGGGGTGTTTTATTCTACGTGTACGAGTATCTTCCCTTGGTGAGCTTCTTTCTGCAACTGCTTGACGGCATCGTGGTTGGAGTTCTGGTAGGCGTTGACATAACCATAACCCACTTTATAGCGGTGGTGTTAAGGTATATTGGTCGATTCTGCATAGATTAAATACAGCGAACCCTTCCAAAAAGGCCATGCGCGTCTTGTCTTCTGTACAAAGTCACATTGTCTGTATCTTACATGTGTTGACGTACCTAGCTTAGGAAACTTTTCATATTATGGCCATGCTGAGATAGTGTTCCAGCACGACCTCGCCTTGTTTCATTTTACTCAGGACATTGCGCCACTTAGTTGCTCATCAACGGGTCTCGTAATGCACTTTGTTTCAATAGTATATATGACATTCATACCATGCCCCTTGTTTACTTCCCTGTGCTGACACCTGAATAAGGGGATTTGAAGATGAGATGATGGCATTGCAATTTGACCACGCCAGCTTTTCTGGCTATCAGCCGCGGAATGATTGGGTGGTTACTTTACAGAATTGAAAGATGTGTATGCGATCATCGAAAAATATAAGCGGGCGCAAACAAAGTACTTAACAATGCTTTCGAGTAGTACATCTTCTTCTCATTTAGTAAGCGTTCCTTGTCCTATGCCTTTGCCTGAGATCAATTGAGATGGCACTATGCACCAAACAGGCGCCAAAGGTCGCGATATTTCAGTATGACTCGAAACGCGGAATACTCGGTGGCAAAGATACCCGTACCGAGCACGACCGAGGAAATGACGGCATAGCAAAGAGCGTACAACAATCCATGTGCGAAAGAGACATGATCTGCTAGAATTCTGTTGGGAACAAGTTCTGCATACAGAACCCGGGCCGGCGCGGTAAGATGGCGTAAATAGAATGATGATACCGTATTAAGTTGACGAGAAACTTGAGGAATAGAAGACTGACGGCACTATCATAATCTCAGTCAGTCTTCATTCCACATCAAGGCGAAACCTGCGATCCTGTGTATCATGCGGTCTTTCCATTGAGGCGTATCAAATCGCGTATTGCTTGTAGATATGTATTCGCTGTGCCGTTTCATCATCATCCAGACCATCGGGATCACCATGTGACTTGTGTCGTCAATGGCTGGCTCCATCGGCGCCGCATTACATCATATCTCATGTAGGTATCACGCTGGGGCCAGAACGGCCTGAGCCCTGGTTACTATGTTGTACAGAATCCTTACATGATGTGACACTGCGTATTCATATGTACGTCTGCGGCGCGTGTATTATAAGATACCTATGGACATGCAACAGTCCCGCCATTGCACCCTACTCGGGGCGTACAATCCGTCTTACTCTACCCTAGAAGAATGTAGGTATCTGCCTTAAGATAAGCGTCTCATTCTTAAGTGTCGGTCCGAACGCTATCGAACTTGTTCTGCGGTACTACTTCAACTTCTAGGTAGGTTAGCTAATTCGAGCAACTATATTGACCTCGCACAAGACACACAGCAACTTGGGAAAGGAGTCGAACGCTTCGCACGTTCGATATAGATAACACAGCGTACTTATTGTGTGTCCCGTAGAGGATACGGACAGACATCACCAGTACTGCCTCGACTAGGCATGATGTTGCTATCAAAACCACAGTTTTACGTCACAGCAAGGTTGATGATCTGATAATGAAAATCCCATAATCTCGACATCTATAACAAGTAATTCTCCGCATAAGCCAGATTTCTGGAACAAGTTGCCTGCCGGTCAGTCGTTGGTTGCAGGCAGGTCACGCCGCACGCGCGCGCTGTACGCTGCATAACCTACATGCAGAGTCCTTCCCATCCTTCGCCGTGGCACCTACCTACCTACCTACCTACTCACTCGGTCGTCTCCTCAAGAATTCCACGTGGAGAGCGACCTAGAACGCCTTGCCGGCCGGAGAAAATGTCCTTCATACATAAATGCTACCTATCTTATGATTTTCCCCGCCGCAGGGCAGTGAGCGAGCAAGTTCAATACAGCCTTGCTATGAAGAGTGGGATTACACCGTGCGGGCACGTCACCTTCTCACCGAAGAGTTGAAGGCATTGTAACCTTATGTTTTCCCTTGAGAGAAGCCCGCAGCTAATTCTGCTACCTATACTAGTTAATGATACTCTGTATGAGAACGGATTTCTGGGCTGCGTTGAAGCACTAGGGAAAAGGGGTTGGTGAATACAATAGTTTCACCTTACTCCACACTTACGCTTTCAGAAAAAAATGGGATAGATTCATTAATCATATAGGTATATAAGTTGGAACGGGAGTAACGGCCCGGGGCCGACACGGCATTTCTCTCGCATGTGAAGGTTAGCCATCCCATATCAATGGTATTCACCGAAAGTCTAGCCTCGTCCGTTTGTTTTTGTCATTATCTCCAAGTCGTAGCCGTACGCTAGCTAGTTATCGCTACCCTGGACTAGGTATTCGGACATCCCTATCTACCGGACTGGGTAGTGAAAGCGTCATGATCACCTAAGTAACTAACCTAAGCGGCGAAAAAAAAAAACCAAGAACGAAAGGATCCCCTAAGATGTTTCGTTTCCCCTATCGAAACATTTCAAATCTCCCAAACGATAGGCCCCCCCTATCGGTAAATAATTCGAGTGGATATCTATACTCAACCTATCGAGCCTATAACCGTGTAAGTCATCTCTTCCGGGCCAAGGAGCCGTCCACACCGTCTTCTAGCGTGGGTGGTCAGTGGGCCTATAACATAGCAAGTCCAGGCCTGGGGGTCGGGGGTCGGGGGGGGGGGGGGGGACTTTTCTGCTGGGACCGTTCTAATCTGAAAACGGGAAAGGCGGCTGTCCCGGTGCCCTGTTCCCTCCTGGTTCGCGGGACACTTGGCGCGAACCGCAACAAGAGGGTTGACATGGGGTTTTGATTGACGGAACCAGCAGACAGCCCTTGTTCTCTCACTTTAAAAAAATTTCTTCTCGTGATCTCGTGATTTCTTTCTTACGCTATTCGAGAAGCACGCGAATGCTTCGAGAATTTCAAATTCCTCGTTTATGATGCTTCCATGCTGGGATCAACGAGGAGGACATGCCACGGGCGTATAGACGGTTCTTCCCCAATTACGGAGTTCCGGGCAAGATCCGCGTGAAAACCGTCTTTCCCCCACCTCTCTATTCTATTGGTACTGTCAAGTACCAATTGTAGAGGAGTCTTACCAGCGCTCTATTTACTTAGTTAGGTCCTGTACCGGAAATTGACATGTTTGTATAGGAGTTGGTTGAGCAGGCATTAGCACCATTTTTATGATTTGATTTTGAACATATGTCTAACAGACAGTTAATTTCTCTATTGGTTGACTGACTATGGGGACCTTTGCAGACTTTGGAACGAGCAAATAGTCAAGCATTAATCCATGGACACCGTGGAACGCGGTAGGGTCACGAGCATATACGTTATCGGCTCTGTAACCGGTGATTCCAAACGTCCCCACTCGAATGACTAAGTCACTTCTCAATCCGTCCTAGGGTCCGTCAAGTGTTTAATGGTAGTTGATTTGTGTTGGTTTCCAGCTGCTGTGCCGCTTTCTGTCCATTGTTGGGAATTCCAGTTTCCGGGTAGGTTGAATCTAGTATAGTCCCACCATCTAGTTTCAGTGACCTAGTTCCAAATCCAGGTTCCATATCCGCCGCATGCATGCCGAGCGCCTTGACAAAACTCGTTTCCCCATTCCCCACGCCTGCAGAAGAGACCCTTTCCCCTAGTAAAACACGTAGATCCCTATGACGATGACGTCGGGATAGGCTAGGACACTAATTTTTTGTCCCTCGAATAAAAAGCAATATGCCAACGCCAGGAATATCCGCAATGCCAGTAGAAAAAGGGGCGAGTCGTAACCGCGACCTTGTGATCCGAATAACAGGGAGAAGAGAAGACAGTTGAAATGGTATTAGTATTACAGAGTGATTTCTGAAGCCGGCGAACACCTGGTCCCCGGACCACGTGGTGCTACACGATGCACGCATGGTGGGTAGGATAGTCGATTTTTTTCGGGACGAAACGACCCCAGTCCAATCTTGCATTGCGCTTGCTTGTGGCTAACTTGGGCCCTGGGAGGGGATAGATGCAAGGCGGCGAGAATAGTAGTAGGCAATGCAATACTCGTGAAGCAGGCTCATACGAACGCCAAGCATCTGCTATTTATGGTGAAATGTCGACATCCTCCATATCCCGCACCATGAGGGACATCTGGGCACGTCGCGCGGCCTCTGCCACAAGAGTGAAGTTGTTAAGGTAAGGATCGGTGCTATGCGTCTTCTTCTTCTTTTGCTTGGGAGGGTGCATGATGACGTTGCTAGGCCGTCTAGTTGTGGAGTCTGAGACGGGAGCCGACGACATGGATGATGTCGATGTGTCTGCCGCCGCCGCCGCCACTGACGAGGCAGCAACAGCATTCATACTTGATGCGCAAAGATATAACGGCGTCATTTTGAAGCCCTTACTGGTATATGCAACTCAGATGCTTTTGAGGACCGTTGACGTAGAGACCCTTGTCAGAGGAATAGTAGGTGCGCTTTGTAAGTCGGTCTTGTTCGATGATGCTTAAACAGAGCGACCGAAGTACGTGCAATGGCAAGGCTGACTCTTTGAGATTTTCGACTGGTTTGGGGATGCGAGCCAGAACGATATATATGAAATATTCTATTAGGGTCTGGGTCGATTGATCAGACTGGCGAGGCGCTGATAAGGTAGGTAGTGTGTGATGTGTACGGGTAAATGAAGGATGGAGCCTTATGGGACGACGTCGTACGACTGCTATTTATCTTGGAGAGACAGAGAACAGAGGGTGCAAGAGTTGATTAATGTTTTGCAGGTATGTTATATACCAGTATGTCACATGTAACACCTTGAGATGAAAGTGGTTAGGCAAGACAAGGAAGAAGAAAAAGAAAGTGAAGGCAGTGCGAGCCTGTCTTTGTTATACCGCAGGTCAGAAGTTTAAGCTACCTAGTGTGTGTGTGATGTATATCAGGCATGTAAGTAGATGGGGGAGTTGCGATTCTGCGAGTCAAGCAAGGGTGCTTCTTGCCCATCTAAAATCCCTGTGAGGTGAGTCTGCGACCAAAACACAATATGCAAGTACTCTGGTATGTACGTAGTGATGTAGCATACACTGTCTGTGTCCCAAACTATAGTCCCAAAAGGGAAATGGGGACGTGGAGGGGACGTATGATAATTGGCTGTGAGAAATACCCAGTATTTGAACTTTTAATTACAGATTTATCTATCGTAGAGCTGGCGTGAAATCAACAACGCTTGGCCCCGATATAGACGTAACCTACGTCTTAGTCCCCTTTTTCTTCCTTTCTATTGGAGACCAAGCAAGCAGCTATACACAAACTGATATCATCACAGTCGCTTTAAATTTGTGCGACTGCGGGATATGACCGCGGAGTATCTACGCAGGCAATTAATTCCATTAACAGTGTGGAAACTGGCCTGTGCTGGAGTGCGATCTGCGTGTGGTACTGTGTCACAACGTCGGGTAATATTGATCGCTGGGCGTTGCCGTCTGGAGCGATCGATAGGTGTGTGAGAAGATGACGAATGTCATCCAAACTAGGTTGCACAGCATACATGTCCTTGCGAGTCCGGCAGGAGAGTGGTGTGAAATCATTGATCACTGCTTTTTCAAAGTTGCTGTATGTAGGTAGGTAGCATACCACTAGGTATTTGTGAGACGGGATTATCCATCCACTATACCCGCACATGCCAACAGCCGCGATCTAGTGCACTTATGATCTCTAATTCATACTCAAAGACCCATCACAGGGAAAGGCGATCGACGCTGCATTGTCGTATTCCCTACCTCGCCTAAGTAATCGGCTGAAACATGGATCTTGAACGGGATGATTATTCCATACAAGCTGGTCGGGAAGGTGTTCATACAGAACATCTGTTTAGAAATCCCATGCATCCGTCGCTGCTTGCGATGTGCTAGCTAGTCAGGCGCGGCTCGGAAGCACAAGAGCTAAGATGCGGCCGTCTAGCGCATCTAGATTTCCAATCAAAGTGTTTCGCGCTTTCAGCGATGTCGGGCAACTAGTTACAATGAGTCCCCCATGTCAGTCGGGGTTGTCTCAGATAGCTGACTTATTCCCAAGCGAATACCGGTGTTCGTGTACAGTACACCAGAAGCGGTCTCATATCGCGGCATCGTGATTCCCTACACATACCACAACACCACAACATAGAAGAACTGGCCCTCGACGCGCCAACGTCAGCCCCACGTCACACTGTAGACTGTAACGGCGGAGTATAATGGAGACGATGGGGCCGGTGAACGTATGAGTTGGGCGGTTTGTGCGGGATGTGACCCTCGAGTCAGATGGACTTGGCTCTGCAATATGGCACTTTGCCGTTTGCGAAGGAGGTCATGAATGTACTACCAAGGCAAGACGACATTATTATGTAATGACGTTGACAATTGGTGGCTGTAAGAGGCTGCTCAGGGTCTTGAACTTTCCCCCGCTTCGGGACTCGGCCTTGTGTGTGTGTGGTGTGTGTGTGTGCCTGTATGTATGTATGTATGGTAAATGTGTTGCTTGCGAACGCCGCAGTCCCACTTCGAAAATCGCTCGAATTGGAATGTAACGGTTCTCACTAAGACATTCATGCTATGGATGCACGATGCGCATAGGTCGTCAGTTCAACGCATTACTAATTAATAGTCTACTGCAAGACGACAACTGGACACATGCAACAGCGGGTGTCCATGAACACCGAGGAGATGGAGGTTCTATTGGGTAGAAGGAGTTTACTGGCGCCCCAATGAGCATCACATGGCTCCGGCTCCAGATGAGCCCAGACTGCCCCGTGAGGATTGTCGAGCTGAAACATACATAGCAATTATGTACATCTCAGCTTGTACCTTGGCGTGCGCCACGTGCTGCAAGTTATTCCTCATCACACAGGAGCAGTTGCCCGCAGAAAGCTGGGTGAAGTAAGGTAAGAATCGGGGACGCTGAAGACATGGAGGGGGAGGCGTTCAGTGGCTGCCGCTAAAAAAAGGCTTGCCGGGGCCCGGAACCCCAGACGACACGCCCGCCTACCTATCAGCTGTGAGCCAGCCCGTCAAAGCGGAAAGCCTGCCAGAAATAACTATTGGCCTTTATCGATAACAAAGTTAACCAACTTGCTGTAAAGATACGGATCCGTACTCGTCTAATCGTAGTACCTAAGCCAGCGCCATCGACAGGATAAGGCGAGAAACAGCACTATGGCGGCCACAGTTGAAGGCCCGAAAACGAGGCCCCGAGCCCAAGATTCTACGTCGTCCGGGTGGTTCACGATACCAACCCCACTCGCTCGGTTGTTCAAAAAGTTTCCGCTTCTGACGTACCCTCCCAACGAGCTGCCTGCGCGCTCGCCAGAGATCAGAGAAGTGCCGACACTGTACGTCTTCATATCAGACGAAGACGCACTAGCGGGTCTGCCGAGCTTCAATCCGTCCTGTCTCAAGTGGCAGGTAAGCAAGCAATGGCCTAGTTGCGTTTAGCTAGCTAATGCGAACGTGGTATCGTAGACATTCCTCAAGCTTGTCGGTGTCGATTTTCATGTTCGTCCCTCAAATAACCATGCCTCTCCAACCGGCGCACTACCGTTCCTCCTACCGCCTTCTACGCCAGGCAATCCCAGGCCGCAGATACCGATTCCATCAAACAAACTAGAGCAATACGGGCTCGACAATGCAAAATCTAAGCTTCCCAAAGATCCAGGCTCGAGGCTAGAAGCCTACCAGTCACTTCTTGATCATCGAATACGAAATACTTGGCTCTATACGTTATACTTGTCCCCCGCAAACGCCGATCTCCTCTCCCATCTTTACATCACGCCGACAACCTCATCGCGACCCGTCAGAGCCCGGATTTCGTATCAACTTAGACACGCCGCTGAACTAGAGATATTGAGATCCACAGGCAGGGATGCTATTGATACAGCAGCTCTATATAAGGGTGCCAAAGAGGCATTCCACGCTCTTGATGCAGTCTTGAGCGACGAGAAGTGGTTCTTTGGCAGCGAAGTCCCAGCACTATTCGATGCCACAGTGTTCTCCTACACTCACCTCATCTTACATGACGGTCTAGCCTGGAAGAATCAGCGACTAAAAGAGATTCTGAGAGAGTATCCTCGTCTAGTTAACCATCGGAATAGAATATTTCGAAGGTGTTGGGGGGCTGGTGAATGATTCATTATGGTAAGTCAGGCTTTAAGTCGGGTCTGTAAAATATTAGATCCAATGGGCCGTTTTACACCCGTATCTAAATCAAGGTCGGAAAGACCTCAGCCACCGCCTATAATTACAATATGTATTATAGACTATGTAAAACCACTCCCCAACATTCCAATGGGGTAAGATTGGTAGCCGCCGGATGTCTAATAAATTAAGCGCCAGATACCCAACCAGCTAATCTCAATAACTTGGTTGTTGCATTAGAAATTGTTCTGGTCTTTTGATATTCTCTCAATTGACAAATGCTTAGTCTCGTCTCAGCTCAGAGTTTAGCTGCCAAATGAGTACCCCCATCAACATTGATAATAGCTCCATTAACGTACGATCTACGAGCATGTTAGTCCATGGCCATCAATTTGGAAGAGGATTAGTTTTCGGCTTTTATAAAGGGAGCAATTCGACCAAGGCAGAGGCGAACAGACTTACCCAGCGCGACTCGCGAGGAAAATGCAAGCACCAGCGACGTCCGTGGGCCGGCCGTGCCGCTTCATCGGGTTCCCATCCTCAATGGCTTCGCGGAAGTGCTTCATCGAGAATGCCATCATTTTGGTATCAAAGGGGCCGCAAGCCTAGAGGGAGGAGATATGCATGTTAGTCTCAAAGTTATGCAGGTTTCGGGAGCATGCCGGCGCAACCAACGAAAAAGGACTGATATTTGGAGTGCGTACCAATGCGTTCACCGTGATACCCTTCGGACCGAGAACTTGCGACAGATGGCGTGTGAGGTGGTGTAAACCTGCCTTGGAAGCGCTGTAACTGTAATTCTGTAATACCGGTCAGTCGTGCCCAATATCATAGATTTCCTTCGACGCAATCGCGGTTAAGTTCTAGTCTGGCAAGTGATTAGGTTCACCGACCTCGACTTTTGGCACGCTCAGCCCATTGATAGAGCCGATGTTTATCACGGCAGCAGGATGCTCCCTATTTCCCTTCTCCGTAGACTCGGCGCCGACAGCCTCGAGTAGCGGCAGCAGGAGCTGCGTCAGCGTGAAGGCGCGCTGCAGATTGAGCGTCAGGACGCGCGACCATTGGGCATCGGGAAATTCCTCGAGCGGCGCGCCCCAGGCGACGCCGCTGTTGTTGACGAGCACGTGGAGCTGCTTCTCGCGTGCGCGCAGCTCCGACACGAGACGCTCGCACTCAGACAATTGCAGCAGGTCTGCCGGGATCGCAATACACGATCCGGGTCCCCGCGCCGTCAGCTCCGCCGCCGTCTTCTCGCATGCCTGCGCGTCCCGCGATGCGATGTATACCTTTGCGCCGTTTGCTACGAAACCCTCGGATATCATCCGTCCTATGCCTCTAGCGCCTGGATGGATTTGTGTGTTAATTTCTGAGATGCATGATGCAGTAGGCGTATGGCTCGAATGTCTCACCTCCTGTCACTAAGGCGACTTTCCCCTATGTGAATTAGTTAGCCATACCGTGCTTTAAGTATTTTCGTCGCCAATTGGATGATACGAATGAAGCATTAGGCTCTTTTAGAAAATGATTGAACGGTTGCGCCGAGCAGAGAATATGAGTGCTGACTTACTTTAACATCGAACAGGCTGTTGATCTCCATCTTCGTATTCGCACTTTATATATGAAAGCTCAAAGCAGGAAGTCTATAGCTATCTCTATTTTATAAATTCGGTGTTCTAAGCTACAGGTTGGTTAACTTCTTGATCAGTACATCCCATCGGTTCGGTATAAAGATGACAATTCAATCAGCCGAGGTATGTCTAACAGTGTGGATACTATATTGCACTTTATTTACACGGCCAATCCGCATCTTAGTACAGGGTTACACGCTACATCTTTAGTTCCTTCACATTTGCACAATAATTACTGAAGGCATCCAGAGCACTAATATTTGCAAAATGGCACCAACTATAAACTCAAGGCGGTAAAGACAGATGAACTGTGTAATAAACAAACTATCGAGGTGGCTTCGTTTTATCAGACGATAGAGACTTGTTTCTTGATAGGTAAGGGATGTCTAGATTTACTCATAATAGCAATTTATTACTCAATTCGCAGAAACCGATTCAATATGTAGCTTTGTTGGCATTTTGCAGAGCCACTTGGCAGAGATATTTCAATCTTGAGTGAAAATGAATAACCATTATCTCCAGCCCCAGCTAAATCAACAGGTTCAAAGCAAAAGAACGTGAGATGTCAGATAGGAGGTTTAATGGGTGGAGTAGGATAGGATATCCCGAATAGAACATCCTCCAATGCTTGCAATAGGTTGGCCTCTATTTTCCCGGTCAGGGCTGCCTGAAACTTAGGTTTGGCCATAACTCTTGTCAAAAGTTCAATCTTCTCATCACTGTTGATGAAATGAAAAGGGAGTCCCTTAATCATACCAAGATCGTGTTGTCGAATAATCATCTCTTGACTCAATGCGAGGCTCTCAACCTCCTTAATTCCTATTTCATAGACCCATGAGCACGGCACATCTAACAAGTACCAGCAAGATCTTACCGCATTCCTTGAGCATACCTGCATTTGGTTAAAATTTTTTCGAAAACCTAGTGTGGGAATGCCTACCAGGGAGACCGAATACTAGTTTTTTGATCATTCTTAGCCGGAAAGCCCCTTCTAGGCTCGGAACCGGAGTCGTCCAAAACTCACGCTCAGAGATCGGGTCTTTTGTTCTGTCAATATCGTTCATTGTCGTTTTATACATCAGTCGATTGAGCTTTTCAAGCGTCATCTTATCATGCAGTGCTATCTAGGTTAGACACAACTTCAAGATATTGTCCCATCATAGCCGGAAACAACATGAGGTAGTAGTATTAAATACAAGATTGATAAATAGATAACCGATATTAGCAAGACGGACGGAGATACGAGAAACACTTACCCTGCGCAATGATATCTTCTGGTTCTTCGGGTTGTGACCGGGGATTCTCCATTGCTCTCTCAAGGTGTCCTCCAGTCTCACGCGAAAGAACCATGTACCTCACCTGTTTCACGAAAAAAAGTAATATGTTTGAAGGATACGTGAAGTATTTCTCAATGAGTCGCTCACGGGCTTCGATTCTATCAGCTTCTGGAAGGCCTTGAGAGTTGACATCTACCTTGATCCGTCGCTTCAGCATACGCTGTGCCTCCTGCATATCTTCAAGGAACGTTTGATCAGACCCTCCTATGAATGAATCACTTGTCAGCATGTTCTAGCAAATCGTAATAGCCTCTTCAGATGTATTTCGGAACGTCTCACCGAGCGACATGTAGGCGAATCTTCCCCCTCGAGGCGGTATGGGACTCTCCTCTAGCTCCTTTTTGTTTGAGAGCATCCAATCTGCTAAGCCTTCCCGCAAGGATCGTTCTAGAGCGTGCATTTTATCAAAGTCCGACATGGCTGGAGCTGTGCTCTCTGTCCACACCGGTTCCCGTGCCGATCCCAGAGACTTCATGAGAATGGCAAGATTCATGAGAAACTTTCGCCTCTCTTCTTGAGCATCGCCGATAATCTTCTTGCCGAGGGTGGGAGTACAGGTCATGAACCACTCCAACGTTTTAAAGAAGCTGTCCCTGGAACCAAAGACAATGTTCGCGCATCTGTGAGCATTATCGAATAGGATGAGGTTGATTTTGTTGACGTGCTCCTCAGTGATGGGGAAGAATGAAAAGCAGAACTTATGGGTCTTCAGCTGTGCTCCATCTTCCCCTGGTAGTAGTTGAGTCCGACCGTTCACTACTTGGCTATAGTTATTGCGTGCCTTATGTATTGGCAGGTCAGCTAGATTCGATTGCTGGCTGGCCCCGTACCAGTCGTCAACTGCTTGCTTGCGCATCTCTTCTCTCCACGCCCTAATTCTCGGATGCTTATCCTCTTCAGGGACAGGAAGCAGATTACTCCGCAAAATTATCATCAGCTTCGGAGACAACGGAGCGAACTCATGGAAGCTAGTCCATCCTGAATCGTGAAACTTGCCGGTAGCTGGGTTTTGAACAACGGTATTCGGCCCTTCGAATACGTTGTAGCTATTGTCTGTGAGTATGAATTCTGCGTCCGGTTCAGATGGTGTACATATGGCCATGTACATCATCTCCGAGTGCATGAGGAACCACATTGCGTCGTCTGAGTACATGCTTTTAACGAGTTCCTGTTTCCAGTTTTCCGTGTCCATCTTCAGATTCAGGATCGTTTTGAGACCGTGAAACCAGACATCGACCGGTCGCTTGAAGTTTTTCTCTTCCATGTACTTCTGTAGCTTTGATTTGTCGTTGGCAGGATACTCATCCGAGGTCTCATGATGGAATCGCCGGTGGAAGGTCGAGCCGCGATATTTGAGGATGAAAAGGAACTTGCGGATAGAGTTTCGCTCTTCGCGTGTTACCCATATATTCGGCTCACCAGATTCATGGGTCTTGACGATCCTTCGGAATACTATAAAAGTCAACGTCAGCGGCTTTCCCTCTTTATAGTCGAGTATAAAGCAGAGCCGTTCGCAAGAATTATAACTAAGCAACTTACGCCCCCGATTAACAAAGTAAATGATGAAATTCATATTACTACTTACTAGTACTGACATGATTCTCCAACTTGCCGAACATCGTTTCGATCTGTCTCTGCTGCTGCCCTGTGGGCTGAGACGTGTCTTGGTACACTAGAACATTCGCGTTAATTACCATCTTTGTTGTGATCTATGGGAATTATAGAAGCTTTTTCAGGTCTTAACCCAGATATCTCGCGCTCTGAAAACTGTCAAGTTAAAAAGAAAACGGTTACACGAATTTCTTACTGTCGTAGTTCCCGAGAATGCGACTGACTTTTGTCTCTTCGATGGTCATGGGCTCGGCTCTTAGGTTGACATTATTAACAACAAGTTCGCCGCGATATAGAGTGTCCGCTTGCTTCTTTTTCTTATTTCCCTTCTTTGAACGTTGGGGGCCGGTGTATTTGTGAGCGAAGTTCCTCAGCATGAACTGGGGAACGAAATGTTGATATTCAGGCTTGGGCGAAGCCGTCTGCGCCGAGCTAGACATGATTACAGGAACCTTTAGCCCAAGAGAATGCGTAGACTGTTAAATGCAAAATCAGGATTTAGCATGTAAATGAGGATAAACGGTCAATTTGAATGCTGGGCAGCTATGCTGGAGACCCAACCTAAGAACGTTGCGTCGCAGCTCACCATAGCGGAGGCGGGGTTCGTGCTTACTTACACAACAAGCAAATCAGTTATGATAATCTGATGATCAGGCTACTTGGTTACAACTTGATTAAATGGAAAAAATGTGAAAATTACGCCTATTCATTTTTCCAAAAGTAATCATTTGAAACTATGTGTTCGGCGGGCAGAAAAGAGATGGTTAAAAGCCGCAGTTCCGGGGCGCTTAATTCTACGGCTTACGAGTGCGCAAGGTTATGAGGCAACTTTGGAGCTCCTATAATGCAAAATATAGTAGAATCGATGTAAGATATAGGCGTGCTTACATCAGATTACCTGTCTGCGCCACATATAACGGTCAGTTTTAGCCGAAGAGCCTCAAATGTTTAGAAACTGTCTGGATATAACTATATACCTCGTTTATGAGCTACTGTCCTGTTCAGCAACTTCTTCTTCATTTTTCCAGAGTAGATAGTAGGAGAGCTAATGAGTTCTTGACATGTTGTCTAATTGTTCTCTTCTACTTATATCATTTACAGTTCAATATAATACGCTTGTCTACCTGCCGAACACCCTCAGTCAAGCCATGATTGCGTTACTCGTGTTCAATCATTATAGCTGAGGTTTGAATATTTCATGTATTGCGATATGCCCTGATGTCATTGGTCACTTAGTTAAAGAGACTCCCACATATAATTAGTTAGATAGTAATTGAAGATTTTCAGAGTTCTTCGCGCAACAGGAAGTGTATATTGCCTACCTTGAATACAAGGTTTCTAGTATTGCGGTTCAAGAATGAGAGCAAAGTATTAACGAGAGCTATAAAACTTTACTAGAATTATCTGCCTTTTAGGAATCTTTCCAAAATGCATTAAGCCTCATGGGGTTTTATTGTAATCTTGCCCTCATTGGAATTCAACTTAGTATTACTACGAAATTTCCGATACAATTATTCCATTCTTGTGTAGATGACGACTGTTGTGGTCTTACCTAGGCACATCCAAGTAGCTGCTCTGTTGGGATCTGTTGTTGCGTGAAGAGTCTGTTTACCTCCGTGGGCTAGTCCCTGGCTATATGTATACATACCCTTTGTTGAAGGTGATCATCTCAGCTGCAGATATCTGTGATTCAGTTTTATTCCAAGAAGATGGGTTAATGCCTTTGGTCCGGGGGCTGGTCGCATTGTGGTGGGCCTCAGTAGGTGTTTAAAGACTTGCTGAAAAAACCCAAAACCAATATATGTCACCGATAGTAGACTGCGGTCCCCTTTTTGGTATTTGTCTCAATTGACTGATGCTATGAAGATATGTCAGTAAAGTATGATATCTATTGAAGCCCATGGCTCAAGAACGCAAAGAGATATCGGAACACAAGGAAGATACTCAAATTAACTGGTGGGGATGTGCCCCTTCTGCAACAATACGAATAGTTATCACTTGATAATATGTATTATCAGCGAGTGGATAGAAATAACGAGAACCCAATCCACTATGAAACGGTCGTGCGCTGACATCTAGACAAACCTTGATTCTAATGAATGGCGTCCTAAAGGGGTGCCTTGGGAGCTCTTGATCGCTATCTCGAATTCCTAAAGCTAATAATACCTCAGCATGCTTGCTGAAGAGGCAGTTTCATCAAGTTTCTACATGGAACGATAATTCAGGGCAAATGGCCAGATACTTGGTGCCAAGATCCCGTGATCGTATCGCTGCCGTTTCAACGGCATGGGGCAGCAAAGTAACTTTACCTGGTTACAGCTGTTTCAGGCATCATTCCAGGGGATCAACTCCACCGGAGTCCACCAACATGCAACACAGCGCCGGCAAATGCGTGATCATGTCTTAAGCGCTGGTGACGCTGCAATGATTCTGGGACCTTATAGAGAAGACTGAAAGTGACTCGCCCAGTCTCTCTGGTCCCTAATTCTCTTCTCATTCACTTCGTGCCTTTCTCAATTGACTCATCATCAGCAGGTCTGATTCAATTCTCAGTAGATAATACCTTTTTTCTTAATATTCTATTGACATTTCTATCTGTTACGATGCGTCTTATCAGCCAAGTTATTGTTACTTCCGCCTTGTTAGCGGTGGCTCATGGGCAAGCCATGCTTCTAGCAGCTCGGGGGGCGCGAGGATCACCAATAAGCCGAGGGCTACAAGGTATGCGCCGATCTAGTCGTAACTCAGATGGCAATCAAGTCGATCGTTTTGTAAAAGTAAACAAAACAATACTAATATTTCGCAGTCGACCCTACCGCCCCAGACGATGCAAATTTCATCTCAGATGTCGAAATCACTACCAATGTGGTCAATGAGTGTGGACGCACGCTCTTGGCAGGAAATATCGATATCGGCGAGCAGACGGAGAACGCTCTTGCAGATGGCAACGTCACACAAGCAACAGCCGGTAGTCGTGTAGCAGTCCTCATTCAGCAGGTCAACGACACGGGGGCAGGCCCATTTACCTGTGACATGGACCCGACTGGCAACTCCATCGGCGCAACTGGTCAGACAAAACTTGACGTCAAAGAAGCCCAAGCGAACAAGAACGGAATCATCACTCTGAGAGTGGCGATGCCAAGCGATTTGCAATGCACGGGATGTATGGCTTTTCACCCTGTCCTTCCTTTCCGTCCTAAATCATGCAAATTCGCATGTATCGTGTTGCGTAAAACCAGTGCTAACTTTTATCGCCTCGATCAGCATCTGCCGGTAACGTGTGTACGGTCCGTTGCCGGAACGCGAACAACTTTGGCGGATGCTTCGCGGTGCAGCAAACAGATGTAGAACCTAGCGAGAACGATCCTACGACAATCGAAACAACACAGACGTTGGACGGTATCTTTAAGCAAATCGAGCAGAACGTGGCAGACCTCCCTGCCGCCCTAGACGGTATTGCCGGAGCTTCACAGTCACCGGCTGATCAGGGCACCGCTGTCGTCGACAAAATCCAGGCCGCCGACTCCTCGACAGTAGACAATTAGATAGAATAAGCTACTGCTCCTCGCTTTAGCACGCAAATGATAGACCAAATGATAGATTTGTCATACCTCATCCTTTTTCCATGTGTCACGTCAATCCCTCACTTTGATATTCCTATCCCATCTCTTCTGCTAGGGCCATCGATATGTAAAACAAAGTTGGACTCTTCTGTTTTTGAGAGAAAAAAAAATCTGGTGAGTGATTGAAATCTTGTTCTCATTCCTCATACAGCTAGTATGGCACCTAAATCAACTGTAATTAGAATACTGTTCTAGTTCACACGTCGTCCTCATGCTGTTACAGCAGGTCACTCGCTCTGCCTCGACAGCTATTTAGCATACTGTCAGCATCTCTCGTAGGTATATGAGATCATTATTGCGCGAAGTCTGAACACCTTTAAGTCCTTTATTTTGTAACACATGACTTATCGGCTTTTCAAGTACCCGCCACCCATTCTGATGTCAACCGGGACGGACTATCAAAAACAAGACCTCTATAGATCAGAAAGCGATGAAGTAGAATAATAAGACGGAATAGATACGGAAGTTCAAGAGTGGGATATAATTAGGCTACCTAGTTTGGGTATAGCTGTAAAGACCAGTGATGTCAAATGCTAGTGGGTTAGGTGAGGCGGGGAATAAGAGTACCTATCTCCATTAGGGCTTAGCTTCAGCACCCTACCTAGGTAGTCACTATTCCTCTCGCTGCAGGTGTACATTAAGGAGTAGACTAGATGACGACAAGAGTGAATCCAGTCGCTTTCGCTAATCGACGACTCTCATATCGCCATCAAGTATTGCAGCCAGGTCGTAGGACATCGCCAATAAAAACTATGGCGAGTCCAAACGAGCAGCCTAGATTACCAAAGCTCTTTGAGGACATCGCGCCACAAGAGCATTTTACTAAATGGGTTAAATGCTGGGAGGAGAAATTCACACCCTGGGATCGGGGAGGACCCAGCATGGCACTCTACGATCTGCTCAAAGAGAACCCAAATGGAGCGATAAATTTGCCGAGCGCTATTTCCCCTAAAACCGCTCTTGTTCCTGGCTGCGGCAGAGGTCATGACGTCTTACTGCTCAGCTCTTTCGGGTACAACGTTTATGGCTTGGACGTCTCATCGCAAGCTCTTGATGCGGCAAAAGAGAACGTGGAAAGGGTACTAAACGAAGAGATATATAAGACAGAAGGGAACAAGCGAGGCACCATTACTTGGATTTGTCAAGATTTCTTTGCCGAGGAGTGGAAGGACGTTCGTACTCCGTTCGACCTTATCTTTGACTACACGGTAAGAGGAAGACGAACCCAATTTTATTGATGTTTCTCAGCATTTGACAAGTGACGGTGCTGATAGTTCTTCTGTGCTTTGCCACCACCTATGCGCCCGGCCTGGGCATCGAAGATGAAGTCGTTACTTGGCCCTGGTGGCAGACTGGTCTGTTTAGAGTTTCCTTCTGAGAAGAGAGCCAACGAGCCAGGTCCACCTTGGGCCGCCCCTTCTACAGATTATCTTGGGTACGTCTCCAACCCTGGTTCTCAGCCACAGGCGGATGAACACGGTGGTGTCATTGCAGAGAAACTAGAATCACCGGTTCCTAGTGGTCTCAAGAGATTATTACATATGAAGCCTAAACGTACACATGAGAGTGGGACAAAAGACGGCCGAGTTCAGGATTATGTATCGGTCTGGGCGCATGTCAGCGAGGCATAAATACATCAAAGCACATACGTTAATAATCGGATATTCCATTTATGGCGTAGACAAAGCAAAACATGTCGCATGATGTAGTAACTAGATCGTTGATATATAATGATTATATTTTTTTTCATTGTCATTGGTCTACTTTTAGACCAAGATATCGGCCGTGGGTAACAGGACTGATTGCAAGACTGATGAGGCCCTTTTGCTAGTATAGGCACGGTTTTCCATTCCAATGTACTAGAAATCCCGAAATGCTTTACAGTGGTAATCTCTCATGCTTGAACCTCTTCTTTCCTTCGCCCTCTCCGTATACAGCTGTGACATGACCCTCGCCTCGTATCTTGTACTTGTATATCATCAAGCCCTCTAAGCCTACGGGGCCCCTTGAATGAATCTTGTTGGTGCTGATCCCGACCTCGGTACCAAAACCATACCGCATTCCGTCGGCAAAGCGCGTCGATGCATTCCAGTAAACACCTGCCGCATCTACGCTCGACATGAACTTCTCCGCAAGTTCTGATGATGATGTCAGAATACCGTCTGTGTGTTTAGAGCCGTGAGTGTTGATGTGTGCGATTGCCTCGTCAATGTCTGCCACAGCCTTCACCGCTAGCGTCAGGCTGAGGAATTCTGTGTCGAAGTCCACGTCTGTCGCTTCTTCTAGTTTGGCTGATGATTCTGACGATAGCTTGCTGGCGAGGAATTCTTTCGTTGCCTTGTCGCAGCGAAGTACTACTCCCTTCGCTATCAAGGCATCAGCCACGGTAGGAAGGTGGCTTTCAATCGCAGAGTTCTGAATAAGAAGGGTTTCTAAGCTGTTGCACGCTGCCGGATAGCTAGTTTTGGAGTCAACGATGACTTCAGCAGCCATTTTGGGATCCGCAGACTGCTCGAGGAATATGGAGCAAAGACCGTCTGCGTGCCCTAGGACTGGGATCTTGGTATTAGACTTGATGTAGCGAACTAGTTCATTTGATCCTCGCGGGATGACGAGGTCAATGAATTGGTCAAGGTCTAGTAGTTGAGGAATTACGTCTCTCGTAGTGACCAATTGGATGGCGTTATTAGGAACCTGGGACTTCTCTAGTGCTGCAGAAATGACCTTGGAAATGGCGATGAAAGACTCTGTCGACTCTTTGCCTCCTGTTGACGGGTGAGCAGGTTTGGAATTTAACATAATGACATAATCAAAAACTTACCTTTCAATATTGCTGCATTGCCCGACTTGACGGCAAGAGATGCGATATTGGCGATAACTTCAGGGCGAGCTTCAAAGATAATGAGCAGCACACCAATTGGGCACGTAACCCGTGTTAACTCCAAGCCATCATCAAGCTTGGTTCTCAGTGTTATTTTACCAACTGTAGGGTAGTTAGCTCAAGTTGCCAGCGGATAGAATGTCTCGACACACCTGGGTCTTCAAGCTCTCGTACATCCAAAATTCCCTTGAGCATGTCCTCCCACTTGCCCTTCTTCCCCAAGTCCAACCTCGATACCAAGCTCTGGCTCAGTTGGCCATTCTCAGCAGCCCGGCGTGCAGCCTCGAGATCTCGGGCATTGGCAGCGAGGATGTCATCCCTGGCATCAGAGAGCGCGGCATGGATAGCTGTCAAGGCATCGTTTCTGGCCGCTGCAGGGAGAGTCGCAAGAACGTGTGATGCGTCCTTGGCCGCTTTCGCAGCCTCTTTAGGCGATGCACTAGTCAGCGACATTATGCGGTCCCTATAAATGAAATTCGACTGTTGACCGAATAACAGGGATATAGTGATAGGGGCGGTATTGTTGTATTGTAGATGTCGAGTCGGCGACCGGAGCCGGCCTAAAAATATGGTAGTGACACAGCCAATTATTACGGCTCCGAATCTCGCAGCCCTCACATCACCAAACTTACACCAAACTTAACATTGTAGCCTAAATAGTAGTAAAAACTCGTCATAAGAAGAGTTTCGCATAACAGGCCCGCTCATATTCCAACGTTAGTTGAATTAGATAGTCTTTATTAATCTTAAGTCTATCACTAGCTATTCTTGTCAATTGGTACAATTCTGTGAACAGTGCTGGTACAGTATATATACTATGCATTAGTGCTCTATCTCTATCTATGACACCACCGGAAACGTTGTAGTTTTTCTGTTAGGTATTCTTCCATCCTTCAAATTAGCTGTTAGTCTGATTCACTTGTCTTCATTTCACATCCCTCTATGTTCTTCTCACCTTCAATCCACCGCCAGACAATATCCAACTCGGGTATTGAGCGCTACTTAGATTGAACGTTTACGAACATAATTGTAACCTTCGCTAGAGCGTATTCGAATACATCTCCGATGCACCAACAACTCGGGGTATAGACCAGTTCGAGGCGTCAATAAGGTAGAGGTAGTCACATACATACTGCTATGCCAATGCCTGCTCCAAAATTATTGTAGTTACGAAAAGCACTGCCACATGAGCCAATCGACGTGCATTATTGCGTATTCTAGACCACAAGGGGTTTACGGTATATGACTTGTGCTGCAGTCTAGAAAGATAGCCAGCAAGAAGCATTACCTATCACCATGATGCTTAATCTCTCTCGATTGGCGATTCTTTTGGCATTTCAGGCCCGGCTTCTGCAAGTCAGCGCAAGTCAATATGGAGAGAACCATGCACCCGTAGAGAAAGACGAGGATCTCGTGGCGGCCCATTTCCCAGATACCAATGATGTGCTCCTCTCTCCAGCTTTCTTGACCCCGCAAACCATCCTTGATGGCTTCAGAAATGGCACAGATGGTCCAACTGATGATACAACCCTTGGTGGGTGAACTTGTTCTATTGTTATAAGACAGTGGCTTACTCGGCCTGGCCAGACAATTTTCTGCGATCAATTTCCAGTAGAAATGACTGGATTGACTACCGTCAAGCCAAATTCACTTCTGAAGAAGGACGTTTGTTCCCATATGTATACTTATCGGAAGTTTCGCAAGCACGAGGCAAAAGAAAGAACAAAAAGCTTCGTGTCTGGATTCAAGGGGGTGTCCACGGCAATGAGCCAGCTGGGGACCAGGCCGTGTTGGCTTTGCTTGGGAAGTTAGATGCAAACAAGACTTGGACAAGGTCGCTTCTCGAGAAGTTAGACATCGTCCTGTTCCCTCGCTATAATCCTGATGGTGTGTCGTATTTTCAACGCGACCTCGCTTCGAACCTGGACCCCAATCGTGAACACACGAAGCTCGCTCGCCACCAGTCCCGCGGGATCAAGCAGTTGTTGAGTTCATTCTCACCTCATATCACTGTTGATATGCACGAGTTCACTGGGACTCGGCTAACAGACGGTCGTTACAAACATGGCAGTAAGGGATTTCCAAATCTCATCGCCGCTGTATCATCTGCTGATTGTAATTAACACAGTGGATGCGCTGATCGCACCTGGAAAGAATTTAAATACACATAGGGACATTCGAAATATATCTGAAACCCTTTTTGCGTCTGGTATCGCTAGACAACTTGAGGTCGCTGGGTTTCGATGGGAGTCTTATTTCACCGCGGCATCCAGTGACGCTCCCGGGATTACACTTGCAGAGGCAGGAAGTGATGCGAAAGCAGGGCGTAATAGTTACGGCCTGATGCAGTCCGTAGCTATTCTTAACGAAGTCCGTGGCATTCGTCTCGCCGACCAACACTTCCAGCGGCGTGTCTCGACTGCTTTAACGATGGTCTCTACCATCCTCGATATTGCCCTCGAAAACTTCGATGAGGTTTATTCTACGGTAAGCCCTTTCTCGGCTAAAACTGTTCACAATACCAACTGAACTGTCGCAGGTCGAAAATGCGATCAAAGATTTTATCACCAACAGTGACGACATCGTCGTAACCGACTATCAAAACCTTACCAGGCGTTCCGTTTCATTCATCGATGTGACGAATGGTAATTTGGTGGAACTCCCTACTAATTGGCTCAGTACGACGCCAACTATTGCAAATCTCACTCGGGCACGCCCAGAAGCGTATCTGATTCCACGAACGTGGTCAGACCTCGCCATTCGTCTCAAGGAGTCTGGCGTTATTGTCGAAACTCTTGACTACGAATATCGCGGGACCGTCGAAGCGTTAAAGATCACATCAGCATCTCCAGCACGAGAGTACTACGAAGGCGCAATTCAAGTCACGGTGACCACCGAACCGTACCGAAAAGAGATACGCCTTCCCGTCGGCAGTTTTCGCGTCAGCACAAGACAGAAGAACGCAGCGCTAGCTTTCGTCACGCTCGAGCCAGAGAATATCGATTCATACGTACGATTCAATCTCGTACCGGTTCAGGAGGGGGATGAGTACCCTATTTTTAGGGTGCTGTCAACGCCAACTAAACGAGGCCGACTAGACGAACTCTAGTCATGATGATACAGTTTCGATTATCACCAGCAGGCAAGATGTAATCCAAGAATAATCCAAAATGACGTATCGCACTTGAATCTCGCAAGGCTGAAGTGTCGTTACGCCCTATAATATCTGACGGCCACATGACTTGTGTAATTTCGCGAGTATTTAAAACTAGCATGGCTAGAGGTCATCTCGCAGCTCCTTACGCTTTACTTATACGTAAAATTAGAGTAATCTAATGACTGCTCACATTCAGACTCTCTTTTGAAATACTATTGCCTCTGAACTGGTAAGAGATTGCGGCGGCAGGACTTCTCTCTTTCTGAGCGTTTGAAAGGGCCCGCCCCATCCTCGTAATCACTGTGTTGCCACCACCGTCATCATAATAATCCCTTTTGTGAGCACCAAGATATATGGTGGAATATTCCACCAATCCTTCACACAGGCATTACATACATTATCGGGGAGCTGTCCTTCTCAATTATGGAGGAGGCTTAATCGTGGTGGCCAGCTCACTCGATCTGAGCCAATGGTATAGTTGCCCAACATGCACATCGACTTCAATGCTCACCCCATTGTGAGGGGTTATCCTTGGGAGAAGGAGATCTTTTCCTAATGAGATCGTGGTACACTGCAAGTAATACTAAGTTGAATAGCAGCACCTATCGGCATCATGAGGTGTGATCAGATAACCTCTCAGGTCGCCGTCTTACCATGTATTCGATCGGTGCGCTCACCTCGCTTCCACGTGAAGCGGTAAGGTTAACATATTACAATGGCAGATCTATTACAGAGCCTCGTCTACCTCTCTTCTCTCCCCGCCCCCCGCCTTGTTCCCGTTTGCAGATACTCTTCTACTAGGTCGCTATTCTTTGCTTGATTCTACGCCAAGAGAATATAGCACATTCTACAGCCATCATGAATGATGCCGACCTCTATATCTCGTTAGGAGAATGCTTCTACGGAGAAGGGCAGATATCTGACCCACGATTTATTCCCTGTGGCAATGCGGCCGCGGCCGGGACTCAGGCTTGTTGCTTCCAAGGGGATTTCTGCTTGTCGTCTAACGTATGCTATGATAACGACAGTAGGTTTATAATAACCCTAACGTGCTACGGGTGCGTATATCGAGGTCCAAGCTGATTAGAATAACAGCGTCTGTGACCTACATCACCGGCTGCACGGATGCAACCTACTCATCGTCGAAATGCCCGCACAAGGCAGGATATCCCGACCAACAATGGGTGGCGCTGGCGAGATGTGACGGGGATGACATCGACCTATTCTCAGGCTGCGGCCACCATAAGGACGAAATTGTGATCAAGCACGAGGACTGCACATGTGACCCCTCGTCGGCCCTGATCTCGAATCCAGCCAGCGGACAGCCTACATTAAACCAGATTGGACTACTCCCAACGACAGCTGGCGGGACAATCTCTTTCAATCCAACAGCGCTCCCGACCGCTACGGCATCTTCGTCCAGTTCGAAAAATAGAGGGCTCTCTACGGGGGCCAAAGCCGGCATCGGTGTCGGCGTTGGTCTCGGAGTGCCCGTGATAGCGGCGACAATTTTCGTGTTTTGGTACCTACGACGAAAGAAGAAGAGGTCCCAGCAGCAGCCGCCGCCGCAACCACCACCCTCGGAGCTCCCTCCCGATGCAGGTCATGACCCAACCGGAGCAATGCAACAGCGCTCTCCGCCCCCTACGTACAGTCCCGACTCCCAAAAGGCGCAGTATGGGTGGCTCCAACATAAGCCTGAGCTACACGGCGAGTCTGCTCACAAGGTCGAGCTTTCGGTAGACACGGGTCATGGTGGCGCAAACGGGATGAACTCGATCCAGAATACACCCTTCGAAAAGTACCCGCCCAGCGATTATGCGGGGGATGGCAGCCAGAGAGGGAGCGAGACGCCTTCTTTACCCTTCATTTCACCTCAGAGCACAGGAGGTACGGAGATACCGCAGCCAGGGTCGGGAGGCGGCCACCAAAGGACTGGATCATGGAACATGGATCCCATATCGGAGCACCGCTTTGATAATAGGCAGTACCTGTAGTTGCGTCGCGATTTGGTCAAGTGGACAGTCCGGAATATTGGTACAGTGAGACTCGGTCTGCCCCTTTTGCACATTGTCCGTTATTCTATATCGTGATGAGCGCATAGATGTATTATGAGCCCCAAGTTAGGTAATTCATTAAGCTGTAGGAGTTTAGTATAGGTTTTCTGCCTCAACTCCTTGACAATCTAGTTTTCCTAAGGACAGTAGCACACGCCTAAGACACAACGATAATATTCTAGCATAGTGTAATCAAAGCAACTTATATGAAGTGGCAAGGAGGTTATCTTAATAGCAAATGTAGGCGTCCGAACGTCCAATACAAGTAGAGAACGCGAACGATTCGATAGAAGTAAAGGCGGTCAACACTTCGTCTCATTACTGACCCCATCGGCATTCTTCATAACCTCCAAAAAGGTTAACTTAACTAGCATCGCCTTTTTATAACACGATACCCGTAGTAAGCTTTCAAGGTGGCTGCCAAATGTGACCAGTTTTGTTTCACCTACAGAGGTAGACAGAGTTAAGTGTCCTCAAACAACGCTTTGGTTTCCACCGTCATTTGCAGAGTTCGAACGAACATTGGGTCGTGAAGAGTCGACTCTGGCCAAGGCCTCTGCAGCTTCCGACAGAACAGGTGACGATGAAGCCATTCCATGATTGGTATGGTCATCTTCCTTCTTCCGGGACACATCGACTGCATTAGGTCCTTTTTTTTTCAAAAAGCGGCGCCTGGGACAACGCTAACAAGTGGTGTAGGGCTGGTTGACCGTACCAGTCGAGGTCCTGATCAAAATCGATGTCAGTGGGTCCTTATTTCTGCTCCAATCACTGCACTTAGCGACCTTTAGCTGGCATTTAGTTGGAGTGGAACTAAGTAATTCCGGACCCACTGACATCGATTTTGATCCGCACCTCGCCAGTAATGGTCGCATTAGTACCTGCTAGTGCAGCATCCGCAGAAAAAAAAACCTAAAGTCCTCTTCGTCACGTTTCTTTTCCCGAAGTCTGTTGGAGGATCTAATGGTCCTTTCCTACCAGGCTATTGTCCCAGTTGGGGTCGATGCAGTCCTAACTCCACTTTGTAGTATGAATAGAAGCTCTTACAGGCTCGGATTTAGAATGCGTTGTTCAATTACCTATACCACGTCAATAGCACCAATGCATGAGAGTTGGATCTATCCGTCGAACAGGTGGAGGTGGCGTCACGTGAACTTGGGGACTTATAAGCCCGAAGAGCGAGCATGCACTTATACTTACAGTACTGCTGTGGTGTACACGAATCAGCCAAAGTATGAGGTGAGCTTGGAACTAAACGCCGTTATAGCAGATACAAAACGATCGGGGAAGTGGGCATCAGAGCCGGAACGAGAAGATGCGAGATCAAGCGTTATCTTAAGAGATATACGTAGTTTGGTTCTCTAATGAAAGAATGACACCCTGAAGACCAGATATTCAACGATAGTATGGTGACATCCGGGCGGCGTAGATCCCCTCGCCCACATAACGCCGAGGCGAAGTGCCGAGACCCCAAGGTGCGAACCGGGGGGTTGCCGGGCCCGGGTAGCGTATCTCTTGGGTTGCTTACCCACAAAATAGTCACAAGGCAAAACGGGTAGAGCACCCGTTCAACGTATGAAATAGGAAAAAGTTATAGATCGCTCCACTGTATCTTTTCGAACGGGAACGGTTATGGCATTTTCGTGTTATTTCCGTACTCGCTAGGCCTTCTTTCGATAGGGTTTCTCTTCACAGTGACGCTTGCGATTCGATGCTTATATATTCATGCTTATATACCGCCTTTTTTGGCTCCGAAAGTAGGAAAGGTTGTGAAATGCTTTTATTTCCATGAGTCTTACGAATGTGAAAGTGGGATTCTATCATACAGGAATTTGTGTTAGACAATATAAATCATTCATCAGTCCTTGACAGGGAGCAACGTGTTTGTTAGCAAATTGTATGCTCACTGAGGCTTACACTGACCGGTGCTCTTCATATACCGCCTAGAACACCGAAGCCTATATCTCCTCTCTCGGTACCGGCCGTTCCCGGCCATTCTAATAAACAACTAGATCGATCACCCGTTTTTACGATTATCATATCCAGCTCCTATAGGTACTATAGTAGTGCAGTGGATGAGAGCCAATCTCACGCCAGATAGCATGTCAAGCGAATTATCCAAGATAGAAGAGGTATTTCCAAACGCTCGATCGTCGGAGCAGCGAAGGCGGTCGAGCGATGGAGACACGACGACAGCGGAGACGAAGTCCGTAGATGACCCCATATCGCCT